>JABCJZ010000011.1:0-127193 GCA_013184445.1 Fusarium sp. NRRL 53497 | reverse complement strand
GCGATTGGCTCTTTTCACGAGAGAAGAGGGGTTTTAGAGAGTTGGTCGGCCTCCCGCAGGCAACGGACTTTGTGGCGCTGCCCCATGTTAATAGACTCAAAAACCGATGCTTCGCCTCCTCGTAGTAGAGCCAAAATTTAACCAACATTCTTCTTCAAATCTTCAATAAAAATATCCTTAAGCAAGGCTGGCAAAGATCTTGAATGCATAGTAGCCAGTATTCTTTCCACCCATTCGGCTTGAAAACTAAAGAAATAGCAAAAGAGAATGAGCCACTCCCTATCAGTTCCCAAGTCTGCTCCAAATGAGCAAACAGCCCTGAGCAGAAAGCCATCAACCTATGTGTTTGATTCGAATGGGGATACGCAACTCATCCTGAAAACATTCAAGTCTCAGCCTATCAACTGGGAGTGCGAAAGTATCTGGTTGGGATCAAGACTTACGAAGGAGGCCCCGAGAAAGAAGAAACTGTCGAAAAAGGAGAAAAAGAAGGAAAGGATGGAAAGGGAAGCGCTGTGGGAGACTTCTAGTGTTGATGCCGAGCTCAACGCGAGAAGAGAAACCGAGGAGGGTCAGATTGGGATCATTGATTCACCCAATGTCGGAATGTCTGTTGATGGCACTTCAGTTGCAAGGGTTCCAGCTGGAACCAATTCTACAATGCCCCAGACAAGCCTATCCATTGACGGTGAAAGACTTGAACCAGGGTGTTCCGACGTTGCTGTCAACGTTGAAATAAATGCCGACAACTCAAATCTCCAAGTGGACGATTGGGGCTATGGAGAAAGACCTGGAATCCAACATAATCAGGTTGAGGTTCGGATGCGAGTTTCAGGAAGACATTTGGCACTAGCTTCATCATGCTTTGAAAAGATGCTGGATGGTCCCTTCATAGAGGGGAGATTCCATGACTCAGGTCTTCGCCGAATAACAGCAACCGGCTGGGATCCAGAGGCCTTTAACATCGTGCTGAGTATCATGCATGGCTACCACCGAGATGTACCGAGATCTCTGAGCCTCGAAATGCTTACAAAACTGGCCATGATTGTGGACTATTATGAGTGCCACGAGAGCATTGATTTATTTGCTGGTATTTGGCTCGACAGTTTGAAGTCGGAGTTACCCAAGGTTTATGGACGAGACTCTGTTCTCTGGATGTTAATATCCTGGGTATTCTCGCAACCAGATACGTTTCGAAGCATGACTCGGCTTGCACTACGGTATAGCGGGAAGTTAATCGAAGCAAAGGATATTCCAATCCCAGGCGACCTTCTTGGTAGGTTTGATTGTATAACCGCCGTTATGTTATTTCCCGGCGCTGATTTAAGGCGCAGAACAGATTGACCAAGAACGCCAGAACACACTGGCTGAAATCTTTTCAGCAATCTACGACCTTCTTGACCGTCTGCAGGAAGCATCAGAGTGTTCTTATGAGTGCTCATCCATGCTCTTGGGCTGTTTGACAAAGGAGCTAAGAAAACATGGGATTCTGAGCCCGCGCAGCGCACAGCCATTCTACGGGTTCAGTTTTGACGGTTCTAAGAAAATGACAGAGAGCTTCCAGAAACCTAAATGGTTTACCTTCCCCCATGACAGACACAACAGTTACAACATACACACCTGCAACCTTCAGGGCAAGCTGAGCGGAGTTTTGGGCAAGGTGGAAAAAGAGCTGCGTGTCTTTGACCTGCAGGACTTCCAGTATAGAAATGGCCACAAGTGCGGCCGGTTACCTGTCATTTCCTAGATATATTTCAATCCGAGTGCAAACGAGGTGCAGGTAAACTCAATTGCTATGACGTTAAAATGGTAGAAGAGAATTTTTGAGAACGAATAGTACTAAAATGCTAGAAGAAAACACGAAGTTCTCCATTCAAGGCTTCCAATTGAGTAACTATGTTCATATCGTACAACCTTACCAACCCTGCCTAGTTCTTGCAGAGATAGACACGTTGTGTCAAGCATAGGGCAGAACCTTATTGAAGCTTATCAGATTGCTTATCAGGATAAGATAAGCTTAATCCGGACAAGGATAGCTAGATCCACTCAGTAATAGCCGAACCGAGGTAGGCCCACTTATCCACGAGCTGTTCATATCTCAGGAGTAGGTATCTCATAGCCATAGACATCTCCTTCATCATCCCAGACTTCTTAACTCATTTTCCAAAATCACAAAAATATGGCACCAACACTGGCCGATCAGGTCGCCGTAGACCAAGTCTCACCCGGAGAATATGTCTCCCGCGTCAACCCCATCCGAATGGGCAACGCCATGCCCATCGCCTACGGAGGCTGCACAGCCGCCATCGCAGTCAACGCCGCATGTCGCACAGCTCCTCCCACAATGTCACTCTACTCTGTACTAGGCCACTTCCACGGCCCTGCAGCAACCGACAAGAAGTTACACTGCAGCGTGACCAACATCAGAGATACGCGGTCTTTCGCCACGCGCAGAGTGCAGGTCAAGCAACAACAGTCCAATGGCACGTTTCGAGTCTGTATGGAAGTCCTGGCGGACTTTCATATCAAAGAGCCGTCGACTTTTGATTACTCTGCGCCTACATGCTCTGCTTGGCCTAGAGCTGAAGACTGTCCGGATCTAGAGACCCTGGTGAAGCAGTTGTTGGAAAAGGGTAGCATCAATGAGAAGCAGGGCAAGGAGTTCACCAAATCCTTTGGAGCGGGTGCGGATTTCATTGAGACTAGATACTGCGTGGATGGAGTTTCGTCTCAGAACCTATCAGGCGCTTCTAAGCATGCTGTCACGAACCAGGATGATCGGCACATTACGGATAAAGTCTCAGCTGAGTGGTCACGTGCTCGCGGAGATCTCGAGACATCTGTTGAGAATATGAGCGCGTTAGCCTTTCTGATGGACGGCGGGCTTTCGTTCTTACCCTTGAGTCATAACCATATGTGGTTTGACGACACTGCAGCTTGCTCGACTTTGGACTTTGCGCTGCGTATCTTTGTGCCTGAGGTTAACATGGGCGATTGGCATATCAGAGAAAGGCAGACGTCTAGAGCTGGGGGTAACAGGACTTATGCGGAGGGCAAGCTGTGGGATCAGCATGGGAACTTGATTGCTTCGAATACGCAGCAGTCTATTATGAGACTGAGAGAGGGAGCTACTATCCCCAAACTTTGATCGTATAATTGCCTTTTAGTAACATAGTACACAAGAAGATATTAATAGAGCGTAAGAGTAGACCGTCGTGTAGTATCCCACCATCGCCAGTGTTGTTCCTGTTGCAGGGCTTCCTCCGATTCAGCCTCATGCAAGCGGATGTTATCATTTGTCAATAAGCCCTCGGCCTTACAAAAGTTCTATGTTCGACGTGCGGCGTCTTGAACTATCCTTAGATATTCATGCGGAATTTGTGTTCCCGTAGCTTGGCTTCCAGGTCCTAAAGCGGGCGATTGTCGCGATGTTTGCAATGGTCTTCGATCTGTCATCTCGGGAACAGTCCACATTAAGCCACCGTCGCTTCTGACCACGCGCTGTGTTGGTGTACCTGCTACGCTTTGGTTCAAGTACCCATAAAATTCCGTTGCTGGGTCAGACTGGCCAGGTAGTGCGTCACTGGGCTGTTCAGTCGTTGGTTGCGTCTGGGAGTTTGTTGCATTGTCTGGCGAGCCGTTCGGGATCGGACCAAGAATGGCTTGGGAGGCGATGGAAGCTATGTTCTCATTTGGAGGTAACGGGGCCATGATAGCTTCAGGCCGACGGGTATCTTGACCAGCATCAGCTGTGGATGGCGGAGGCAGGTGGTGTGAATGAAAGTTTGTGTCCAGGGGGTTGCCAATCGGGGGACTCTGGTGCTCTTCACCCGAAAGCGCTGGTGGCCACTGCGGCGGCCGAACATTGCCATTAGTCGAAGCATGGGTCTGCGGCGGGGAATTCGGAAGGCCATCGTATGAGGCTTGTGGCTCTATAGGTTCATGCCCACTTGGCATCTGAGGCTCAGGCATGTTCTCACCCTGATTTGGGGGTGCAAAGTTGGAGCCAGGAAGAAAAGGAGTATCCAACTGCTCAAGGTACTCGGCCAAGGATGCATTGCCGTCCCATGTCAATTGGATGTGGCTGTTCTGATAACGCTTCTTTTTTGGTGGTTGCTGACCAGGGGCCGTAGAAGCTTGAGCATGGTCACTGCTTGTGTGCTGTGGGTCATATTCTCCCGTTGTTTGGGGCTCGCCCGGGGCTTCGGTCTTTGGAAGGGGATCATCGGGCCAGGCATAAGGATCGTATGTTGCCATGTCGTAATCACCATCATCGTCTAGGATAATAATGCTTCGCTCGATAGACGTTCCTAGGAGTGGGTCCTCTGGGGCATCAACTTCAGCGGTCGGCTGATCATTCAGGCTCGTTTCATTTCGACGTTCAGTATCGAGTTCGACTCCGCTTTCGCGACCTGCGAAGGACTCGATTAGCATAAGACAAAGTGCTATGTGTAGTACAACTTACCTGTTGTGTCACCACTGTTACTCTTTGAGCTGATGAAGCTATCGACAACTCCCTTAAAAGGAAGGCTAGCGTCCTGAGGATCATAGTGTTGAAAGTCACGCAGAGCAACCCAACCAATTCTACAATCCCCCGGAAACACTTGCGCATCGAAATACATAATAGGGTACCTCCGTCTATAGAAAGATGGACCACCTCGCCGATAGTCTGGCGCCCATTCGACTGTGCCATCGGCCGCGTTGTAGATGTAACAGGCAGGGATGTTTTTGACAAGACTCGTATGCTTGACCATCAGCGCCAGATCCTTACCAAGCTGCCCACAATTGTTCCATGGAAGGACCAAAATGGCGTAAAAAGCCTTGGTGTCACTCCAAAAGGTTGTGTAAACCTCTCCGGGCTGTGGATCAATACCCATGAGATTCTGGCTATTCCGTGTTTGAGGACCATCATAAGTATTGGGGCCTTTCGACCCAGAGGGTGGGGAGAGGCTACTAATAGGCCGACCCTTCTCCGCATAAGTAGGTCTTTGCGCAACCTCATTATTCTTCTTGGCCAATTCTTCGTTGCAGTTTAGAACGCGAGTTCCAAGCATACGAATTGTCTCGTGATGTCTAACGGATAACCGGCCGTGTGCTTCAGCGATTAGATGTCTTCGAGCTCCGTGGACGGGATGCTTCATGAAGCGCATTCTATGCTGCTTGCATTCGAGAATGTACCAGTAGCCCTTGTACTCGGCAATCATATACTTTGGGTCCGCATTGCCGTCTTGGTAGACTTGGTCGAACTCAATCGTCCTGTCTCCAGTGAGTGGGCCTCTGGGAGTATTCGATCGAGGACGTTTCGCGCGTCGCGCTGTATTTGTCGAGGGGGGGCTTGCGGGTCTCTTTTGTTGAGCCGTCAGGCGTGCCTGCTCAGCTTCATCTGTCTGAGTCGCATTTGGACGGGCATGCTGCTCTGCTGTATTCTCGGCAATGGGTCGATTCTGGATGGGCTCGTTCGTGTCTTTCGCTGGTGGCTCTTGTCCATCTGTCGCCTGGGAAACAGTGTCTTGTATAGGAATAGACCGTGAGGTTGTATTCTGGTCAGCTGGTTGGGTTTCAACCCGGTTTGGTATGGGATCTGACTGCACCGTATCCAACAGATGCTGGGTTGTCATACGTTTGCGCCATTCTCTGATGGCCGCATTGCAAATTGAAGGGCCAAACAGGTTGAGCATGTCAAGGATGAAGGCTTCCTGCAGCTTCCAGATACTCTGCTGATACTCATGTTGCTTGCTTTCCTTTGTTGTCTCATACTGTTCTTCAAGCTCATTCAGTCGATTCCCAAGGCGGATAAGTTCGTAACGATGGGACTTGCTGGTGTTAGAGTCACGAGGTTGACCGACGTCTGAGCTCGCCAGCTGCAATACCGCATCGTACGAGATTTGAGTCTGCAGCAATTCCTCTTGGTATGTTTCTTCTGGCGACTTGACGGGATAAATGCGTGGTGCCCACTGTTCGAGGAGTTTCTGGAATGCAGGCACTCGTTCTGACGGCAATACTGGATTGCCCTCCATATTTGGTGTGGACGGTTTGGGATTAGCTCGTTCGCTGGGGAGCGCTAGACTAGCCCGTTGAAGCGCAGTCAATTTGTCGCCGTATCAATCAGCAGAGGAATACTCCGAAGTATCTGTGATATGGCAAATGGACATCTGCCAGCAGAAAACACTCGCCCATGACATTTAAGAGGAGAGGAAAGAAAAAAATGCATTGAAAAGGGGCCTGCACGCGTTGAATGTTTGTTTTCTTTTCTCAGAATTGACAGCCGGATCCCTTCCTATCCAATCAAAATTTGAAAAGACCAGGATATGTGCTGTTGGTCATACAACAAAGCAAATAAGCCAATGATGCCTACCAAGATCCTGGTAGTAATTCTTTTTCCTGGCCGTGGCTTGTATTGTAACAGCTTAGCTCTGTTGCCTCTTTGCGTACCGGTTGCCTTATACTGACCATGGGGGAGAGTTTCAGCCTCATTTTGGCAATAGACCTACGCAAGGACCAGAGAGCTAATATCGGTACCGCACATCCGGTTGATGCCGATTGGCCCGGGGTGATATAGTGCATTCGCGGGGCGGGTAAAAATCTTCTATCGGGTCTTACCCTGATTCACGCCTTCGAATGTGCAAGTGGGACAGAGATTACGTGTAACCCCAGCATGATCTGAAGACAACGAAAGACCAAGATGGCGGACTTAAGCTCGAGCCATCAGTTACACTAGGGCTTCGATATTTCCCTGGTCTTGGACAAAGGGCAGCCCTAATTAAGTGATAATTATAATTTCATTGCTTTGTTCCTTAAAACTAGAAACGCGACACGTGACCCTTGCAAGACTTGGTGGATCAAAGACGGAAAAAGATAAAGCCTCCACCCAGCTATACCTTTACGGATAGCTGTGCGAGTATTGAACCCATGGGCGCTTAGCAAAGATGTAATGGCTGTTAAGCATTGGAGTGTCACGTTCCTGGTCTCCATACTGGCACGGGATTAAATACCCGTGATTCATTTAAGCAGAGGACCTGCCATGACCACATCATAATTTACAAGTGCTAACGAATCAGAGAAGATTCTCCAGAAGTTGGCTGGACAGAAATTTGGTTGAGTCTGAAACCCATTTGTTGAGGAGTCTGGAGAGAAAGTGGATTGAAGAGCGGGCTGACAGATTGCTTGACGGGAGGTTTGAAGAGGGGCGTAAAAACCGGGGTTCCTCCTACAGACATTGGCCTGTCTTTTTTGTTGCTAGGTTTCACAGAAGCCCAGGCCATGGAATAGACCACCACCCCTGAACAAGCTGAGTCTGAGAGGGTCTTGTGGCTTACGCTTTGTGACTTTTATCCTGGAAATAACATCATATCTCACTTTTATTCAACCGGGCAGCCTGAGGCTGTCGTTCACCGCTCATTGTAACAGGATCAACACTTTGAGATTCTCGCAGGGTGCACCTTGCTATAAGTAGGGATTGTTGAGGGCCACACTGCTGATAACAGACGGCCAATGTCTAGAGTGTCAGATACTGTCCCTTGCATCGACGAGGTGTACACTGTTTATCGCTTAGGGATATATCAGATGTCTCTCTCCTCATAATGCATTATGAACACACCCCGGCTGTTGTGATGAAGAGGAATCCAGATGTGAAGATGCGTCTGGCATTGACAATCCTACGCCCTGATACCTTGAACCGAAGCTAAAACGGCTTTCATAACAACATTAGCTTGTACTTGGAAGCAGGGCCGTGGTGTATTCCTTCAGACTACTTGAAGGCAATGGCCATAGTGGCGTAGTTCAAATACAACATGTTTAATCGGGGCTTTCAGCAGCTCTAAACAAGGCTCCACAACACTCTGGAATAGACATCCAGCGCTATACGAATGGCTTGGTTCCTCAAAAGGCCCTCAACTTGCTACAATATCATTTAACGTCTACTTCCCATTCACTGGATACGGTACTGCCAATTTTGTATCCATCCTGCCTTGAAAACAGGGATTGTAGCCCCAAAGCTCGCATTGCTTCTACCCAGGCTCAAGGCTTCGACCAAAGTCATCTCGGCAACAAAATCTCCGTGTACTGGCGTGTCTGTTCTTATTCCGATCTTGCACAGGTCTATGCTTATACCATTTTTGACCACTTACTAGATCAAAGCAGCTCAATCTGTCAATCTTGATTATTCTGAAATATAAAGCCTAGTGGCGTAGGTGTCACAGATGCTTCTTCAGTAATGCCGCTTATTACTCACTGAGAAGAATGTCAAGTAATAATACGGCTGTATCCACACCTGTTTGTTGTTTACTTGCTGGCCCAGTACAAGTGCTTGAACGTTGAAAGTGATTCGCGAGGGGTCAAAAACCCAGATCGCCAAACATTCGACAGACAAAATAGCCAACGCTTATGTTTTTGAGCTACTCTATATGCATAACACCAGTGGTGGCCTGCAGAATATCACTGCCCTCTCTTGGTGTGGATATAATATCCCTGACCAGTAGAAAATATCCTCTTAGGACTAATGCTGATCGGATGAGCCACGGAACTACCAGTTGTTCCTTGGGAAGCACTATTCACTCTGGCAACATCCAAAAGTCAACAGCCCGCTGGTACTATGATCTTTGCTTATGTGGTGAAGAGAAAAGGCTGGGTGGTATGATCATGGCCAAGATCAGTTATAGCCAAGCTTGGATCGGGATCGTCGTTTCCGGGGAGTACGGGAAATAATCACCACAGATCCGGGGCACAACCTTACCCGAGTATGCAAGGATTACGCTAACGCTATGATCCAGCTTATCCATTTCTAGTAAAGATTTTGTCGCAATGCATCCAGTCTAAATTAGTACAATCTTGAATTTTCAAACCCCTTGTGTTTTTCTTGAATGTTGAGTTAATCGGGCTCCCACAAAGCTGCCATTTCTTCCTGTTCGTGTGCGTTGCTGATTTGTTCGAATTAGCCCTTGCAGGTATCGTATTCGCCTTTGGGGGTCTGTGATAGCCCGACATCAGACAGTGCTTGAATCTACACTTCGGGTCAGGTCAATACCGAATCAGATGTCGAAGCTGCAGCCTCGCAAGTGCTTATCTTCGTTGAGGAGGAAACAACACAAACCTAGTTTCCTCAATAGTTGAGAACTTTAAAAGTTTGTTCTCAGATCAGGCTTCTCGAGGTCCCAAGCATGTGTAGGTACAATTGAGACTGATGTGGAGATTTCATAAGAAATGCTGTAACTATGTTATCACGGGATATTAATACAAATATTATAGATATTGTAACTCCTTCTAGAGTCTTTGAACCCAAGCACTTGATAGATGACCACAGGCTGCTTACTATCACCGGGTCACTGAGTCCTGAATCGACTTGATGCTTGCCGTAATCCAATCAAAACAGAATCCATTTTATTCCACCCAACGGGGTGGATAGAGAGTGTGGGTCGGGCAGTCATCCCCTTACCCTGGCCATCTCCACCTCGCGGGAGCATGCTACACCTTACTACACCTTGTTGCACCTTGCTGCACCTTGCTGCACCTTGCTGCACCTTGCTGCACCTTGCTGCACCTTGCTGCACCTTGCTGCACCTTGCTGCACCTTGCTGCACCTTGTTGCACCTTGTTGCACCTTGCTGCACCTTGCTGCACCTCGCTGGAGAAGTTAGCGTCGGTTCGATAACCTTCCATGCCACCAAAAACCACCAAAGGTAAAGCCAAGAGTATTATAACCGAATATAAGAAGCCCTGACTCTAGAGGCCACAGTCTTTTCAATCACATCTCCAGTTCCATTCTCATGTTATTCTCGATGGAAGCCGAAGAAACCACCGGAGGTTCAACAGACTTCACACTTTCCTCTCAATTTGACTGGAATATTGACACATCTGAGCCATTGGCCTCGGCAACGAACAATGGCCGACTCAGTGAAGCGACTCACACCGTCCAGACAGTGCCAGAGTACATGGAAACCAGACAAGATCGAAGGAGTGTCACCATAGGGCCAGCTGGTCTAGACAATGCTCTGTCAACACTTGAGTTATCCCTCACGAATCGACACCATGCTGCATTTTCGAACAGTTGGGCACGAACAACGGCGACGGCAATCGAGGAACACAGGTCGTCTTTGGAGACATGTGATACCATCATACAAACAATTGCTTCAAACACTGCTCAGATCACCGCATGTCAGCAGAATACAGACCGCATCGAGGCTGTCACGGACTTTCCCATGTTCAGTTTTGATCCGGCATACCAAGCTGCCTATCCACCTGCTGCCAATTTGTCCTCTGTCTTCAACCATACACTTGCTAGCTTGATCGTCCGAAATGAGTACAATGCTTCTATCTGGATATATATCCCGACAGGCACAACTCGAGGGCAGCTCATCCTTGATGTTAAGCCTTCAGAAGTAGCGAGGCTTGCAATGAGGCTTTACGAAACAGACATTCGTGAGCATGAACAGTGGAGGTCCATAGTCCAACCAAGTGGATCGAGCGCGTCAATCAAAACTTCTGTGACACTTCAGGAAACCGACATTAGATGCTGGGAGGGATTGCTTGGGGGATGGATCGTTAACGGGGTACGGCAAAGTATCGACTATACTGATGAGATCCGCCAGGGTATTGGGCGGTCTAGTTGTTTGCAAATGGAGGTTTCGGGGTCAGCGAATACCCCGGCTCGAATCAGCTTAACGATGGACCTCTGCACTTTGGAGGAAGTCCGTTCGAGGCTTTGGTCACCCCTATATCAGACCCATCATCTGTAGTTACCTTGCAGTTTAGTTCATTCTACTGTTTGAGGAAGCTTGCCCATAAGCTTTATTCTGTCGTTCCTGGTGCTGACTAAATATAGCTAATGGCATTTTAACTAATATTGACTTTGGGTTTATTAACCTTTAATGTATCTGCCTATTAGATTCTCTTAGCAGTCAGATACACTAGAGTTTTGACCCGTGCTGGACGTTAGACTAAGACGAAGTCTTGCCCTAATGTTTACTACAAGCATACGCTTTGATCAACTTCTATGCAAATACAGCACATGACGTTCGCACAGCTACTTAGTTGTGCGAATAAGAGAACGGGATGTTCGCCCCGTTAAACAATCACAAAAATAGAAATGTACAATGGTCACAGCGCACTTAGTTGCAGCAGGCTGCAGCAGCCTTGCTTGATAATTACACCACTTACCAGCAAAGAGTGACTAGGGCTATTACCCACGGCGCAATCACAATTTTGAGGTCAGCACTCGTGCATTAATAATTATTGGTATCGAGTTTAAGCTTTATCTGGTATAATTGCTTGAAGAAAGAATAACAGTAATAAAAGAATATCCATGAAATGAGAGTATCGTGCTCATACGCTGCGCCCATCATCTGACTTGTTTGGGTAAGCCAACTCCCTCAAACTCTCAGAGTCCTCAGTTCTCGAGTTCAACATCGTCTTGAGCTTAGTCCGCCGACTCTCACGCGACTCTTCTGCCTCCCAATTGGCCGGCTCATTCAGTCGCGTTCGTGAACCCCAAAGGCCTCTCTCCTCGAGCAACGCCTTACACGCCGCCGACGATGTCACGGCATAAATAACTGCATTCCAGAAGCCTTGTAATGGCAGGACAGTTGCGCTCATGAACTGCAAGGGCTTGCTGACCTGGTCGGGGTGGATGTGTGAGTACATGCGGTTAGCGCTGGAGGGGATCCATGTAATGAGGATGACGACGAAGAAGAGCATTGCGACTTTCGTGTAAGCCCAGGCTGCTCTGTAAACATCATTGCTAACGCGGCCTGGTGGACGAGGGACATTCGGTTGAGGTTGAGGGATCGTGGTGTTCGTGTGGACGGGTTTAGGTGGTTGCGGCTCGGCGTGTTCTCCGATAGCGTGGACGGTTACTTGATGGCCCATGTTTTGAAGCTGAATCGCATCGGGTTGGTTCGCTGCCTCGGACGTGATGGTAACTTCGGTTGTCTTCATGTTGTTGACGGTGCTTTGGTTCGCATACGATAGACCTCCAGAGCCAGAGCCTGAGGCTTGGGCTCGGAGAAGTTGTTGGCGTTTTCGATAGATGGTGCCGCCGGATCGGATGTAGATTGCAAGAGTAATTGCGATGACAACCCTATTGCAATGTCAGTATACTCAACGATGCCTATACAAGATGGAAGGTTGTACCAGATGGGCCCATAGAATGTTGCAATGCGTAAAGTATCCCAGGCAGGATTAATCCAACACCACTGAACAGCGCTGCCGTAAACTCGAACTCCTTCGCCATTCTTGATGAAAATAAAGATAAAAGCAGGTACAAATGGTATGCCGTAACAGAGTATCAGGTATGGTATCTCCATACTGCGAAGTCGCTGGGCATCAAAGCGGTAGTAGAAGGCAAGGTAAACATTGATAGCCATGGCGAGAGTCCACAAAGCATCAGCACCAACAAAGCTGCAAAACATGATCAGCCACGGTCAAAGGGTCCTTCGAGTTCTTGTTACGTACGTGTGGAGTAGAAATCCTTGCGTCTGACAGCCAGCTCCATCAGGGTTACTGATAAACGAATCGGCCATGATAAAGCAAATACTCGCCATAATATTGCCAAAGGAGGCATAGAACACCAAACGATTGATGGGTTTATGGAACGCATCGCAGAGACAAAACGTGCTGATGATGAAGAGACATCCTACCAGCGACATGACAGAGCATACCTGCTGAATAATAGTAATCAGCTTGATGTCGCTGTGCGATAGTCCCAGCGCCATCCTGTCAAGCCTCAACTAGGAAGTATCCGTAAGAATATTTGTTAAAGGAAAAAGCAAATAAACTTGTGCATATCCCTGAAAGGACCGTCAAGTTTTAATGCGCGGATGAACGCCATCGTTTGAGGTTTTAAGGAAAAGAGACACTACCTCCTTTCATGTGAATTTGCCGAAACTCGAGCATTGATCTGCAACAGGGGAGCCCCATATATGAAGAGCGATCTTCAAGGGGAACCCGGCACGTTGTCGATCATGAGACTAAACGAGTATGAGGCTTGAATAGTCCGACTCACGGACAACTGCTGGTATCTGGTAACAGTCACGATTGGTATGTCATTTTAGCGTGTGGAGCGGAGGAAGACGCCGGTAGATGTTATTAGTTTGCCAAGGCTGCATTTTGCGGGATCGGCAGTGTCTTTTCAGGAAGGGGCCAGCGACTTGGAGATTGATAGTAGAGATCATCGTTGTAATGGCGTTAATGGCGTCTGATGGGTGATTAATCCCGGCCGAGGTTTCATGATAGTTGTCACTGTTTTACAAGCAAGCCCTTGTTACAAATCTGGAGCATTGTTTCCGGGGCGATCATGCGGCCCCCTGCTCGCTTGTCATGCGCTGTATACTGGATGATTATGCTCTATCGGAGACTTCAATCACAGACCACTCTAGCGCCGGGTTCTACATCCCGATGATGATAATTCGAACATCAGCACTAATTCCAAATTACAATGCGAAAAGAAAAGTTTCCTTCCTCCATCACCTATTGAGTTGTTTTGACTGACTCGTATTGAGACTATGTCACCATACTTTGCGTTTTACCATGTCAGTGCAAAACCAGACTTTGTCCAATTTAGGAAGGTCAGCAAGTGATATTCCCGCCATGTACGCAATACTGTTGGATTAATCTCCATAATCGGCACAGCGCGCTCGGTATTAAGTGAGATTGACTAATTTCCAGTGCTGACGGGTATTTCCAGCGACACGGTAAATGCCCAGGGGGCGGCGAGGATGCTCCGGTGTCGGTTTGCTTTCATGTGAGTAATGGTAATGCGTAAAGGACTGCCGATATGTGGCTGGATGTTCATTCAGGGTATTTTATTGCCTTGCAGGTACAAGCGATATCGTGCATTGTGTGGCTTGCTGGGAATTAAGCTATATGTAACGTTATTGCTGCACCTTGTCAATCACCCTCGTCACTGCAGCACGCGACACCATAACTACAGAGTGAAACATGGACCCTTTCTGAGGTTGGAGAGTCTTGCGGCATCACGGCACATAGCGCACATCGATCGCAAGCATGTGCTCCCAGGAATTGCCAGGGGAAGATCTGGACCCGCAGGCCGGGAATGATGAGATCCGGATAAGCCTCACATGCCCCGAGTCCCAGCTACACGGATTAGGAAAGTCTTGGCTTAGGAAGACCGGCAGTTGGGACAGTGGCTTTTATGGAGAAACCGAGGCAGAAAGCTTGGTATGATGGAGAATATGCTCGATTGAACTTGACCGCAACTAGTACTGCACTAAGTGAATTTGAGGTCGCCTGGCTACAGAAGGTTTCTGGACGCAGACTAGCTACTTGCTAATATGGCTTATGATAGTGAGTGCAGTGCATGGAGAGCTATATTACAGAGTGAAACTGTCACAACCAGCCCTACTTCGGGTTAATGGCTGACATTGCCGCATATTGTCAGCCAAAACGGTAGCTTATGGCCGCAACAATGCCAACAGGTATTAATCATTCCAGACCCAATACAGATCGTCCTAAGTTACATATGGTTCTTATTTACAGGCAGACCAGTTTTGTGCAGAAAGTTTTAAAGTACGGTTATTAATTCCTGCCATTGATTTTGGACCCAGTACGAATAGCTCACCGCTTCCGGCCTTTTCCACATCCAGCCTTAGATAAAGTTTTCCTCCTTTGATTTAAGCACACTTCTTCCACAGAACCCTGGCCTATTTCTTACTCTGCACGTTGGCGTTTGACTTCCCCAGAGGCTCCTTTAAAATCTCGCCGTAGCCTCTTTTTCGGACCATTGTCATCAAGACCGCCGTTTGTGCGATCATCTGCCCCCTTCTCTAGCAGTAGCTCCACAGCATCATGATGGCCTCCTGCTAAAGCTACTTGTAAAGCACTGCCATATATTCCACCTTGTGCATTGACATCTGCCCCCTTCTCTAGCAGTAGCTCCACAGCATCATGATGGCCTCCTGCTAAAGCTACTTGTAAAGCACTGCCATATATTCCACCTTCTGCATTGACATCTGCTCCGTTCTCTAACAGTAGCTCCACAATGTCATGATGGCCTCCATTTGAAGCTGCTTGTAGAGCACAGCCATATTTCCCGCCTTCTGCATTAACATCTGCTCCGTTCTCTAACAGTAGCTTCACAATCTTATAGTAGCCGTAAGATGAAGCTGCTTGTAGAGCACTGCCATATTCCAATCCTTCTGCATTAACATCTGCCCCCTTTTCTAGCAGTAGCTCCACAATATCATGATGGCCTCTATTTGAAGCTGCTTGTAAAGCATCATCATACATCCCGCCTTGTGCATTGACATCTGCCCCCTTCTCTAGCAGTAGCTCCACAATCTTATAGTGGCCTCTATCTGAAGCTGCTTGTAAAGCAGTGCCGTACTTCCCGCTTTGTGCATTGACATCTGCCCCTCTCTTGATCAGTTCTCGAGCCACTCTTGGAAGCCCCACAGCGCAAGCGTAATAAAGCCTAGACCCCTTTAGACGACCAAAATTATGACCCTCTCCGTAATGTATCTCTTGCAATTGACACCATCGTCCGAAAGTCTCTTTTCCCTCCAAGAATACCATTATTGCTTGAAGAGAATCTTCGAACCCCTCTGCCAATGCCCCAAAGCTTGTCCATTTACTCACTGCAAATCGTGCCAAAGGAAAATGTCTCTCGAGACTCTTAAGAGTACCCGTGATGTCGTTGAGGTAAGTCAGACATGTTCGCGTGATGACTTTACTAGCCCCTGGAAGCCCAAAGCCGTCTTGCGTTTCCAGGAATTCTTTGACTGAGAAATGCGCAAGGTGCAGTTCCTCCTCGATAATACGTCGGCCAAACTTCACTTCAACGATTGAAGCCAAGCCAGGAGCATATTGTAAAACCAGATTGTCTTCAAAAACCCGATCCGTGGCGTCGAAACATGGCGGATCTATGTCTGTGTTCGTAGCAATGATCTCTCTTGCCTCTTCCAATGTTATTGGCCGCTCGGAATGAACAAGAAACTTGAGGAGACGCCTGGCGCTATTTGCAAAATTCTCCGGGATGCTACGCAGCATCCGTTCGTATGTCTCGGTAAGATCCCTTGGTAGACTTTCGAGTGCTACCTTCATCATTCTAGCGGTCGGGCATTTGGCAAGTTCGTCCATTTGACAAGCCGCCCACCTAAACCTATGGTACTGTCAGGAAAACATTGGGCTCGGGAGTAAACTAGGGAGAGACCCACATTCCGTCAGATCCCCCGCCAACTTTTCTTTGAATCAATTCAACGAGATCCTCTGAAAGTCTTCTCTTCTTGAAGACTTCTCCCTCTGTGAGCCGCCATGTGATGTAGGCCTGTATATCTGCGTTCAAGGCTTTCTTATCAATCAAGAAGCAATTCTCTCGTCCTATGCAATCAGGTAGATTTTGTTGGAACTCTGGCTCAGGACGGCTGGTACAAAGCAGCTGAACATGATGTAGCTCAGGCTCAGAGACAATATCCTGAATCCATTGTAGAAGCTCGTCTCTAGTCGTCGATTCATCCAGTGCATCCAGAACAATACACACGTTTTTCTCTTCTATGAGCATTTTACGTACAATCTCGGATAACGCTTTTGTGGAAGGCTGGCCACCATGATGTTGGAATAAGGCATCGAGGTGCGCCCTAAACCCACCTCCACGTTCATACATCTGAAAGGCAAGCGAGCGCAACATACCGTCCATCGTCTGCTTTCTCACGTCACTGAAGTCGAAATAGAAGCGAAGAAGAAGCCTGTCATGTGTTTCGGCCAGAAAGTCCAACACAGTCGCGCTAAGAACAGTCTTACCGCATCCCGCCAAGCCATACAGCCATAAGTGCCGATTGGACCCTGAGTACCACGACTGGAAGAAGGACGTGTCCAGAAGCCACGTCCCTGTACCTTCATGGCGGAGCTTCTTTGCATGATTGATGTTGGTTGAAGGATCAGGTGGGCACAGCCAGCTCTGGATCTTGTCGTCATGGAGCTGAGACCCCATTTGATCGACAACAACTCTTGTTGTCAGAGTGGTTTGCTTTATTTCACTGACGGTATCTCCGACTAATTCATTGTTAGAGTGTATAGAGATCAAAGTATCGATGGACTAACTGGTTGCAAGTATTCGACTTTCCGCCTCCACCTTATTAGGAGGAATTTGCTTCAGAAGCTCTTTCGCATAAGCCGACGCTATCATTGCTGCATATCCCTGCCACTCTGTGTTCTTGTGTGAGTCGGCATAGTCGCAGATGCCACGGACAACCAAGCACGGAAAGTGGTTCATCAACCCGGCTGCCTCCATCTCGAAACAGAGCACGCCTTTCTCTGCAGCCAGCTTGTCTCGAATAGACGCATCCTTCATCAGTTGGTTGGCGCTAGCAATGAGTCCATAATGAATGGCAGGGTTGTCGTCTTCTTCGCCACGCTCCAGTCGAGCCACCAAGTGATCTTGTTTATCGCCGCAAGCCTTGGCACATGGCTGCAGCGAGTTTTGATGCACAAAGTCCGATTGATAAAGCCTATCACTTGACGCTGGTGGTTGAGAAAATTCCCTTCGAAGCTTGGGTTTCTTTTCCAAGATTCGCCTCACTTTGGCGTCAAGTTCGTGATCGTCTCCCTTGTACTGCGCCTTTAGTCCGCTGACTGCGGCCAGAAGTAGTTGCGGTGGCTGGTTCAGATGCTGCGTGTAGCGAAAGGCTTGGTCCTGGATCGTCTTTGCCAAAGTCATACTGAAAGACACCGCCTTGATCACCATCACGAGTGCTCACCACGATATCTCCCAGGCGGATATCATGTGCGGTAGTTGGCGCGCCGCCACCGATACCGACCATAAGGCCAATGCGGACATTAGGGAAGCTACGCAGCATGTCCTTTGCAACTGTAGCCGCCGTAGTAGTCCCATATTCGCCTTCCGGCAGACTTGCCATGACAACGTAATGCCGTCCAAGTCTTCCCAGAACGTAGATATTGTTGTCATGGGGCCCAACGGACTCGGGAGGGTCGTGTCGTTCATCGAGGAATTGCTGCGCGGCAGCAGACTCAATAGCAAGGGCGGAAATCCAGCCGACAGTATATTCATATGGGTCTGACATGGCAGGCCAACAAGGACAAATTAGCTATAAAACGTGGCTAAATAGACAATTGCCGGAGGAAGAATTGCAAGAAAACGGCGATGGAGGGCGCCTAAGTGGGGTGTTACTGTTGCCTAGTTAATATGTAAATAGTTTGGTTTGGTTTATTTCGGGGTAATTCCTGCGCTTACAACCCGCTAGATGCAAAAGCCATGCCCAGTTAGCGGGGTACAGGCCTTTAGGCGAAAAGCTAAAACTCCGGATGTTAATCCGAGGTTCCGCCTCACTGCGAGCGCGTGTCGGCAAATGGCGTTCCTATTGGTCTCGCTTTACTTCTTGGTCTTCCTTATTTCACGTAGTTTAATTGGCCACAATTAGAGGTTCTGGCCCGACAGAGCATCTTGTGCTATGAGCAGACATTGTTTTTATATAGGCAAGAGCCATAGGGGAAGCTAATCTTTTATCTAAACTTTTGTCGATGGTTACTACTTGCTCTGAGATTAATAGGTAGAAGAGAGTTTCACTATTAACACTAAATAACTTGGAAGTCCATGACGTAGAGCCAAACTTTTAAATCGCCAAGCACTGAGAAACCCGCGATAAACAAACAAATTACACAATAGATTGCAAAGCTTGACATGATGCTCTTTCTCCCTGAGTTATGAGCAAGAATAAAAATCTAATATCTAGCTTATCTATTTGGAGGAACTGGATTATCAAATTTTATCCTACCAAGCTTGTGGAATGTAAGTCTGCAGGGTAAGGTTGCCAGTATAAAGCAGCGTACCTGATTACTAGAACCGAAAGATACATATATCATGATACTATATAGGGAGCATTTGTTATATTGATATGAAACATACTATCCTACATGATTAACTAAGTTCTTGAAATAGAAGGGGACTATTCGCTTTTTAGACTAACTTTTTTTCAATGCTAAATGTTTGTATTTCTCTTCTTTTCATCTTGGTTGGTCTGTCTTATCTTATCTTATCCTATCTTATCGCTACGCCGAGGCAGACCCTTCAGCCGGAGTAACCGATTCCTCCAGCAGCGGAAATTTCGGAAGAATTTCCGTGTCATCCCCCGCGGTAGCCCCCGCATCACTCGGGATCTAGCCCCGCTAAGTCGGCTTGCGGCGGCTCCATCACCAACAAAGTGATACAAAATAGAACTGACGTCGTGCTCATCGCACACAAATTTCTCTACTCAAACCCTTTTCCCTTCATCTTTCGAGCCTTTATCAAAATGTCGTGGCTATCTATCCCCTCCGAGTCTCACTTCTCCATCGCCAATATCCCCTTTGGCATCATCTCCACCTCATCAAACAGTACACCTAGACCCGCTGTTGCGATCGGCGACCATGTTCTAGATCTTCAGGCTTTCGCAAAGGGAGACGGCTTTTCTGGTAGCTCAGAGGTACAGAAGCACGCCGATGTCTTTTCTCAATCTTCTCTCAACGCCTTCGCTGCTCTCAGTCGTCCTTTTCACCGTGCGACTCGAAGCTATCTCCAGGATGTCTTTGCAAAGGACACAAAGAACGCTCAGATCCTAAAGGATAACCAGAAGCTCCAAGAAACTGCTCTTCTCAAGCGATCTGATGTCAAGAACCATCTCCCCTTGACCATCGGAGATTACACAGACTTTTACGCTGGCAAGAACCACGCTTACAACGTCGGCTGTCTCTTCCGCGGCCCTGACAATGCCCTTCAACCTAACTACACCCACTTGCCTGTTGCGTATCACGGAAGGGCCAGCAGTGTTGTTGTATCCGGTACTTCAATTCGACGCCCATGGGGTCAGATCCTGCGTCCTGGCAACAAGGTTCCCGAGCTTGCACCATGTGAGAGGCTGGACATTGAGCTAGAGATGGGCATGTTCATCTGCCGTGAGAACGAGATGGGAAGCCCTGTGCCAATCGATGAGGCCGATGAGCATATCTTTGGCTATGTCCTCATGAACGACTGGAGCGCACGAGACATTCAGGCCTGGGAGTACATTCCTCTTGGTCCTTTTACGGCTAAGAACTTGGGTACAAGTATTAGTGCTTGGGTTGTCCTTGCCGACGCCCTTGAGAACGCCAAGGCGGCTGGTATCAAGAATGATAATGAGCTTCTACCATATCTCAAGGAGAAGAAGGAGAACAATGTCTTGGATATCGAACTCGAGGTGGAAATTATCAGTAAGTCCACGATCGCTTTCCAACATTCGATTACTAACAGCTATGCAGCCGCCGCTGGTAACAAGAACCACCTCAGCAAGACCACCTCACGAAACCTTCTCTGGTCATGGCCTCAGATGATTGCTCATCACACTATCACCGGCTGCAACCTTCGGCCAGGTGATCTTCTCGGATCAGGCACTATCTCCGGTACTGAGTCTGGCACCGAGGGAAGTATGTTGGAACAGACCAAGGGCGGAAAGGTTCCCATTCAACTCAAGGATGGCGAGGAGCGCAAGTTCATTCAGAACGGTGATACCCTGGTGATTCGGGGATCATACGGCAGTGGCGATGCCAAGGTTGGTTTTGGTGAGGTTTCTGGAACTATTCTGGAGCCTCTCCCTCTATTCAAGTGAATCAGGAATACGGAAGGAAATTATGAGTAGATTGTCAAAAGCTAAATAGACTTTTTTGTATTGCACTACTATTTCTTGCATCAAGCCTTGAGATTATCCGGTGTATCAGGCTGATTCTGCCAATGAGCCTTCACCACCGCAGGATGGTCCTTCAAATTCTCCATAATCTTCCCAATCGTCGGAAAAGCAGAGAGATCAACTCCAAACCTCTCAGCATTCCACATAGCAGGCACAAGACAAGCATCAGCAATAGTAAGATCGTCACCAAAAGAGCACTTCCCAGCTGTATCCTTCACGACCTCCTCGTAAGCCTTCAAACCATCCGCCATCAGTTGGCGATTCCACTCCTCTGCGCTCGCTCCGAGTTCCCTTATGCGACGCATAATGCGCATATTTGTCACAGGTTGAATGTCCGAGGAAATGATGCTGACGAGAGTTCGAACAATTGCTCGTGATTCGGGGTCAGATGTTGCTGGAAGAAGAGAATGTTCAGGGTGCTTTTCCTCCAAGTACTCCAAAGCAGCCACTGATTGTCCAATGCGGAAGGGTTTGTCTTTGGACTCTTGAGAAATGAGGACAGGGACGGAAGCAGATGGATTGAGAGTTTTGTGTGTGTCGGACAAATGCTCGTTCTTGAGAAGGTTGACAAAGGCCAGCTCGTAGGGAATTCCCTTGGCGTTCATGGCAATCCGAAGACGGGCGGAACAGGAAGACCTGAAGTAAGAATAGAGTGTATACTGAGCGCCAGACATTGTGAGCTGCGTGAATGCGAATGTTTTTCGATTTTGGAGGTGTATAATCGAAAATTGAAAGGATAATGATCAAGAACCTCCTCACTCTTGAAGCCAAGCTACGCCCTTCTTATGTCAATAGAGGCACAGGACAACCATTGTGCAAGTATGTGGTCATTATGTAACCTGTTACCCGTCGCTAGCCTCCCGCTGCCGAACCTTGACGTCTTGGTGGCCGGAAGCATTCCGATGGAATGCGGGGTGAGTCTGACAATCTGGGGTACTTCGGCACATCGGCGGCTTATAGATTTATGTCATAGACAGATTTAACAATTATTCCGAAGAGAATAGCCGTTCGTATTGATCAGTCTACTTATGCCAAGACTGTGTATCTTACCTAATCATATTAAAGACAGCGCATATATTGCACATCGCCAGTTCTTCAAAAACTAGCACTACAAGGGCTGTTATCACACATAGTCATTCTAAGCATAACACTAAAGAAAGCAGTTCCTAGGACATCTAGAAAGATCAAGCTCTTCTCACATCTCACAAATATTTTGCGCAATTCTTCAAATGCTCAACGCTGCCAGCGATTAAACAGTAAAGACTGGAATTGTTTGCAATAAACGGTGGCCTCGTCTAGATGTTGTTTAACTAAGAAAGAACGAAACAGTAAGTGGTCAAGTCCATAGACCTTCGTGAAGAACCTTCTCTGCATCAAACCTGAAACCGGTACCTAATCTTCAACAGACATCTCCAGTACCAGCTAGCCTCAAAGCACGTAGCCTTTAGCAGATTCCATTGCAGTTCGGCTTAAAGACATAGTTAACAGTAAGGATTCCGTGAGCGTTGTTGTCGTTGTTGTCAGGGAAGAACACAGGAACACTGCCACACTTGGCACATCCATGGTTGACCAGATCCTGAAGGAGCTTCTTGATGTCTCTGCCGGGCATGCCACCCGTGTTCTGGAGGAAAGCACAGAACCCAGTATGGGCGAGGTTCTCCCAGCAGACGATGTGCTCACCGTTCTGGTACCATCTGTTGTCGTCTAGACCTTGGGCGGTTCGGAGGAGGTCGGTCAGCTTGAAACCGACGTTGCCGCAGTTGCTGCTGCCGTGGCAGTTGATGCCTTCAGCGGAGACGCCGAGAGCCAAGAGAGCAGTAGCGAAGAGAGTGGTGAACTGCATTCTACATCGAGGTCAGTGGGGGATGGCTTAGATAGACAAGGCGTCTCTTACTTCAAAGTCGAAAGTGGTTGCTTGATAAGTTTCCATGAGGTTGGTGAGTCTTGGATGTTTCTGGGATGGTTGAGGATGTGATGATGAGAAGAAATGAACTCTTGGCAAGAAATAGCATTCTACTTATAC
The DNA here is from genome assembly GCA_013184445.1 of Fusarium sp. NRRL 53497. NCBI lineage: Eukaryota > Fungi > Ascomycota > Sordariomycetes > Hypocreales > Nectriaceae > Fusarium > Fusarium sp. NRRL 53497. The sequence goes on along the minus strand of JABCJZ010000011.1, from coordinate 104,510 downwards.
ACAGCTCCCACTCTCCTGTCTGGTGGTACACGTGCCAGGACATACAAGACTATTGACTCCAATATTGCGGTACAAAGCCCTTTGGATCATTAATCTTGCCGTATAGGGGTGTTGGAAGGTCAATCTATCCTATCACATATCTTGCGTCAGGTTCGGCCGCCAACTGTATGCGACCTTTATGAGCTATCTCGCAACTTGTAACCGTTTCTAGTAGGCTATAAAGCGGTATACTGCCCTGAGTAGCGAAGAAAATGACATGTAACCAACATAAGTCTCCTGATGCTTTGGCATTTCCTCTTTTGGCAAAAATATCATTCTCACCAGGGTTACATGAAGGGCGAGTAAGTGGCGTTTAGTAAGCGCATAGTCAGGCGTCTTCCCCATTGAAACCTGCTTGTCAAATAGGTATCCTGTATTGCACGGATAGACTTCTAAAATCAACTAAATAAAGCTTGTATTCTTTTAACTCATAGTTAGCCAAATTAAATACCCCGACTACTAGCGCATTAACACTAGATCAACAGCGCACTGGCCTTATTGTAAACACTAAACTAGATAGTGCACCCATTTTTAAGCTCATTGATCACTTTTGTCTAATAACTGGTCTTTAGTATTTAGTGTATTGAGAGAGTATTTCGCGATGGTTGTTTCTTTGTCTTGTGCCGTTGCACCCGAGGTTGGCAGACTGGTGCCTAGTAAAGTGGACCAACCTGCTGATAAGAGTGGCCCCAAACAAATCTCCAAACTGTCGAGAACTTCAACTTAAGTCCGGCTGCTGATCGCATTCACACTGAACTTTGAAGCCCGAGCTGTACTGGAGCCCGAAGTTGCATTTCATTATGGAGCCCGCTTACAAAAGTGACCTTCGTCTTCCACCTGAGATTATCAGCCTCATATGTTCCGGTTTGCCGAAACCCGACTTACTTCGCCTGCGATTAATGTCTCACAAACTGCATGATGCAGCGACGCCTTTTGCCTTCAAGGCTTTTTATCACCGAGCTTATGGTTCCTCGCCTAAGAAGTTCACCGCCATTGCGAAGTCAGCCCGTCTGCGGAGGCATGTCAAAGAGATGACCCTTGACACCAATATCGGTCCGGGTCATGAATACCACACGAATAGCAGCTACGAATTCCCTAATGACTTTTTCAACGCCCTCCCGTACCTACGCTACTTCACCAGACTCACTAAACTCCACTTGCGGTTCAATAAGTTCTGCGGGTCAGACGATAGAGAATTATTTGGTTACTCTATTGAGGAAACTTGGCCGTTACGTTACAGAATGCTCGATACCGTTTTCCACTGCATACTAGGATTATGGACACAAGCAAAGCAGATCGAAATCGACCAGAAGGCTGATCTTCGGTTTTTCGGCGTTGTATATAAATATCCAGATGATGACCCGGATTTCGTCCCTGGTAACGGAAACGACCTTGAAGAGCTCAGTGTCTCGAATCTGGCCGACTATAATGATCCCGATCTAACGTCTTCCAAAGCATGGAGGCAAATACTACATCTACCTAGATTGAGGGGTCTCAAACTCTTGGTTGCAACGGAGTCATTTTCGCCCGAACATGAATCCTACCTTGCCGAAGAGAAATATCCATTCTTTCAATCCCTACCCTCGACGTGGCTATCATCAAGTCTGGCTGATAACTTACGAGTCCTATCACTTTATTACGCTGATTACTGGGGCTGGTTTCCGAGAATGGATCTGTCTCAGCTTGGTTCACTGCCTCAGCTGGAAGTTCTAGCACTTGGGAAATGTGTCTTTATTGATATTTGCCAGACTGACTGGATCGCAACTCTTGGGGCGAGTAATGGAAGCGGAGGGCTAGAGGAGCTTTATATTGATGCCTGTCCTATTCTATACGAAGCTCATCGAGTTGGCCCTCTGACCAACGACGGATATCCTGATCCACGTATTGTTGTCAGAGACGGACCTAACTATGATATCCCATCGCCTACAGTATATAACTTAAGATGGCATCATGTACTTTCAGCATGGCGAAAGAATATGAAAGGCCTCAAGAAGTTTGTCATGGGCCAGGGGGATTGGCAGTCTGGTTCACGTACTTCTTCAGCAATGAAACGACAAGAGGAGTATTCTCATCTTAGTCGAGATGAGATTGACCAAATGACAAGCTATAACGTTCACAGAAACTTCGACAAGCCTGAAGTCCAGGAACACTGGGTTAGGGAAGTGCCAAAGCCAGCGGATAAATACTTACGTGGCGAGGGAATGTTACTACGGCGGACAACACGTATGCAGTATATAACGTACAACATGGGCATATGTAATACGCATTGGGTCTTTGAATACATGACCTGGGGAAGGAGGGCGGAAGAAGTAGGATGGGCACCGGAGAAGGATACAGTTGGAGTAGATGATGCTGCTTACGAGCTGCTTATGGCGACTATTCGGGATAGAAACTTCGAAGTAGAGGAATGGCATGATTGAAGATTAAGCCGAAATTGTTTGTTTCATAGCGAAATGCATTTATATAGACTGCTAAGGGTGATATCTGAACTTGATAGCGTCCGCCACAAGAACCATCTGCAAAGAACACCTATGGACCATAGCTTAAACGTAGCAGTAATTTGAGGCATTATGCATAATCTCTAGAATGAAAAGAAAAAGCAGACTTTTTTACTGGGTATGTGTTATTTTCATAAATGTCAAACTAGATACCTAAGGTAAGGAAAACTGTAATTCAGAGTATTTATAAGAGTAAGTTTAGTGTTGCTTCTGTATAAAGTCCGTTGCTTCCTACGCCAAAGATGATATCTATTGCCTTAATCTACCTTGACTGCAACATCTGCAATGGCAGTCCAAATGCAAGATGATTTCCTCAAAGGTGATAATCGTCAGGTCGTGTAACTCTCGTCCCCCTTCTCTCCCAAACTCCATCAATCTTCATATCCCTCGCCCCACTACCATTCGTTAGTCTCATCCAACCCCAGAAGAATAGATAACTTACTCGTCTCTCCATATAACGGTTGGTTCCGTCTGACCCTTTGCCGGGTTTCTAAACACAATATTCTTCGTCTACCCCATCATCAGCAATCACTCTATTATCTCTCAAAGATATACATACCAATCCAAGCGAGAGGTGAATAGCAGGAGGATCCACGGTAATCTTCTGCGTAGGCTGTTCACCCTGCACCATGGCAGCAATATTCTGCGCAACAACCTGTGCCTGTCCCGCTCCAGGGCGCGCTGCCTTGTGAGCGCCGCTATCGGCAATATCACCGCATGCGTACAGATTCGGGTACTTGGGGTCCGCGAACTGCAGGCTTGGGGAAACTCTGATGAAGCCGTTGGCGGGGTTGATGATCTCTTGTCCTGCCGTGGGTGTAAGATCTTTCAGGAATTGGTTGTTGGGTGTTTGTCCGGTTGCTGGAATGACGAGATCTGTTTGTATTTTCCGGCCATCTTTCAACTCGAGCTCGAAACTTGATCCATCTGTTGGAAAGCCTTTGGGTGGTAAGACCGCTCTTGTACCGGTGATCACGCTGTTGTAAAGTTAGTAACGCTTTCCTAATCGAACGAGACTGACTTACTCAACACCAAGCTCGTTTAACCGATCTCGAATGATCCCATCCATCTTCTCATGATAAAGCTGCATAAGCCTATCCCTCGAATGAACCAACGTCACCTTCTTCTCAGGATAGACCTCCCCAAGATCAGTCGCCATCTGAACACCAACAGCTCCACCTCCAACGATAACAATCGACTTTGCATTCTTGATACCCTGCTGATAGGCCTTGAAGTAATCAACGGAAAGGTTCTTCTCATCATGTTGCATGTTACTAGGCGCTTGAAGTCGAGTTCCTGTAGTGACGACTGCATACTCAAAGGGAATCTCGGTTGAGCCCTGCCATGGTCGATCGAGAGTGAGTTGGTTCTTCTGTAGTGATATAGCTTTTGCTCTCACTATAGAGTGGTTTGCGGCGTTTGGGAGGGAGGTGAAGAAACCAGTGTAAGGAATGAAGGCTTTGTGTTCGTAGTCTGGTACGATGGCAAATCGGGGCTGTATTCAGTTAGCATGAGGGAAGCGAAGGTGAGTAAGGGACTTACAAATGCGAAGAGATGGTGGAAATGGCTGTGAGGTTCTATCAAGAGGACCTGGGATGTTGTTAACAATGAGTGATCTTGGCTTGATGATCAGCGTTTAGTTTACTCACCCGATGGGTGACAGGCAGAAGCGAAGCCAGCTCTTTCACAGCAGCCTACCATCATCACATGTCAGTTCAACTTCTGTTCCATGCTGTTATGAGGAACTTACGAGCCCAACAAAAGAGCCGCCAATGACGATAACGTTCTTCAAACCTGCAGTCATCTTGGCAACAATAAACCTTTCTTCAAAATGAGAATAAGAAAAGAGATCGGATAAGGGAAGTGGGAGCTCCTGTCTTTTATCTACAGCCAAGCCATCTTATCAATCTACGGGATCCCCGCTCGGATATAGACTTTGCCGGCTATCCGAATTTTAATCCGAGATCGGCTTTTACAAGCGGCATTTTATCACCAAAGCAGCGAATCAAAGCTAATAACGCCATGATTTTGGCATCGGCTTTGACATGCGGCTTATGGACGTGCATGAGAATTATTAATACGATCTGCTGCTGTGTGGATCAATTTGTCGGGGTATTTCGCTTCTTGGCATGCCTTATCAGATTCTCAATGCAACCATTCACTGACAGTAACATTATTCCCGGTGAGAAGGAAGGCCTCTTTGGACAATTAAAGCCTGTGTCTTGTATATTCTATTTTGAAGATCATTATGCACTTTTCGAGATTGAACCGATCGGCGAGATAATTACGATTTCGGAGAAGCCGGGGTTGTTAGGCTCGGCTCGGCTCGGGAACAAGTCTTCATTACAATGGCTTGCGTAGACAAGATGACGAAGCTCACGACAAAGAAAAGCTATATCCACCGCTTCGTATCTATTAAATTACATATCTTCACTAGAACATTCAATTACCCAGGTCAACCCCCTCAAAGCCCACCATAGACATCCTCTCCCTTCAACCTCTCAAAAGCTCCCTCCCACGTTCAACAATCCGTCTATTCAGAATAACAAACTCCTCATCCTTCTCATCCCCACCACTAACAGCCAAATCCGTAAAATACGCTCCCAAAACTTCATTCGTCACAACCATATCATCACCCAAAAGCCATTGCGCAAAATGCCCAGGCACTCTCATTCTTTTCGTTATAACACCACCTGGTCTAAGCATCCACGCTCGCCATACAGCTGAGTGCTCTTTTGCCAAGTCTCGTGATCGAATCTCATAAAGCCCCTATAATTGTAAGTTACGTGAAGAGTTGTCAACTGGGGAGGGGGGGTTACCTTGAGTTTACGGGGGTAGTCGTTTACCCAAAGCTTTGCATCTTGCTCTTGAACGACCCATTTCCCACTGAGATGTATAAATCGAAAAGGAAGTCTATCCGGTTGTTTCTCAAGAAGCGGTGCAAAAGCTTTTTGAAACGCAAGAGGATACTCCATATCAACGTTAACATTTCCCCTATACGACCCCATAGCACTAAACCCATCAGTATCATTTCTTCAAACTTTAAGGTAAACATACCATATCATAGCCGCAGCATCAACATGCGGTTGAAGAACATCTTCAGGCCAGATAGAAAAATCTTTTATAATGATGGTTTGCAGTTTGGCGTGGTCTGATACATCGGCGGGGAGTTGGCGACGCACGAAGGCTACTACTGATGTTATCTTTGGATGGGCGAGACATTGGCGAAAGGCTTCGCCGCCGATCGAGCCTGATGCGCCAATGAAGAGGACTTTCATGGTATCAATTCTGATGGTTTGTGAGTAGTTGCTTAGATGGTGGGTGTTGAGATTGAAGATTTAAATACATGATGTGATGTCTGTTTTGAGGAATGCTGGTTGCGGAGTTTCAAGGATGTCAATCCACAAGTCCGCGAGCCATTTCAGCCACAATCAGCCATATTGCGGCTTTATTTCACCAAAGTTTTTAGCAAGATTAAAATTATCTTGAATAGCCAATGAAGTTAGATAATACAAGTTGTGAACTCGGTTTACGATCTGGCTTACTTACTAGGCGCAATAATGCAGTGCACGGTCATTAAAGTACACTACTGTTCAGTGTTGTTGCTGACTTTCTGCTCCGCTCCGCGATTCATGGCTCACATCAGCCATTTTTCCTTTTGTGGGTCTTATCGTTATCGTGGAGGTCTGCGAAACAACAGCGCTTGATGGCGATGCTGGTTATTGTCTTGGATATCAGCGCATCATGAGTTTACTAAAGCACAACGAGGCTACAGCTACGGGGCTGTTAAGCAATATAACTTGAATACTCTTTATAGTAGTCATAACATGCATGAATCTATCGGGTCTTGGCGATGGTTGAGTTGGGGTATTGTTAACCCATCACTGCTACTCACTTGACTCATGTCCTTACCCGGTGTCGGACCCGAATCCTTCGTAACTCTTGACTCGAGACTGAACATATCAAGTCTTTCAATTAATCTCACACCTTACAAACCTCACGAAGTGCAACAAGTATGTCGTCCTCGCCGCGAGACGAGATGGCAGAACCCAAGACAAATTGACCGACTTTGGCAGCTTGACGGTTGTTACCCTGTTCTAGTAATACTCCCATACGAGCTACTGAACTCAGAATAGTATTTGTATGACTTGGGCCCAACATTCGCAAACATTCGTCAACCGTTTCTGCGGATAGTTCTGCTGCCTCTTCATACTCAGCCTGCCGACACAGCGTGTGAACAAGCGACGCCTTGCAGGAGACAGTGCTAGGGTAATTAGCTAGTTATTGACTTTCATAGGCATAAGAGACTTTAAGCCCCAAATATCAATAAAGAATATATCTTCTTATATCTAAGAATTACACTTAAGTCCTTATTACTTTTAAGCTATATTAATACAATCTAAAAAAGTATAGAAAAAGAGATACTAAAGTAATTAGATAAATACTTAATTAAATTTAATAGAGAAAATAAAGGATGAACTCAGCCTTTGCCGCTCTTAAAAGACTCCCAGACCAGATAGCATCGAATTCTTTGATAAACTGGAGTTTTGAGTGGCCGAGAAGCGACTCGAGCTGATCCGAAAGATCTTTAGCTGATAGTTGGCCCGGAAGAAGCAAGCTTTGGCATTCCTCCTCGCTTTGTCGAACACCGGTCCCGAGCTTATAGCAGATAGTAATTTATAATTTTATATAATTCCGAAAAGAGGACGAAAGGGTCAGTTCCTGTGTACGAGGCAAGAACGCAGAAACTACATTTGAACGCACGCGGTAATCAAGAAATAACAGCATAAAAGCAGTTAGCGCGATCTGATATCTTGCCTCAAAATTGGCTGGTTCTAAATCCCAGTCCGCGACAGGATTTAGCCGTTATTCGTGTTCGTGATGTAATAGCTCCAAAAGCTGGGTGCAGTTGAATCTTTGTTCGTAATCATGATCTAATGTTGTAGCAAATATCTGGGAGAGGAGTTGTTTTTGTTGAGCCGAATGTTCTAGATCTTGCGTCAAGCGTTCAACCTTTTGGGCGATCCTCCTACTCTGCTGCAGTTCAATGATGCAATCCAAAGACGGGTATTCCTGGTTTTTATCTTCCAAACTGGAAGCCCCATAGCGTTCACGTGCTGTACTGCAATCCGTCAGATGCCAAATACTAAAACGGCAGTAATAAAGACAGTTCTCCACCATCCACGATATAGATTAACACCATTTGACATGAAGCTGTAATTGGTAGAATCTGTGGTAACTCAAAAGCTCACCTGTAAGTATCTGTCCCCGCCTTGGTTAGAATGAGTAGCTCGGAATGCTGTGCGTTGGCTGCCCTGTTATGGCCGACCGGACTTAAAAACACCGGCCGAGTAGATCAGGTTAGCTGCAGGCTGAGTTCATAAAGCCAAGACATGAGAGCTCATACCTAGACACAAATCCTTCATTCTCTCTGTCGAATTCGGTCGAGCATTTGTTTAATCACTTCAGCATCTCTTCTTCCATACCAATACAGCTCAAAAGCAACATGCCAGCCTCTCAAATCCCAAGGTCTCAAGACCACAAGCAAAACCTTGCAGGGAAAGTAGCCATTGTCACAGGAGCAAGCAGAGGCATTGGTTATGCGATTGCACTAAATCTTGCTAAACGTGGTGCGAAAATTCTGGTCACCTCTACAAGCGCCAGCAAGTATATCGACGAACTGCGCGACGAGATCAAGTCTGCCTATACACCCTTGGACACTCAGCCTCCGAAAGTCGCTCATGAAATCGTTTCTTTGGAAGACTTGAACGCACACACCAAACTCGCAGATGCAGTGCAGAGAGAATTCGATGGCCAGGTGGACATATATGTCAATAACGCAGGAATAACAAACCGTACGTTCCCTGGCGAGCTCGAGGCCAACACACTGGACAAGCTCTTGACTTGTAACATTCGGATGCCAGCACTTATTGTGGATGAGTTGGTCAAGAGACGATATTTCAGAAAGGAGAGCAGAATTGTCTTCATTAGTAGCGCTGAGAGCGTCAACTGCGAGCCTGACGTTTCCATCTACGCCTCAACCAAGGCAGCCAACGAAGCCATGGCTCGGGCATATGCCAATGCCTTTGGCGGGAAGAATGCCGCGTTCGATTTCATGAGCGGTACCACGGCCAATAGCGTTCTTACGGGACTGACAGAGACGGGAGGAGTGCGGCAGTATGGACCAAAGGTGTGGCAGGAGTTGCAAGATTTTTGGGTTGGCAAACAGACTATACCACGCTTGGGTCAGCCGGAGGATGTGGCAGATGTGGTAGGATTCCTGTGTAGCAGAGAGGGTAGATGGATCACGGGCAGCAAGATCAGCGCGAATGGTGGCAGTATCGCTGTTGTCTAGTTCTCAAGTTATCGATCTCTACAAATCCTTTGGTATCATTTCAAGCCTTTCCCAACTGGTGCAGTCTTGTCCGAACCCCATCCAATGCATCATCGCACACGACCTCCGGATCTCGTTGCACATCTATTGTGACCACATCGCTCTCGTCCAACGCAGGTTCTTCGAGACACTCCATCTGGCTACGTACCATCGACTCCTTCATATAGTGACCTACACGTGCCTTAACTCTTGCTTGCAGGTGCTCTTCGTCAACCCGAAGGTAAATAAAGCATAGTTGCACGGATGGGTCGTGATAGGATGCCACTCTAAAGACATCGCGGTATTTCCGTCGCAGTGACGAGCAAGTAACGATAACGGCATTCGACCTTTTTAGCTGCTCGGTAGCTACATTGCGAAGAGTGATCAGCCAGTCCCATCGGTCAGCGTCTGTTAAAGGTGTGCCGTTGCGCATCTTGGCTACGTTGTTTGGCGTATGGAACTGTTCGGATTCTGTAAGTGAGTCTTCTCCTATAAATGCGTGCTTGAGATCAGGGCGGGCGTGCATACATCATCTCCTTCGAGGTACGGAATTGCGGCTTGTTGAGAGAGGTAAGTTGCGACAGTTGACTTGCCACAGCCCGCAGGGCCGCCGACTACGAATATCGTCTTGTTAGGGAGCGATTGCACCGTCATGGTGAGCGGTAGGTTATTGGTGGCGGAGATTGTGGTTTAGAGAGTATCAGCAACGTGGAGGAGCAATTAAAGATGAACGCTGCAAAACAATGAAGGCCTTTCAGGTGAGACTACTGAGAATGTTTGCTCTACATGTAGGCCTAAATCAGGACCATTAAACTCACTGAACCTGGTCCTCGCCCATTGTCGGTAACTCAATTCGCCGCACAAGCCACTATGTAGTATGCGCCGGGTGGTCCAGAACATCAATACAATACGACCGGACATAATTGAGCTCAGCCGGCAGGTCAGGAGGAAATGCGAATAAACAAGTGGAACTGGTTTAGTGTGAGTGGGTTCTGGAGATTGCGGGCTTGGCTCCATCGGACATAGTTGAGCTTCAGTCATCGGACGAAGTGCGCGGCGTCGGATATCCTCAACTGACCAGGTGAGGGGCAATATTAACTATTACGATGAGGGGTAAATATGTGGATACTCTTTTGTAGTTTCTGCTCGATCTTGACTGGGATAGAGACACTTGTGCCGAGATCCAGAGCGGAGATGGCAATGTTGGCATGCCCCAAAACCGGGGACGGATCGGGGGAAACAGAGAGAAACCCCGGATTCTGTCCGATCTACCCGATATCTGGAGACAGGCAGCATGGCGTTAAAAAGACTTTGTGAAGTGTCGACATTCACCATCATTATTGCCATACCACACGCACCACTTCCTCTTCATCCTCCCTACCTTCGCACACACATACACCATGGCTTCTCAACAACGTCTCAAGATCGCCTTGATCGGCCTTGGCCGTCTCGGTGCCATTCGTGCCCGTATCCTCGCTTTCCAGCAGCCTCGCATTGAGCTCGTCGCTGCTTGTGACACAAAGCCTGGTAGTGACAAGTGGGCGGCTGAGAACCTACCTCCTTCTGTCAAGTACTTTGCCGATCCTGAGGATTGTATGAAGAACAGTGGTGCTCAGGCCGTTCTCATTTCCACAGCTACCGCTACACATGCTCCCCTAATCCTTCTGGGTCTTGACCTTGGTCTGGTAGGTCACCCTTTTGACAACCTCGTTGGCTTGAGAGCTAACACTTGTCCAGCATGTTATGTGCGAAAAGCCCATCTCTGTTGATGTCATCACTACTGAGGAGGTTCTGGCAAAGGCCAAGTCAAAGCCTGAGCTTAAATTCCTTGTTCCCTTCTGCCGAAGATGTGAGTATTACCACCCAAGTGCTACGATTTGTCGCTGACTTGGATCTAGATGACGACTCATACCGCTCTGCCAAGGAGTTGGTTGAAAGCGGTGCGCTAGGTGACATCCACGCTGTTGAGACCAACTGCCTCGACCAACAAGACCCTACTGGATTCTTTGTCACATTTTCCGCCCAGTCCGGAGGTATCTTTGTCGACATGGGTGTTCACGATGTACTTCGTTCTTAACTCTTCAAATTCGGACACTGCTAACGGTGACATGTAGATTGATATCGGCCGATACTATCTCGACGTCAAGTCAGGTCTCACCAACCCCAAAAAGCAAGTTAACCGTGTCGTAGCCATGGGACAGCAGGCTGTCTACGGCAAGCTCGCCGAGTACGGTGACTGTGACAACGGCTGGGCTCTGGTTGAGTTCGCCAACGGCAAGGTTCTCACCTCCCACTTGGGCCGTACCCTCACAAACGGTTTCGAGAGCACCACACGCGTGTGTGGTACAAAGGCACACTCCGTCATCAACGGCAACTCCACTATCAACCGCGTTGAGGTCCGTGATGCTCACGGTGTGCGAACAGCCACTACACCCGATGCCTTTGTCCTTTACGACAAGTCCTTCTTGAACGATCTTGCAGAGTTTGCTACTGCTGTTCTTGACGACAAGCCTCTCACTTGCACACCGGATGATGCCTACGAGGCTGCCAAGATTGCCACAGCTCTGCAGCACTCGTTCCGAAATGGTATCCCTGTTTACTTTGATGACGAGGGTCGACCTATCTTGGAGACTCCCAAAATGAACGGCTCAGCATAGTTAGAATGATGGTCATGTCCCGTTTCAAATTTCATCAAAAGCAGAATTATGAGTTGAATGAATAGAATATTTCCACCTTTACTCAAGACTTTATCTAGCCTATGGTTGTTCCCGTGATTGAGGTGCATTCGGGATATCATCCCACCAGGTATTCATTAACGCCTAGACTGTGTGTTAGCGGCCAGAAACATCATCACAAGCATAGAGTGCAACTACAGTTTGTTGGTCTTGAGAAGGACCAAAGACGTCTTGTAAAAGTACAGGATCCCAAAAGTCGTGTAACTGTGAAAGATGTTAACTCAGAACGTCCAAGCCTAGGTAGATATATCTTACCAGATCGTTGGTCGAGTCCAGGTTCATTGCGGGCATAGACGGGTTCATATTCGCCATTTCTGGAGCTCCCACCTGTAATTGAGGGTGGAAGTTATTCAGAGACGAGGTCGCTACGTTCATATTTGGTGACACAGTTGGCGTCTCAGAAAGACGAATGGTCCTGATAGTTTTCTGCTGATTCTGACCCGCACGCTCGATGAGTCTTGTACGCCAACCGAGCAGTTCAACATCTTCATCATCTTCTCTATCTCCATTATTACCCTGTCTTTCCTCATCGGCTTCTCCCTGCGGGTTACCCCCAAGTGAAGTAGACACTGAGGAGATCTTGGATAAAGCTCTGGTGCGCAGGTTCAAAAGCCATTGCAAGTTTCTTTTGTAGCGTGGAGTTTGGCCACCATGTTGGAGTAGCGAAGTGAACAGACTTATGGCAGCATCGATTTGCGTAAGAGCAAACTTGGTCATGATATTGCCTGGATCACGCAGCACTAACGTACCGAGACATAAAGCTGAGCCAAAGACGTGATACTACGTTATATGTAAGCGTTGCTGAGAAGAAATAGGAAGCTGTTCATTCTTACCCAGAAATTCCACTGCCTGGTGGCAACAGTTGGGAAGCGGGTGTGTATATCGGCGACAATGCTAATGATTATCTGCTCTATGTCAGTTCATTGCCTTTGGATGTTATTGGTCGCTTGTTCTTACACCGCAACGTTCAATCACAGTATAGAACGACGGTTTGTATATAGACTCAGAGTGATCAGCGTCATAAAGCGCTCTCGCATAATAAGGTCGATGGAGGTTTATAATAGTCTCGGAGATGTTCAGAGCGAGGTTTGTTTGCTACTAGATGTTAGCTGATTGTGGCCCCTATACGGGGGCATACTGACTTGGAAGGAAATGGTCAATGCCATGCGAGATGGCTCTGGAGATGCTTTGATCGCGGCTTCAAGCTGGGTGTAACGCGACGGAGTTGCTAGTAGCGCTGCTCGACAGCGAAGAGAGAATGGAATGGTCTGTTCAAACTCGCAGCTATAATACTTTAGCTCCTGTCTATACAAGACATCGTCTAAGTGTACATACAGTCTCAGGCCCAGGTCTGTAACATCGGAATATGCTGGCTTCCGTACTTTCATGGCCATATTGAGAATTCTGGAACCTGTTTAACTTCACTTCTACTTGATGGTTATTCATTTGCAGGCTCACTGTGAAGAAAGTTGAGATAGCTCAAACCGCAGGATCGAGTAGCTTTTCTCGCCATTGGGCCTCGGTGGTTCCGACGGGAAAGCAGTATCGCAATGCTCGGGGTTAATGGCAGATCTATATGATCTTAGCGTTTGGAAACAGGAGGTAGATTGTTGGAGATGGTAACTTACGGCCTTGAGAAGCAATGTGCCTGAAAGATGTCGGCAGAATTACACTCCCAGAATACCTTGCGTCGTTCTTCGACGACATCCTGGGGAAGATTCCAACGATCACCATCCCGGTGCATACCCATCTGCATCATGGTGTCAGCTCTGTTTTTACCAGTAGATTAGTAGCCATGCTTACCGCTTGGATCAGACGCATGACCAAACCCCACAAAGGCCACGCACTATCACCGTGCCTGCCTTCGTCCAGGTCCCTACCACAAGATCAGCGCTGCAACAGTTCATTAATTTAGTTTACACACAGTTGTAGATGCGCCATTAGATGCTGCGACATTAGCCGTTGACCAACAACGCGTCATGGTTCCGCATAAACTCACCAGAGTTTGCAATCCGGCGACAGTATTGTTTGACAAAAAGTCTCCTTTGACCAATGCTCGTTCTGACAGACGTAGCCACTCCTCAGCAGATGAATCACAGTTAGGCATCTCGATATTGAACATGGTGCCCTGGGCCATGATGATGAATACAAGGGCAATTTCCTGGGGGTTGACATGTGGTGAAGAGGAACCGTTTTCCGCACGTTTAAAAACTCGATCGAATGTCTTTTCGAAGGCAGGCTTGGGAGCAACATCATGACTAGACTCTATCAGCATCTTATTAAGATACAGACTTGAGTCTACAATACTTACTGCCAAGCACAGTAACGATAGTAAGACTCTACCAAAGTCCACGCCTCGTCCCTAGACGGGAGACATGCGAGCAACTCCCGAGTGCTAATGTTAGTCGGTGATGTGATAAACGGAAACCCAGAGACAGCAGTACGGGGGCGCAAAGCGCTAGGTTGAGAAGGAACCGAGTCTTGAGCTAGCTCTGGTGAAGTGGCACGCGTCTGTAAGGGAGTGTCTGATACGTCTTGCGTTTCCGACTAACATGGTCAGCTTGATCATCAGAATCAGTCAGGTAGAAAGGCGTTATACCTCTTTCAACCATTCACTTCCTGCTGTTGGCCCCAGATATTTAGATCGACCTCTCTTTCCTAGCATCAGAGTGCCGTAAGAGCCGTTTTGGTGGTCATCGTCAGTAGACAGTCGAGCAGGGTTACTTGAAGCACTGGTCCCAGTATTGATGCTGTACGATGACTCTTCTATCCTGGCTGACCGTGATGAACCCGGAGTCTGAGGGGAAGGGCCTTGGACAGTATACGGTTCGAGCGCATGGGCGAGGAGGGTTAGAGGATTGACTTGGTTGCGTTCGTTGAGGTTAGACTGCGGAGGAATATGATGTGGGTGGTTCGTGGGCTGGTGATTCGGATCGAACGGCTGAGAGCTTTCATGGTGGATTGTATTCTGGTCAACGGGCTCTTGAACTCTTTGTCGTTGTACATGGGAACTAGAGTGATCTTGGAGTTTGGACTGTTGACTCAGGTGGGAAGACGTGATACTGAAGCCATCTTGACTTTGGTCATGTTGGGTATCTTTCTGGTGCTCAGGTTGCCCATTGGAATTTCGACTACTAGCATGGACCTTAGCTTAACATATCTACAGGGCTCAAGACCAGAACTGACTTTGAGTTATCGGCGGCAACACAGAATTCAACTCGTTGGCGGCGGACGCAATTAGAACATGGCACTGTAACACTATTCCAGCTTTTGGACCACGACACTAAAGCAATGTTGATCTAGATACCTTGTCGATCGCATTTCATCTTGAGTCTGCGACATTCTAAGTTTTACTTGGTTTAGCCAGCCAGCCAGCTGACCTCCCTCATCTGGCTTGCTTGCCAGAGAGAGAGAAGAGACGTGAAGAGGGAGAGTGCATTCGCCCGACTCACCTGCACAGCTGAAGCACGGGCGCTGTTTGCGCTGCTTCCGGGCTTTGAATCCCTCGTCGGGCCTATCGTCCTCGTCATCGCGTAGACGTCGCATGTTGTATCCGATAAGATCGCCTGATAATCAGTTTCTCCGATCCTCTGTTCTCGGTGTCCGCCGTGTGCGCGAGTGGTATCAGATAAAGGACGGGACGGACGCATCGGAGATGTTGACAATGGGCGGGGAAAAAACAAACTTGCGGGGAAACAGGTCGATCCGGCAATGATCTTCGGCATGAGGAGAGTGGCCAATCAGGTGAAGCCTTTGTTAGTGGCCAAATTTTCCTCTTTTAGATTATGTCCGATGGTACTTGGGCTGTGGCACTAAACTTCTCTTTGCCATCGGATTTGACAAGACTTCAGCAAATCAAGTGGCCATCTATCGATTCAATGGACTGTAGAGTCAACACAATGTCGAAATATATCATAGGCATGCTCGTTCCTCATCTCCAACTTCTATTCTCTCCTCCATCATCATCACATTTGTTAACATAGCAGCCATGGCACCTTACATCAACGCCCACGAGTCTGTCAGTGAGACCAACATCGACGTCTCCAATCTCGAGCAGAAGATTGGCGTCGATAATGTCAAGCTCGAGGCTACTGCTAAGCCTCCGGTCGCTGATGACTTCATGTACGACTTCAAGTACAACCATGCGCTCCCTACCACCGATGTTCTCGGAATTGAGATTCCTGCCGACACAGATGCGCAAAAGGAGGCCCAAGGCATTGTCGACAACTTGTCTGATGCACTAGCCAAGGGCGATGTTCAAGCCTTTACCGACCTCTTCCTCGACTATGGTATGCCATCTCTTGTCGGATAATTATAATCTTGAAAGTAACTTACTGACTTCAAATTCCAGGTGTCTGGCGAGACAAGCTGTCCTTCACTTGGGACTACCGAACCTTCAACTTCAAGCCTGCCATCCTCAAGGCCGCCACCGACCTTTTCCCTACCACCAAAGCCACCAACTTCAAGTTCCTCGCACCCGCCCCCAAGATCGACCGCCCATACCCCGACTACGCCCAACTTCAGTTCATTGTGTCTTTCGAGACCGAAATCGTGAACGCTTCAGCAGTCGCCAACACTGTCCTGACCAAGGATGGCTGGAAGATCTACACCTTCCACACTGTTGCTGAGAAGCTCAAGCAATTCCCTGAGGTCCAACCCGCTGATGGCCACATGACTGGTGCTATCAGCTGGGAGAGGCAAAGGGCTCAGGACGTTGACTCTGTCGAGCCCGAGGTATTGATTATTGGTGGTGGTCAGAACGGGTTGGCCCTTGCTGCCCGACTCAACGCCCTCGGCATGAAGAACCTCATCATCGACCACAGCGAAGAGATTGGTGACGTCTGGAAGAAGCGATACGAGTACCTCTCTCTTCACTTCCCCCACTGGGCCGACGACCTGCCCTACTTCCCCTACCCCAAGCACTGGCCCACATACACCCCTTCTCAGAAGCAGGGTATCTACATGCAGTGGTACGCCTCTGCTCTTGAGCTAAACGTCTGGACCAAATCCTCAGTTGCCAAGGCTGAGCAAGATGATCAGGGTAACTGGACAGTCGTGATCGACAAGGAGGGCAAGGAAGCTCGCACAATTCACCCCAAGCAGGTCGTTATGGCCACTTCGCTGTGTGGAACTCCCATGCTTCCCGCTGTTCCTGGCATGTCTGACTTTAAGGGCACTATTCGTCACTCCACTGCTCACGACAGCTCTCGCGACTTTGTCGGCAAGAAGGTTTGCGTTGTCGGCACTTCATCCTCTGGTTTCGACACTGCCTACGACTGCGCCCGCCGAGGTATCGATGTCACTCTTCTTCAGCGATCTCCCACCTATATCATGTCTCTGACTCACTCTGTTCCTCGTGTGATTGGCAACTACAGCCCTGACGCCGAGCAGAACCGCCCCAGTCTGGAGGAGCAGGACCGTCTGTTCTTCGCCACTCCCACTGGCCCTGGTGAGGAGCTCTCTCGACGTAATGCCAAAGTTCTTGAGGATCTCGACCGTCCTCTGCTAGAAGGCCTTAACGCCAAGGGTCTACGAACATGGCGTGGTCAGCGTGGCACTGGTGGCGCTACTCTGGGCCAGACTCGAAACGGTGGCTTCTACTTTGATGCCGGTGCTTGTGAGCACATCATCAACGGCAACATCAAGGTTGAGTCCGGATACATCGAGAAGTTCACTGAGGACAAGACCGTTCTGAGCGGTGGCCGTGAGCGGGAGTTTGACTTGATTGTCTTTGCCACTGGTTTCACAAACACAATCGACTCTATCCGTTCTACCTTGGGTGACAAGATCGCCGAGAACATCACTCCCATCTGGGGTATTGACGATGAGGGCGAGTTCAAGACCGCCTACAGAGAGACTGGTGTTCCCAACCTCTGGCTTATGGTTGGCTACCTTCCTTATACTCGATTCCACTCCAAGTTACTTGCGATGAGGCTGAAGGCCATCAAGGAGGGTATTTCTCCTGCCCCTTATAAAGCATAGACTGTTGTTGCGGTATAGATATAGAAGCATTTAGTTAAAAGCGATGATAATGAGAAGAAGAAACGAACTATTTTACTGTTATGCAGCTGGTTTTACTCTTTGACATATTTTAAACAAGTCGTATTGTAATTTCTGTTTTATAGGGGAAAGACTAAAGGCCGCCAAGTGAAGCCATCCAAATGTGGATCATAGTACTAAATCATAACGGGCTTGGTGTTGCAGCTCTGTGTTCCTGGATGATGAACACGTGATGCCCCACGTAATCAAGCTTCGCGACGTCCTACCCAGTAGACTCACATGCTGTCTCATCTCGGTCGGCGTCTAGTGGGTTTTTAATACCATCGAATCACACTTTACATCTTGTAAGTAGCATCTAAATGATCTTGGGCTTTCCTTTTTTTCTACTGGCCTTTGCGAATGTTGGGCGTGTTTCTCGGTCCACTAAGTTCGCAATTCCGAGCACGATTTGCTTTTCTTTTACGTAGAAATTTGTCACTTCGCTCATACCCACTTGTCAGCAGACAACGCTATATGATTGGTTGAACTTCGAGCGCGCCATCGAGCATGATTAGCTCGTCTGCTAGATTCCTTATTGAACGAGGTTAGCACATTCGAAATATCAAATCTGGCCTAGCTCAGCAGTTTTAACTAGATCAACAGTGCAATCTTTATAACCAATATTTGGCCTGGACGGAAGTATTTTTGATCAGGCAACATTCTGACCGTGACTTTGACTCCCACGTTTTTTGCGCCCTATGAGGCTGGTATTGTAGTGGACTGCTCTGTACTTAGCAGCCAATTACGACAGGCTTTTCTAAGCCGGTGCTCCTTATCGTCAAAAAACCAATTGCAAGCAACGAATCTTATGACGTCAATTATGTGTATCTCAATCATAAACAACAACGCGTTAGTCTACAGATTCGTATCAAGAGTCAGTCGAAGGGAATACTCAAATCAATTTTCTTTTTATTTACTTTTTGTCTAACTATATTCCGTTTACCCCGACTTGATAGGGCCGTACCAGTCGGCAAATCCAAGGTCAAATCCCCATTGAGGAGTATTGATACGCTTCGCCTTGCCGTTGGCAGCTAGGCCGTCAAGTACCGACAAATCCTCCTGAGAAAGTGAGATCACCTCCTTGTTGGAGGAGATGCGCTTCTCGGTGACAGACTTGGGCAGAACAACAGTGCCCTTGTTGACGTGGTAGCTGATGAGAATTGTAGCGGCCGAGACGCTGTTCTTGTCGGCAATTTTCTGGATCTCGGGATCGGACATGATAGGAGCACCTGTTGAGTTCAAGTCATTAGCTTGGGTCCATGTCTTATCGCGTGTGGCATGGGGACTAGAGGACTCACCAGTTGATCCAAGAGGAGAGTAAGCCTCGAGAAGGATGCCTTGCTTCTCGCAAAACCCTTTGAGCTCATGCTGAGGGAGGAAGGGGTGCAACTCGACCTGGTTGACAGCGGGAACGACTGTCCACTTCTTGCGGAGCTCCTCAAGGTAGGGAATGGACCAGTTGGCAACACCAATAGCCTTAACCTTGCCGGACTTGTAGACCTCCTCCATTTGTCGCCAGGTCTCACTCTGGTCCCAGGACCGGTCGACAGATCGGGTGCCATCAGGGTTCACGGGGAGAAGTTCGCTTGACTCGTTCTTTGGTTACCGTTAGACGTATTCTTGAACAGCTTCAGAGTTGGAGGTTGAACTTACGGGAACCAGATGAACAGGCCAGTGGATGAGCTGTTGGGAAAGTTCGTTAATGCTTTTCTGACGAGACGCTACGCATTGGCGTCATGGTGGTGACTTACGTAGAGATCGAGGTATTCGACGTCCAGAGCGTCCAGAGTCTTCTGAAGGCCCTCGGCAACGTTAGGGTGGTGGGTGTTCCATAGCTTGCTGGTAAGGAAGATCTCTTCACGGGGAACTCCACTGTCCTTGATACCCAGACCGACTTCGTTCTCGTTTCCTGCGAATATTGTTAGTTCAGCTGTCAATTGGAAGCTTCTAATGGATCCGATTACCGTAGATCCTGGATTTGTTAGCTTGAATGAACCAAAAGCTGCAAGGTGCAAATGAGTCTCGACTTACAGAGCTGCGTCAATATGACGGTATTCATCCTTGAGGGCGTAGGCGACAGCCTTGCGAACCTCACCGGGCTTAGACTGCCAGGTTCCTGTCGACACACCAATGTTAGAATTTGGATTGAGCTGTTTCGTTCCGCTGGCGGTACTCACCGAGACCAACAGCAGGGATCTTGGCGCCCGTGTTGAGCGTGAAATGCGTTGAGGGAGCCATTGTGCTTAGAAAGTGGTTGGGTTTGTGGTGTATCGATATGAATCTGGAGGAGAAAGAGGTAGTGAGAGAAGATTGAAGACGTACAAGTTTGGAAATCATTTAATTCATCAAAGGAAACTAAACTCATCGTTTTAGCTATTGAGAACATGGTCAATTTTTTGGGGTAGAGCATATGTCATCCATCGGACATGAATCGGGAGAACGGTCGACCGGGGTCTTGATGGGTCGGTCGGAGTTTTCCCGTGTTTTCATCGGCCGATCTCCACACAGGTATCTCCGATGTGGATACGGACATGGCATAGTCTCCGTGGTCAATCAGTTTCTTTACTCCAGAACTGGAGTCGAACTAAATAAGATCTTGCTTTAAGATGGAGAAAAGACGGGGAAGTCGGAGCGGGCGATATCGTGGGGTGTGGTCATCTTTAGTAGATCCGTCCGTAATCGGACATCAAGAGTAACTGACCCCAATCCATCTTTCCAGTTGTCATTCAAGGAAGAACAAGTCGGCCTGGTTCTCTTCTACTTCCGCCTTCTTTACGCTTCCAATTAAGCGCTTGAACTCAATCGTCACTGCCTTTTTCCAATCGTAACCATGCGACCCTCGCTTCTACTGTCTGGTGACCGGGCCAACCTCACGACACTGGCCGTAGATTTTGAGAAAGGAGAGATCGAGGTTGTCGCCAACTATCCAGCACCAGAGAATGTCTCCTGGGTAGAACCTGAATCTTCGTCTGGAGATGTTGACCGTCTGGTTGCATTGTCGGAAGGTGAAGAGGCCGGTCTTCTATTCACCTTTGAGATCGACCACTCAAAAAAGACTTGCAACATCACGAGTCAACAACCGACTCTAGGTGCACCCGCTCACTGTATGTAAACAAAAACGTTTGTGGTATATGAACATCCATACTAATTGTTCAGTTATTACCCTGCAAGACAAGACCGCCCTGGCGCTCGGTACTGTAAGTGATGACCAGCCATCGCTCCAATGACTCCCCTCTTACAGTAGGTAGTATCTCGGAGGCTCTGCTGCCCTTTACCCAATTACCATCACCGAAGCCGAAGGACTCAGACTCAAAGATACTCCCCGAACTGAGATTCTACCAGAGTTCCCCTACAAAGCAGCTGGACACGGCCCCAGCAAGGGTCGACAACAACAGTGTCATGTGCACCAAGTCCTCGAAGATAAGAGAGGTCTCCTGTATGCACCTGATCTAGGTGCTGAACGCGTGTGGATCCTTGCTCGCAATGGACTAGAGTTGGAAGTACAAGGCTGGCTTCAGTGCCCTCCTGGTACGGGTGCTCGACATGCCGTCTTGACGCCTGATGGTACGTTAACAAGGTCTTTCCAATTTCTGCTCTCTAAAACACCCGACTAACACTTAATTGCGACAGAGAGAATTATGTATGTAATTGGAGAGCTTTCACATAACGTAATCGCCTTTGACTTGTCGACCGCTCCCAGTAAGGACGTCCAGCCTATCGACGGTTTCAATGTCAACATCATTCCTCCTACTGTCCATCCCGATCATCAATTCATGATGGATTCAGCCGAGCTCTCCCTACATCCCAAGATCCCCAATGTCCTGTACGTCAGCAACAGGTGGGAAAAGCATATCGCCGAGCGCGAAGCTCATTTACAGAATGTCCATGAACAACCACAAGGTGATACCATCGCCATCATCCGTCTTTCAGAAGACGGCAAAAAGTCTCGGGGGATCAAGCATGTGCGAACAAACCTCGACACAATTCGCGGTTTCCGACTTAACGAAGATGGCAAATTTGTTGTTGTAGCTGGACAAGAAGGCGGTGGAATTGAGATATATAAAATTGAAGGTGGTAGAGGTGATGTATGGACTCTTACAGCCAGCTTGAACGAAGGCCTGGACAGTGGCATCAAGCACGCAATCTGGCTATGAACCTCAAGGAATAATTTCCTAGACAAAAATATCTTTGACTAGGTTATCACATTGGTCCAACAGGTTCAACCTTTGAATTTCAAGCCAACCGCTACGTTATCCATGTGGACATGTTACGAGGTGTAGAAAGCTTTTCCATTTTACCTAGTTCAATTATCTAGCATTGCGCCCAACTGTCTCAAGGTATGACCCTAACAGGATCTATGGGTGCTTCCATAAGTCCGATACAAACTCCATACTTTCAGCTTCGGGACTACTAGCTGCCCCCAGTGGCAATTTCACATGAGCATGCTCGTGATTCAAACAGCCGAGACTAGTCTTTGATAGGTAATGCATCCATGATTCAGGAGACTCAAATTGGGTATTTAACTAGGTACTGTACACGTTTCTGCATCCTACTGGCCACTGAAGGGCCTTGTCTCTGAGTACATTGTAATGGCCAAGCCATACACATGAAAATTCTATCATGCTAATGTCTCTAGTGGGCCCGTGACTGCAGCTCACTCTCTTCATCCTCGAGACTGTCGCCGAAAGCGCCCGCAATCTGCTCCAAACTCTTGCCTGCAGTCTCCGGCACGAAGAAGAATGAGAAGATGGACGCAGCGAAACAGAAGCAACCGAAGAAGAGGTAAGTGCCCCAACCAAGCTTGAGCTGCATCTCAGGAACAATAACACCAATGATGAAATTGGCCAACCAAACCATAGCCGTGGCAGCACCTACACCCTTTGCTCGCTTAGAGCTAGGAAAAACCTCTGCGGGTAGAGTCCAAGCCAAGGGTCCGTAAGATGAGGCATATGCAAGAACGTAGATGTCTAAGAAAGTTAGAAAAGCCCATAAAAGTGACGGAAGCGGAAATGCTTACAGATCAGAGCCACACCGAACCAACCCATACCAGGATTGTCGACCCACTTGCCGTTGTACTTGCTGACAATACCGGCCATGATAATGTGAGGAATACCCATAGCAATACCTCCGAAGATGGCAAGCTTGCGACGGCCGAACTTATCGAGGAAGAGGAAAGTGGGAATACCCGCAACGAATTGGCAGATGTTAACCATACCACTGAGAATGAGGGACATCTCGTAGTCCTGGCCGAGAGCGGCGAAGAAGATGGGGGCGTAGTAGACGAAAGCGTTGATACCTGAAAACTGCTGGAAGAAGGGGATAGCAAGGGCAACAGTCGTGCGTCGGATGTATTTGGGCTTGAAAAGGTCACCCCACTGCTGGAACTCGAGGGCGACAGGATTTTTGGTGGAACCATGTTCACGGTCCAGCAGCATTTCCTGAACCTCGACTTCACGAACGATGCCCTTCCACTCCGCCTGAATACGAGCATCAGTTGCAGGCAGACGGCGAAGCTGCTCAAGCGAGTGGAGAGCGTCCTCATTGCGGTGACGCATAGCCAACCACCTGGGAGAGAATGGGAAGAACTGGATGCCAATGCCCACCATCAAAGCGGGGGCCATCTGCAAGAGGAAAGGCAGTCTGAAAGCCCAGTCGTTAGAGATGTCGCGGCAGCCGTAGGTGATCCAGTAGGCAATAATGGCTCCAATGACGATGGAAATAGCCTCAAGGACAAGTAGAGAGCCTCGGAGGTTAGGAGGTGCAATCTCAGAGATGTACAAAGGGGCGCCCATGGCAAGGGTGCCGACACCGACACCACCGATAGTACGTCCTGCCACAAGAGTGCCATAGTTATGTGCAGCCGTTTGAATAATAGCACCAACGCAGAAGAAAGCCGTAGCTACGGCAAGCCCATACTTGCGGGAACATCGGTCGGCAAGAAGAGGGAAGAACAGGCAACCAACAAAGGCGCCAAACTCAAGCATACCAGTCATGAAACCAGTGTTGAAGCCATAGC
Source organism: Fusarium sp. NRRL 53497 (assembly GCA_013184445.1). Taxonomy (NCBI): domain Eukaryota; kingdom Fungi; phylum Ascomycota; class Sordariomycetes; order Hypocreales; family Nectriaceae; genus Fusarium; species Fusarium sp. NRRL 53497. Next base: position 80,810 of record JABCJZ010000011.1, on the reverse strand, counting down.
GAGAATGGCCCGGTGCGATCTCAGGAAAGGTATCCTGGAACTGAGGCATTGTAAGGATGATGGAGATGACACCCTGATCGTAACCGAAGGAGAAGCCACCGAAGGAGGCAAGGAGGGCGGCGCCGAAGACATAGGGTGATCGAACGATACCCGATATGCCGTTGTTGTCGTAGCTGATCTCGGTATTGGAGACGCCATCTTCGAGGTGTTCAGGGCCATCAGAAATGGCGGCCTTGTCATGGCTGTCATTGCCAATGTGAGCGAGACTCTTGTCATCCGCCATATTGACTATTGTGCAACAATGACTGGGATAATGACCAAGAGATAAAACAAGAGGTGTTTTTTTATATGAAAAGACCGAGATGGAGATGAATGAGGATGAAGATGAGACAGAAAAAAGAGAAAAAGGAGGTTAAAGCTGGGGTTCACCGAGCCTTATCTATGCCCCGCGATCGATAAAATGGCTTAAACACAATGACACATCCCCCCCTTGACATGTCCCCCATGGGGAACAAGATTTGAGGCTGTTAGTCGAGACTGGGGAAATTGGGGTAGCCCAGATCGGACATAATCCAGTCTAGACCGCACCTCCATCGGACTTGTTAGAAGTCAGAGCGTCGGAGATAATCGCTTGGGGCTAGTTTGATGATGGCACTGAGGCAATTTATCAAGATGTCTGTCTACCCTACCCAGTCTTGGCCTGGTCCGCTCATTCGTTTAGTCGGTCGAAGTCAAGATCTTGCGCGTAATCACATCACCCAAGCGTGACGGCAGACGTCCAAAATCTGGACTATGTCGACAGAGTAGAGTACGAGCATTGCTCAACATGCCGGAGCTATGGTGCGGATAATTGAACTGTAGTAGCTTATAAGGCGTTTTCTCAACCTAAGCTAAATGTAGCGTACGTGTAATTAAGTCCGGTTGAAGCAATCCAGAACACTTAGTCTACCGTTGGTAAACGTACAAGTGCGTGATTCCAAACCTTAAGGGCGACATTCACCCCGGACCCCCAGTCGAATACTCCCGGTTGTGCGGGGAAACGTGATGTATCTTGTTTCTCCAACCTTTCGGTGTGTCATTGTGGAGTCACCTTTTGTGAGTGCTCATTCTAATACATCCAACATCAGTCACATCACAGATCGACTAGAAAGTCCTGAACTCCTCGTAGAATTATATCAACCTAGATGTTCTTTAATGCGTAACCTGGACGGGCTTTAAAAACTGGATAGAAAAGTCGAGACTTTGATAGCGTCTGACATATTGGAAGAGTACTGTTACCAGCTGACCTCGAGTCCCCTTTAGTTCGAAGCTATCAACATTAGAGCGCATGTATACTCCTCAAGTGCTACCTCGCGTGTAGCATAACGTCATGTCACAGCAACGTCCCCCACGGCTCCATCTATGCAGCCATCGGGTAGTCTAAGCCATCTCCGACTGACCCATCTCTCAGTTGGAGTGGTATACACGCGACTTGAGCTCCTCTTTGAAAGGATTTCAACCAGTCCGACCGACCTGACAAACGGTGTTGGAGGCGATGGTGCCAACGGCCTGGGCCCGGTATCCCCCATATTGGCTGGGCCAAAAACCCCTCAGCTGAGAAGAAGATGAAGGGTTTTCGATTCGTTCGCCGATTTGTTTCCTGCTTCAGCTAGATTGTTCTTTTCTCTCGGAGATAGCTAGTGAAAAAAACGGAATATGCAACCAAGTGAGCAGATAGCTCGCCTACATGCTCGTAAATCAGAGGTCTCCTACATAAAAACTAATAGGTAGTCATTTAGGAGGATCTCAAGGGATGCTCAGAGTAGTAACCATGGTCCGAGCGTTGCACACTCGTATCGACGCACAGCCCCTTTTGTCTTTTCTCCAGACAGACCATAGGGCCGCTAACATTACGATAGCATGAGGTTGATCCCTTCTTGAACAGCATAGAATAGTAAATCAATGTCCCAAATGTACATCGGTAGGCCCTGATGTACACAACAAGGACCGGACTTATTCGTTACATTCGCAATACTAACAAAAGACTAACCTAAGATGACCTCTGTCTCGCCACACTGGCTCGCAATCCAGGTTTTCTCCGCAATCCGTCCACATGCTACTCTGTAAGAGATGCCTTGTTTCTTTTCAACCCAAAGGACATTGTAAAACTGGCATGTCTCATGAGTCTCCCAGTACTCTTCTATACGCTTGGGTTCAGGGACTTTGTCTCCCTCGTACTCAATTTGATAAAAGTCACTGTCCTTTCCTGAAAAGCTGTCTACCCACATTCCATTCTCATCGAAGGACGCTCGGAAGTGTTCCGTTCCATAATCTTGAGCTTTTCGAAACACCATCTCTTCGATGCACCCCTGAATCTCAGAGCGACTGGTACTGCCTTTTGAGATCGCAATGAGTTCGACCATGTCCCCTTGTTTGCACGACATGTCCTCGGTTGTTTTGAGTAACCCTGACAAGTTTCCATCCTTGTCTTGAAGGACTACTACAGGCAACGTCTCACTTAGAGGCTTGTCCGTCAACACTGGATGTCCGAAGGCCTGAAGCCGGCCTGCACGAAGTTGATGAGTCAGGATTTCTGACATTCGTAGAATGCCCGATATATAGAAGCATGCTCGCTGTGTCTTGCAGGCTAGCTGCGGTATGGTGTCGGACTCAAAGTATTCGGTTACTGGGACCTTTTCCCCGCTACATGTCAAGATGTTCCAGTCCACACACTGTTGTGTCACCCGTCCCGAAGTGATAGGCTGGTGCGTGGAGTTTTGGATGCCCGGGACGCCAGGTAAGAGGCTCCTAGGGTCCACATAACACTGCCATCCGCACCAAGACCATGAGGGAAGGGAAAAGTCTGTTCCTGAACCAGGTTCCGCTCTTCTGTAGCATCCCCGTAATGGCTGCCACAAAAGTGCATTGTCGAGGCTTATCCTTGGTAATCCGTAGATGAAGCCGCCTGGAAACGCTTGGGTCAAACGGTTTAGTATACCCGAACATGCTGAGAGGCCATCTCCAGAATAGGTAAGGTTTCGGCCATTATAAGGACAGACCAAATCCATGTAGAGACTGAAATCCGGCCAGGTAGTGGTCATAAGCCGCCTTCCAATGTCTGCTATCATCGGACCACCTGTCGTTTCTGCCTCAGGGGATAAACTGTGCGTATCCCATACTGATTCTGCACACTCCCAGAACACTCTATCATCCAGAAAGAAGATGGCCCTTTTGCTGAGGATATGCTCTTGGTATGTCCAGCCTCGTGTTGACCACCTCGACTGGGAGATTTGTTGGTAGTGCGCCTTGATCTCGACATCTCGACAATATGATTCGTCGTCGGAATGAAGGTTTAAGAGCATGGTGATCTCACTAGGTTGAAGGAGTTGCATTTCTTCTAAACGGGCATTTGAAGCTGTGGTCCCACGCTCACTATAAAGACCGTGACTTGCAGCTGCAATCAATGTAGCACGAGCGCCTGAATAGACTTCGTCCATGCGCATTACCTCGAGTTTTGTAGACTCTTCACTCTGAACGATGCACAATCGATCTACCCAGAGGTACCTGTCCCCAAAGAGAGGGACGAGTTCGATGGCGTCTTTGACGACTTTGGGCAGCTGATCTCCGATCTCGCTTCTCTCGGGGCTGCCCTGCTGTTGCAATAGTGACAGTGTCTCGCAATCTAATTGGAAAGTATGCTCCTGCTGGACTCGTGGAGATGAACAAGGTTTTTGCCACATATAGCTGAGAGCGATGTAGTGTTGATCTGTTCCTCGCACTATACATTTCTTTTCTGTGTCAATAAGCCAGGTTGGGCTTTGTTGTCTCCTTGGTTGAGCTGAACAGTTGTGTTCATTGTCGCAAATCTTTAGCCAGTTTCGGATTGCCTGGATGAAATCACCGCTGGTGCATGTATCGACAAAATCGCCGTCAGCTAAGCTGCTGGTCGTCTTGTGCCCATGCTCAGGCATATCGAGTTTCGCGTTGGGGAAAAAGACTGGAATGCTGGAAGGATATATCAGAGTCCTGGCATCATCTCGTGCTTGTCATGTAGGTATGTGCTGCGAGTTTGGACTTCTCTTTGAGGAATGATTGAGCTCGCATCTGGGTTGAAGAGCGGAGCCAAATGCTCATTATGACGTTTTGACATTGGGCACTAGTGTGTTGGGCACCGATGCTCAGTTTGTTCACAACAAGACGTAATGCACTGCTAACACCTGAAATGAAGCTGGTCACAGTATCTTCAGCGGACCGTGTAAAACTCCTATCTGATATTCGATTCATCATAATTGAGCTACCAGTCAGATATACCTTCCTACTCCATAGATCCCTCCCAAAACACATTGCTTAAGCCAAAAAGATTGTCTTGCAGATTATCAGACAAGATATTGTAATCTTGATCACAAAGGCTCGAAAAGCATTCATCCATCCATGGTATCTGGAATGGAGCCTCTGAGATCAGTGAGATGTCACTGTCCGGAACCACTCGGTCATCTTTGACTTGGGTAATGTTTGAAGAGATATGCGCAGGTTTATCAGTAGCACCTTTGGCCTGCTGGACTCTTTGATACTGGACGATCTCCAACAGAAGCTCAATGGCTCGACTGAGTCCATTTGCAGGCTGACCAAGCTGGATGTGCTTATCCTTCAGCAAAGAGCACATCTCGACGACTTCATCCCTCCGACGTTCTGAGCTTTCGAGATTTGGGTGCGCCATGGCATCTAAGGCGAGCAAGATCATGGCGTTGAACGAATGTTGGTCAAAGCTATGTGAACGACCAAACATGTCCAGCTGACCCTGCATGGTCATTCGGCGTATTTTCAGAAGCTTTTCGGCACACTCGATGCCAATTTTATACGAATTCAGAAAGGCAGGATCTGCGATCCCCTGGGTGACAAACGGCCGATGCAGACGGCCCAGCCGTGAATAAATGCCGTACAGGAGAATCGCGCGCTGCTGCGTGGTGTATGGCCGCTCCCGGGCTAATTCTGCAAGCCTCGACTCATCTCCGTCGAGGCGGAGAAACCAGGGAAGCTGATACAGAAACGACATGTACCTATTGCTAATTTCCAGTATGAGCTGATATATTTGTTGTGGAGAGCGTGTAGCCGTTGCCTGGTGAATATCATCCATAGCATCGCGACAGAGCTCTGCAAACTTGATGCGATAAAGAAAGAATGACATGGAAGTCGGCCGATGATCCGAATTTGGGTCTGTGCAGTGCCCTTCCGGTGTAAAATCCTCGTATGCTACATTGGCAGGATAATTCACCGTCATGTAGCGAGGATTGATCATGCAAATCCCCAGCTGCCGGCCAGGCGCACTTCCTACTAACCTGAAGATGGCTCTTGGTTAGATTGAGGATGGATAATTGCTTCTAACGTGGAAGTGGACTGACCAATCTGAACAGGCAAGATGCCACCATAGGCGCCGCTTCATCTCTCTTTCGAGCGAGTCCAATTTAGCGTCTGATGGCTCTGCGTCTATTTTGTGAATTCCTAGCTGCATTGCTTTCACATACGCGAGACCTTTCAAAGTGTGATATCTTTTTGACTGGCCCTCTGAATCCCAAAGAAGCAGAAGGAGGATTAACGCAGATTGTAAGGACATGAGGGAAGACGAAAACATGTGATCTATCTGGAATATGCGTTGAAGAGCGTTTTCCTTCCAATCGTGAAATTGCCCTCTGTCCAGACGCAACTCGTCGGGAGAAGAAGATGATGAAGAAGGAGGAAGAGGAGGCTCGGTTCTCAGATAAAATGAGGCGGATGCAAAGATAGATAGGAAGAAGGTAACAACTTCATCTACGGGGTCGATTGAGTGTGAAAGGTGGGAATACACTTCTTCGAGGAGGCTCCTTGTCGATGGAGCGTGGACTACCTGGCATTGACCGTCTACTCCTTGGATGTAGTGTTCAAGAAGGATCCTGGCTGTTGAGGACCTAGGAAGGAGTCTATTTGCTCTCGGATCCGAGCTTTGGAAATGTGTTTGCGAGAATTGTGCAGGAGAAGCTGTTGTCGTGGCCGCTGTGACGGGTAGGCTGCCGGGCTGAGAATCGTTCGCTTCTTCAATCTCAGAGGTAGCTGCAATCGACTCCAGATTATCCCATTTCCTGAGATCAGCTGCAGGTGTTGCGTCGAGTTGAGACTGGGGCGTATGGGCCACAGGATTTTGGTCTTTGGAGTTCGAGCTCCTCGTCGAGTCTGGATTTTTGAGTAATAATTGCTCCACCCGCTTCAAGCGATCATTGATCTCCTGAATACTTCTTGTTGAATATTAGTTTAGTATATCGAGCCTGCGGAATTGGAAACGTACTCGGCTAGTGAGGTAGATCCAGGGCTGGGTTTTGGGAAAAGCGGATGCTCGGTACCTCGATGCACTATATTGCTCAGTCCATTATAAGCTTCCAAATTACATCAAAATCGACTCAAATTTGACCTGTGCGCACACTTACCCGAAGCATACTCACATGCGACTTCTCTGGCTACACAGTTTGAGCAAGGGTGTTGCTTGTCACACCGGATCTTCTTGAGCCGGCAGAATCCACATGATGCTGGAACTTGCCAACCACTCCGCCTTGGCCCTGGAGTTTGATCATGACTCGGCCGCTTCAGCGAGCACATCTTGGAGTACTTCTCAGGTGCAAGAAGGATTGCCTTGGTTGGCTTGTTGTAATTGAATACTCAGCTTAGCTCTTGCGAAGCCATCGAAAAAATGAGTCAAGGGACTCAGTTTGTATTGAAATATACAATGGGGCACCAGTCGTGAAATAGAGTCTCTGATTGGCTGGTCGGACCACCGCGGACCCCCGGCCAAAGAGACCTGGGCAACGCCTTCAGTGATCCAATAGGATAACATCCTGGAGTTGATGATCCACCCTCGATAACTTTGTAGCAACAATATAAAAGAATGGAATTCGGGACAAATGCTCACTCGAGATCTGGCATCAAATCTCACAGTTCGCGCTTTCATTTAATTCAACTCTAGTTTCGGAAGCAAGTAATCTGTCGCCGCACCGCGCCCGACCCATCCCAACCTCTACCAAGCATGGCGTCGGAGCAAGCCGCAAACGATGGCGAATTCCACCAGGACGTAGAACTCTCGCAGACAGAGCTGGATGAGAAGACTGAATTTCCAGACGGCGGCCGTCGCGCATGGCTCGTAGTCCTTGGGGCTTTCCTTGGCCTCTTTACAAGCTTTGGTTGGATAAACTGTAAGCACACCGCACACCGCACACCCCTTCTTCTAACGGCTTTGGCTTATTCCAATGATCAGGCGTTGGTATTTTCCAAGCATACTATCAAAACCATCAGCTGCAAGCAATGTCCGCAGGTACAGTGTCGTGGATACCAGCGATATCCATGTTTGTAATGTTCGTCATGGTATGTAAGAACCCAGTTCTCTCTCGAGCAGATTCGCCAGCACTGAATAGGCTACCCCTCATATTGAGTGTCATTGAAAAGCAACTTTGAGCCCTGTTTAGTTGACTGACGAGCCAAATCTACAGGGTCCCTTTTTCGGTCGCCTGTTCGACACATACGGGCCCCGATGGCTTCTACTGATCGGAACCCTGCTGCACATATTCGGCCTGATGATGGCTTCTTTGGCCTTTCAGTACTATCAGTTCATCCTCTCTCAATCCATTTGCAGCCCTCTCGGTGCGAGCATGATACTCTACAGCTCGTTCAATTGCGTTACAACCTGGTTCAAGAAGCGGCGCGCTCTGGCGATGGGCATCACAGCAAGTGGTTCAAGCCTGGGTGGTCTTATCATGCCTATTCTGGTTGATCATGTCATCAATCAAATTGGCTTCGGCTGGACAATGCGTGTTTGCGCCTTCTTCATGTTGGCACTCCTAGTAGTGACCAATTTGACGGTTTGCTCTCGTTTGAAACCGAACCCCACCACCTCGAAATTGAAGGATTACTTCAAGAACTTTACCGACATAACCTTCATGCTCCTGACACTTGCGGGCTTCTTTTACTCGATGGGTATGTTCATCCCTATCACATATCTTGTCACCTACGGTGAGCATGTAGGTATGAACACCAGCCTCGCCGGGTACCTAGTCTCTATATTCAATGCCGCCAGGTAAGTGTTAAGATATATAGCGTCAAAATCTACGTCAAACATAAGCTGACCAAGTCCACCCAGCGGCGTCGGCCGAATCTTACCTGGCTATGCGGCAGACAAGATCGGAAACTTTAACGTATCCATAGTCGCAGCGGCCCTCTCTACCATAGTCGTACTAGGCCTATGGCTCCCTGGAAGCACCAACGCGACTACGATCTGCTTCGCCACAGCCTTTGGGTTCAGCTCAGGCTCCTACACGGCCCTTAGCCCAGCATTGGTGGCTCAGATCTCAGACATCCACGACATCGGTACACGATCGGGAACGTTGTATGCTTTCATGTCAATTTCAGCGTTAGTCGGAAGTCCCATAGGTGGTGCCTTAATTGCACAGGCAGATGGAGGGTATGAGAGGCTGCAAGTCTTTACTGGCCTGATGCTTACCGGAGGAACACTTTTCTATTTGGCAGCTCGCTTGAAGCTATCCAAGGGTAAGATTTGGGCTAAGATATAATTGGATATCCAGAGGGTAGGCTTTTATATCTTTTGAAAGGGTAGTAAACTTTGCAAACAGCCCAAAATTAAGGTAATATATAAATATAAAATATTTTACCTAAACTATAACAAGATTTCGTTTTTTATAATAATTAAAATTAACCTCTAGAGCCAGTACTCTTAGATATTTATTAGCAGATTGGTCCTTATGGAATAATATTAGGCTTCTAAAAATATTAAACATGCTAAGGGTATCTTTGCTTAGTAATCTCGATAGTTCTACACATATACATACTTATTTATCTGCATTGCAGCGCTACCCTTTGACACATACATGCCATTCCCTCTCCGCCAAGGAGAGTCTTGTTTACTCCATTCAAGCTATCTACTCCAGTCTCCATCTCCGCCAGTGCTTGACAATGACAGATCCTCCCTTCACAGCCAATAACCTCTCCCTAACCCGCGCCCAAAATGTGGACATCCCCTCCATGAAAAGCATAATCGACGCAGCATACACAAAATACATCCCGCGAATCGGCAAACCCCCTGGCCCAATGACAGTAGACTACACAACCCTGCTCACCAGCCACGCCATCTTCATCCTGCGCACACTCACCGATGAAATCGTAGGCGCCCTCGTTCTGCACCACGAACCAGACACAGATTATATTAAAATCGAGAATCTGGTGGTAGACCCGATGGCGCAGGGAAGGGGGTATGGTGGTGTTTTGATGCGCTATGCCGAGGACTTTGCGAGATGGCGGGGTTGTGGGGCGTTGAGGCTGTTTACGAATGTTAAGATGGTTGAGAATTTGGGGTTGTATGAGAAGATGGGGTTTGTGGAGACGAGGAGGGGAGTGGAGGATGGATATGAGCGGGTGTACTTTCAGAAAGAGTTGGTGTAAGGAGCAGGACTTGTGTTGAGGTGTATATATCGTAAGCTATCTTTATTTGACTGTGATGCATCAATTCGACTGTCATGTACAAATACAGAGCAGCACAGATTGAAGCCTGCTTCTCACTGTGCTCGTCCGCTGGTCGTGATAACACTCGCACCGATCGCTAACTGTACACTATGTACAAAGATATCCCGGGTATTTCTATCGTAACCAACTCTCTATTGTCCTCATTCACCTCGCAATCTCTCAAAGCTAAAGTTCCAAACCTCGGCCCTTCTCGGTCCATCAGAAGACTCAACAAGTCCAACGTGCTGCATCACACTCGGATCAAGCGCCCACTTAGTCAACCCATTATCGCGCGCGTAATCCTCCATAATCATATCCCCCGGGAACTGAAACGGCGGTTCCCGAAGAAAGTCCTGTAGACTCTGTAGATGATGGTTCGGAAACACGAGTCCCTGTGCGCAGCACCCATACCGAGGCATTTCGCGAACCGTCGGGGAGCGTGTGAAGAGGCGATGTAGCGAGGTTCGGCCTGTTACGAAAGCTAGTGCTAGACAGGCTGGGATCCAGAGACCGAGGAGCAACGCGACTGTCTGCGCGAGATCTTTGGTTGCGAAGGATCCAGTGTGCCGACGTTGACGACATCGCAACACGAGGAGCAGACACAGGATAAGACCCGTGTAGCCAAGAATAACGACCTTGAGGTACTCAAAGATCTCCTCGTTATTCCACCCCATCAAGATCTCGGAGTAGAACAACCGCAGGTACATCCAATCGCGATGCGCATCCGTCGCGTGCTGCTCAACCTCGATAACACCCTTCTTAAACCGCGTGAACCAATCCGGCGAGGCTATTATATCGTCTTCGATAAGGGCAAAGTACGTCGGATCTCGTTTTCTACACGCTTCGAAGAGGACTGAGTGGTCTAGTCGTATATTCTCGACGCGATCGTCGCTGCGCCCCATACCGCGCACGTCGTGAGGAATGACTTTGTAATTGAGCTTCGAATCGGTCGTGCTATCGTTGGAATAAACAAGAACATCATCCGCCAGCCCAAAAAGCCAGTCCTTCCCATATGCGAAATGTTTCTTTGGGTCTTTATCCGCGAGTAGCACAACGATGTGAATCTGATTACGCTCATTCGGCGTCAAGGTATCAACAAGACTTCCAACAGTATGCGCCAAAAACGCCGACGACGTGCGGTTGATACTGGGAATTCCAATGCACAGAAATTCATTTTCGACTTGAACTTCTGTGCGTTGCTTGTGCGCGACGGGATATATCTCGCGGTCGAGGAATTTGTCGACTTGGCGCTCGCGATGGGCTGAGAAGCGACGGTCGAAGGCAATGCGGGACTTGTAGAAGAAGGACGAGGGGTCGTCGTAGCCGTTTCTGTAGCTCCATATTAGAGCGATGAACCACATCAGCCAGAAGCCGATGTTTGCGTGGGAAGGGCGCATGTCTTCATTGCTGTGCTGAGTCGCGTGCACGATAATAATAAAGAGAGGAGAGTTGAGGGGACGAGTTTGGGGTTTAGATTAGTTCAGGGCATGGCCGCTGATGTTACAGTGCTACCCCGCTGTACCGGACATGACACCTCTTTTGATTGGTGGGTGGATCGCCCCTTTTCTTTGCCGCTAAGCCCTACCACTTGATTGGTGACCTCACTCCACGTGCTAAATCCTTCGGCATCTTGAGAGTACATGTACCTAGGGTAGGAAACATGTGCGTGGAGGAATCTGATGCATCGAGATGGATTGTATACATTCAATTAGAGATTAGTATTCCTCCTATATTTGAGATTTTATAATCCATCTCGTAGTAGTCAATCAGAAGTGCGTCAACTAATTCGTGTTGGCAGTCCGTGAATAATGACATGTTTGTCGACCAGTTAGTGAGACAATTGCCAAACAAGCAAGAACCAATGCTCGGGAAAAGCATAAAAGTCTTATTTTGATAGTGATTCAGTTTTCGTGTCGACAATGAGTAAGGGAAAAGACCAAATCTGACAAGAGTCGACGACTATTGCTGAATGAATCATTGTCGATGTATTAGAGATATAAGCTCACGAGACATCCGACATCAGCTGGGAACTCACATTTCATGCACTCAGCAGCACAAACGAATACACTACTCAATCACAGTAAACACCACAGCATCTAGACCAATCCTACAAAACATGTCTCACCACGATCTCATGCCCAATCCCTCTCCCGTAGGCGAAGATGGAGCTGTTGGTATTCTCAACAATGACCCTGTCGGCAAGCAAGCCGCCAACCCTGGCTGTAAATGCACTTCTTGCACTGCAGATGGCAGCAGGTGCTACAAGGTTATTCGTTCAAGAGAGACGGGCTATTTGATGACTGCCTTGCCCAGTGTATCTATGTTCAGGGTTGAACTTGTCTGTCGTTTATTCAGGTCAAAAGTCAGACCTGCAAATACCGAGATAAGAGAAGATTCATAGGATGTAGCGGCTAGTACTTGGTACTCATGACTCTACATATTTAGATACTTATTCATTTAGGCACTTGCCATCTCGTATGTGTTTTCGCTCCTGCTGCAAACGACGATTGTTGTATTGCTATACTGACAAACCGTCCATTTCTTGTCAGCACATAACTCTGTGATTCTCTCTCTTATACATTATGAAACTATTACTATGACCCTTCTAATACCTCAAGTCTTGATAACTAGTAAATCTTCGGGTTTGGATCATTTCAAGTGACCTTATTAAATAATCAGAAAGAGACTATGATTTCTATTATGCTAGAGTCTGGGTCTGATGGTCCTTGTAAGATAATAATAGAATCGTCCCTAGATACCAGTCTATTTGCTTTTGTTTGTCAATCCCCATCTAGAGGCCTATTAAGGCTACGCTGCCGCTTAGGCATTTTTTGGATAGCAGCATTCGCAGTATCTTAGTATTATTGAGGCTGTAAAGATAGGTTGGCAGAGAGGAAAAGGCTTCATTTGAGTGCCGAGGAGCAGCACACGCCGCAACCCAGGGAGAGAGGCTGCTGCCTGACGGGGCATGCAAGTTGCTTAATTTGGACGGAAAGTTACTATATATAAACTCGCTGACCAAACCTAGTTAGCAGTAACCAAAGTTCCTCTTGGCCCTTAACCTTTCTGCCTTATTGCCTGCTAAAGAGAGGGGATAAAATTTAGCATTAAAATACCGCAATCTAGTAAATACATTTCGCTATTAAGGACCATCCCGCAAAAAGGCACTACCAGCAACTTATTACTATACTTGAGGTCATTATTACAAAATGGAAGCATCTAAAGCCTCAGAAGACTTTATTGCTTTGAAAACTGCGTTGTCTAATGGCCTTGATCCAAATGAAGTTTATCAGCCCAGGCACGAATTTTCCTGGGACTTGGAAAGCAAATACAGACCGTCGACAAGTTTTCTCCATTGGACTTTGAATAGGTCATACTTCGATGCTGCGGAGTATCTCTTGCAACATGGAGCCGATATCGAGCTCTGCAACTTTGCGGGCCTCACGGTTTTCCAGGAAATGATCCTCGGTGAAGACGAAGCCTCGGTCGCTTTCTTGATCGAGAAGGGCGCAAATCTTAATAGACCTTACCCTGATGGTATGCATGCACTACACATATCATTAGCGAATGGCAACATGGGAATTTTCCGCCTCCTCGTCAGTTCCTTGTCCGATTTATCTTCTATTTCCATTCAAAACTGGAATCTTGCCGATCTTGTGGTCCTATCGGGAGATCAACAATCTCTAGAAGTTCTTCTCCAGAAAGACCCAGATTTGAAACTCTCACCATGGACATGTCCTGATCTCGCAGGTGCTCATGAGGAATTGAAAGACGCTTCAAAGGCCAAACAGTTGCTTGAGGTCTGTTCTAGCAAAATCTTGATTCCTCCTTCGGACTTATACCAAATTTATGCCTATGTGGTACTCCTACTGCCAGGAACGTCCAACGTTGACTCAACAGCTATCGTCTTGAAGTCACTCATCAAAGATGTTTTTGAAGCATTATATGATGCTGCAGGCATCACGATGCCACTATCACGAGTGGTCTTATGTCAGGCGTGCCTTTCCTTCCAGCAATTCGTACGCATACGCGGCGGCTTCGACTCTTGGTTTCAGATTCACGAAAGTCGGGCCCAGCTTGATGAATGTGCAGCAAGTTGTCCATTTTGTCGTTTGGTAGCCGATGCGTTTGACAACCTGGGTCATGGGCCTGGAATGCAAATGAGGCTTCGACATGAGCGCAGAGATAATTGCAATATATCATGCCCATTCTGCCTAAAGTCAAGGCTAGAACAAGAACCGAACTATTCATCACCAACAGACGCCATGGCTACAACTGCTATTTGCATTCAGTTGCGATCTGATCTACCTTACCCACTTGATCCGGATCTATTTACCTTTTTTATTGTGGAAGACCGGAAAAACGGCCTTCTGGCACAGCTGCCTGTTGATGTTATCGACGAAGCATTTCTCCTTCAATCGCACAAGTCAGTTGGATCAGACACCTCAACATGCTCTTGGCAAAGTTTCGACGCAGCAGCCGGATGGCTCGAGAAGTGTCGAAGCTCGAGTGATCACAAGGACTGCCAGAGGGCTTACCGGAACGGAGAAAACAATTTAGGACCAGAGTTGCCAACCAGGATCCTAGACCTTACTAGCTTTCCCATGATCCGACTAGTCGAGAGCAGGGGAGCCAGATCCTCTTACTGTGCAGTCTCGTATTGCTGGGGAGACATGGCAACAAATTCCACAACTACTCGAGCAAATCTCTCCAGACATATGGAAGGAATACCTGTGGAATCTCTCCCTGTCTTCATAGGGGAGGCTCTCGTTGCAGCTCGAGCTCTAGGATTTCGGTATATCTGGGTCGATGCTCTTTGCATTATACAAGATGATCCTAATGATTGGGATAAAGAGGCATCGATAATGAAAGATGTGTACGCAAATGCGGAGTTGACGTTGTCGAGTCTTGTCGCAAAAGGCTGCGATGAACCATTATTCCACCCTCGTGGCGTTTGGGCGACACGGCCTGTTCCTTTCGATATTTGGAGACCGAAGAACAAACGAGCGTACCCGAAAGATGGCGTAATTCACCAATACGCCGTTTACCCATCTCATTTAATTAATAATCAGGGTGATCCTGGGGGTTTCTCTGGAGGTGACGCCTTCGCAAACGAAGTGCCCATAGCTTCTCGCGGATGGATTCTGCAAGAGCAAATGTTGAGCACGAGGATTCTCTACTTTGGCAGCAACTACCTCGTCTGGGAATGCCTCTGCCTCGCCGCGACTGATTTGGACCCCTCTAGGATCATACACCCGAGAACTAGCGGAGGTCTTGGCAGAAACCGCGTTGGGAAGTATGCAGTACAAGGCGTCACCTATCCGTGGGATGAGTTCGACAAACATCGTAAGGATCATCAGCCTTTCGGAATTTGGCAGTCTCTTCTGAACAGTTATACCCAACGGCGCTTGACAAAGCCATCGGATCGCGTTCCGGCGTTCCTGGCAGTTTCCAAGTCCTTAGAGAGCGCCATTGGTAGCAAATTTATCGGTGGGATTTGGGAAGGCGAAAAGCTACTGGAAAGCCTGTGCTGGAACACCAAGAAGGCTGCTACTGGGCAGCCTAAAAAACCTTCTTGGAGTTGGGCTTCTGTGGATCAGCCCGTCGACTTCACATTCTTCACATTATACTCTAGAGATCAAGATGCTATCCCTCTTGCAAAGGTTACCTCATTCGATGTACAAACCAATCGCTCACAAAGCCAAATCTCCGGCTCCATTACTCTCGCAGGAGTATTACATTACATGGAGATCAGTGATCCATCTGATGGCCTTCATGTACTTTTTGATCATCAGGCAGATGTAACAAGGGAATGTTATGCTCTGGACCTCGTTGGTTTCGACAAGAATACTGACGACGATCATTGGGAGTCATGGGAAGAAGATGAAGAGGGAATCCCACCACTTGTTGTTAGGCTCCTCTTAAAGCCGATTGATGCTCAAGATGGTTCCGATGCTCCGTGCGCATTTCGAAGAATTGGGATTTGCATAGATAAAGGCGACATCGAACAAGTCTTACAAGATATAGTGCCACCCTGGGAAGATAGTAGGACTGGAGGACTTTGGGACCACATTAGTTGGTCTAAACCTGATTACTCTGTAACTTTAATATAAAGAGCTCTGTCGAGTACAGTGTAAAAAGGTAAAACTATTACTGTTTTATAGATTTCATGTTACAAATAGACTGCTCGATCAGCTCGTGTTCCTGACCTTCAGTCACCAACTCAGTAGGAAGCTCAGGCTCCGGATCTTCAGACCTGGTGTAACAGATAAACTACTTCACAAGCTCATCTTTTTATTTTCGATTATCGACTCAGTCCATGCCACGAGGTATTTGATGATTAACCTTTTTTGAAGGAACTCTCACAATCAAATCCGCCCTATCAGTACGGCACCTTCTTTTCTGAAACCTTTGTCCAAGGCTTGCTCGATAATGATAAGATACGACTCGGCTGCCTATGCCCATGCATTCGTGTATCGAACGGCAGGAGCGATAATGTGAGATTCCACGTGCAAGACATAGTTCCGCAGTATAGCATCGCTATGAGCCTCAGACTGGGAGGAGTGCAGTTTAACAAGAAGCATCTTCCTCTCCTTTGCGCTGACAGCTCGTCGTGGCATTTTACAAAGAAGGGGTCCATATTGATAATGGGTCCAACTCGATCGTAAACAAATGCTGCGGGGAATTCGAGAAATCCATCAGATGTTCCGCGGAAGGGAACTGGACGAGTAGTTGTCCAGCAGAAGACCAACTCGGCTGCGATTTCATAATTATCTGTCGGATCGGATTGAACGTGGCGCCACTCCAAACCACCTGTTTTCGCATTCTGCAGGGTCACCCAGCCCACATTGTGATGAACACTGACTCTCTCTTTTGAGACAAGGGTGTTGGGACCGAAACTTGGTCCAAAGTAACCTGGGAGTTCGACATGAAGCCGTAAAGCCCCACAAGGCACGCCGGCAGCTCTACCCAGAGCTATAACAAGATTGGCGCTACCCGAACAAGAGCCTTGCTCCAGGCGAAGGACGTCCGATGCAGATCGACGCCATCCACCCAATTCGTACTTGATTCTGTCTCGGATAATATAGCGAACAACGACACTAACTATGTGCTGTGCCATTGAGATCTGGTAGAGCTGTTGACGATTTACCCCTGCAAATGGATCTGGCTTATCAGATTGAGCATAGAGCCTTTTAGCTTCCGGGCTACTCAAGGTTCGTAACAAGCCGTCTCCAATCACGAGTTCTCTGTCCATTTTGTGATTTAAGAGATCACCCAATGTATAAGATTGGAAGTCAGGTCCTTCGATGACCAATGGCTGACCACAAGCGTCCAGAAATCGTTGTTCCAGGATCTGACCCAGCTTTGGCATGGTTAGAACCCGGCGAGTCTCACTCATGATCGCAGAAGAATCACTATCAGTGAAGATAGTGGGCGCGAGTAATGTCGAAAACGAAGAGCCCTTTTGCTAAGTGTTTGTGCGGGTTTGTCAAGCAGAGTTCGCTCTCTTCTCTCGTCTGAAACCTGTCTGGTGTTGGCTCATAAATGGAGCGTCTGCTGTGCCACGGCGAATCAGGTCTTACAACGTCTTTGATGGCAGACCTTGCCGTCGCAAGGAACGGAGAGCTCTCCGGGCCTGCAATGGTGTTCTTAACATCGACAAGCAGTTTTTGCCCGACATCATGTTGCGGTAGGATGTTGCCATTGGTGAGGGCATGGGAGCCAGGAAAAGCTGAGCCTCGTGTATCAGGGCTCATGGCGCGCATGAGCAGTACATGGTCCTGTTATTCATATTTCTTGCCGAGTTGAAGTGCTTTTGTGATGGAGAGTGGGGTTGGGCTCGACTTATCGCAATTCCCAGCGCTTATAACGAAGGGTTTTGCCGCCGAAACATTCTCTTTAATGATTTCAGGGGGATCACGCGCCATACTATCCTCTCTGGCCCCAAGAGAATAGTATCTCCATGGTATAGAGGTTTGGGAGCGCGAGAAAAGGTGTGCGTCATCGCCTAAGATTCTCTTTGCGCTGGGATAGACCCTAACCATGGGAAAGGCGGGATGTTGTCTGGGTTGAAAGAATAACAAGAAAGAGTCATTTTGGGGTAGGTCCTAGATATTGCCGTTTTAGATGTTCTTAAGTTGTCCTGATCAGTCAGTCCCTAATGTCATTCAATCTGGACCTCCGTATGTTATCTTGGACCCAGTCAGTACTATCTCTTAGAAGAGGTCCTACTATGCCAAGAGTCGCCCGTTGCCACCAGAAATACCCTGCTTGGCCCAAGGTGTGCTTGACTGGAATCATACCAACTTCCAGGTCTCCAGAAAATTGCTGCCCAACACTAGATAGCGCGATCCAGAGACCTTTGTATTGGGATCGAGTATATAAGAGACTCAGACAGCATCACCATACATGTCAAATAGTGCCTATACACTTGCTATCAATTCCATATGGCTTTTCTTGCGAACCAACTCTACTTTCAATAATAGAATCCTTGCACGAACAGAGCAGTTGTGGTGAGAAGATTCCCCTCCATTTTCCTACTGTGACTTCTGTGTTCTATTATCATGTCTTCCGCTTGTCCTTATACTACCGCGAATTTTAGTCATAATCCTGTCCTATCACCCTCTCAGTAGATCTAAGTGTTTTACATCTCAGTCATCCTTTTTTGAATGCAAACCACTCGGCATAATGTAGTTTGGAATACTCCGCGTTTTTAACTGGTCACTGACGAGCTTGAGCTGAGCTGTTTGATTGCCACAGGCCACCAATGAGACGAGTTTATGGTCATTTTCTATGTCATGTCGTGCGGGGTTAATAGACTACAGCCTCAATTTCGTTAATTTTAAATCATCCTAAACTTGCCATCATCTGCTAAAATATTTGCTAGTGCAAAGATGCCTCAGTGCGAGACGTGCCCCAAAATGTTTGGTACTCAAGAAGCATGCAAGCAGCACATGGTTGAGAAGGGTCATCGGAAACCGACGGAAAAATGCGGCCAGTGTAACAGATTGTTCAAAGATCGTAAGGCAGCAGAAGCGCACATGACACAAGTTGGACACTGGATCCCTTGTGAAACCTGTGCTGGCAAGTTTCACACGCAGGAGGCGGCAAAGCAACACATGACAGCCAGGGATCATTACAAGAATTACTGCAAGCCTTGCAACCAGAAGTTCTCGAACCCCAATGATTTGAAAATGGTTAGAGAACATTCACAAGTATACCTTGAGTTGGACTACATGCTAAGAGCTCTGGTCATAGCATCTCGGGTCAAAATTACATCGTCGTACACAAGAGCCTGGATCTTCTAGCAGGGGCTCTATGAGCAAAGTCAATGATCATATCACATCTCCACCTTATGCCGAAGGCTGGCGAGGATTCTCGACTGCGACTACGACCCTGGACTTCAAGCATGTCAGACCAGCTGCTGCTGCTGCCAACAGAAACTCACCCAAGCCGATGGAATACGCAGTTGGGTGGATCTGTGCTTTACCAGAAGAATTGGCGGCAGCTAAAGCAATGCTCGATGAAACTTTTCAAGCCCCTAGGCAGGGTATACTGGACGAGAACATCTACGCCGTTGGCCGAATCGCCCATCTTAAGACGGTCATAGCGTGTTTGCCATGCGGGGCTGTAGGCGCAACGTCTGCGACTCGGGCCGCAGAACACATGCGTCAGACCTTCAATTCATTGCAATACACCCTGTTGGTGGGTGTTGGGGGTGGTATGCCGAGTAAAGAAGTCGATATTCGACTGGGGGATGTTGTTGTCAGCGTACCTTCGCCCAGTTCGCCAGGAGTCGTCCAATACGATTATGGTAAAGATATCCAAAACGACCGCTTTGTAACGACGGGCCATTTGAACCGACCCCCAGATAGGCTGCTCAACGCTATTTCACAACTCAAGTCCCAGGAAGCATCACTACCTTCTGAAACAATGGTGTCTATGGCGAAGAGTATCGAAAAGGTGCAAGCTAGATACTACAATTCAGAACGAAACTGGTCACATCCAGGCGGACACAATGACTTGCTGTTCAACAGCGATTACAACCATGAAGTGGACTATCTCACATGTGCGAGTTGTAACACGGACTACTTGGAAGAGCGTCCCCAACGCGGAAGCACACAGCCTAAGATTCACTATGGAACGATAGCATCCGCTAATCGAGTCATGCGTAATGGGGCTGCTCGAGAGCGACTGCGAATGGATAAAAACGCACTATGTGTAGAGATGGAGGCGGCTGGGCTTATGAACAACTTCCAATGCCTAGTTATTCGTGGAATTTGCGACTATGCTGACTCACACAAGAACAAGGATTGGCAGCCGTACGCTGCAGCAACAGCGGCTGCGTATGCAAAGGAGTTATTGTCTGTTATGCCAAAACACATATAGCTCGTTGAAATTCAGGGTTTCCGACTAGGATAGAACTGTTTCAAGTAGATTTGCGAATCATGTTAAGACTTCAGATTAGTGGCCATCTTTTGTGATTAAAGTTGAGAAACCTACATATATGACACACATCCAGTTAAAAGTTCAGCAACCGTCACGAACTTCCTTATCCAATATTCGGACATTTTTCCTTGCCAATGGTATTAACCCATGGCGATATACGCGAAAATGAGACGATGCAAAAATTGTGCACCCAGTACATCAGCACCATCATCGAAGAGACTTGGCACGACACAGTACGCCATTGGTAAGATCATCAAGCATCAAACGTGCGAGACACGTCTGCAGCTACCTCTCAATAGTGCATAAGTGAAGATAGTAGAATAATAATTAACCACAGTCTAACTAAGCGCTCAAGTCAAGGAATCAAGACATCGCAAATGTGTTGGATTCTCAGTGCTTAGGATTCTATATAGCTCTACTTTTAAATAAAGTCGTTGAGTAGTAGGCGGACAGTACGGCATGGCTGCTTCCCTACTTGATCATAGATGAATGCCATTCAATTAAGGGTCAAACCTGGGAATTAAAGGTAGTTAAATCCTCAGTCTGTCTCTCTTAACCACAAAAAGCCTCTTGCACACGAATTTCTTCATGCTAGCAAGCCTGATGTACGAGGAATAATTAAATGTTTAACAAATGCCAACGCAAACTTTACTACTTAAAATGAATCACAGTCCTTGAAGTTGTATATAAAGTCCCTCCATGCGCAGTAGAAGCTTGAAAAGTCAGACTTCATTGCATTTATCTACAGACACTAATATAACTCCCCAGCAACTTAGATAACTACAAAACAGCTCAACACTATGTGTGATCACCATCTTACTCCTACTCCTTCTGTTCCTGCCTCCCTCGAGGCTCCCGATATTATCAACGCTGACGATATCGGTAAGCAAAACGCCAACCCAAGATGTATCTGCCCGATTTGCGACGACTGTCAGAATACTGTTCATATCATACGCACTAGATTACGCGATCATTGCCTTAGTGGTCCTCATAACTCTTCATAAGCCTGCTAGTGCCATGTCTCAATAAGCTCTTGACAACAACGGATTCTTCTCGATACATCATGCCTTTGTTCATGTGTCAGACCGTCATTGTATTCTCAAGAGAACAGTTTCGACACTTATGGACAGTCTGAACTTCGGTCGGTAGCTGGGCTAGGACACTGCAGGTAACTAAGATCTGGACTTCGCTAGCAAACTTAGTAATATACCCGTATCACAAGTTCGACAGCTATAGACTGTGAATGAAGTTTCAAGGCAAACAGAGTGCGTGAATGTAGTGGTTGCACTAAGGAAAGCCCTCAATCTGAAAGCTCCTTTGGTCTGGCTATGAGTGAGTAAGATGCATAGAAAGCTCTGACAAGGCCTGAAAATAAGTTTGCAATGAATCGTGTGCTTCACGATTGGGTATATAGAGTCATCAGGTGTGCTGCAGAAGAGAGAAAAGTCACATTTCATATAAACACTTTCAGACACGATCACAACTCAAACACTCTAAAAACAATAAGACTATCGCACTCAATACGATGCCTGGCAAAAATCCCACTCCTTCTCCTTCAGTCACCATCACTGATCCCAGTGGGGAAACTCGTGCTATTAGCGATGATGACTATGGCTCCAACAGCACTCCAATAGAGCTTGTTCATCGACCTGCGGATGCAAAGAAGTAATTCGCACTGACCCCGAGTACTGCGATCTTTGCATTGAGAAGGGCCTCAGGTCAGCAAGCCTGTAGGATTGATTCAACAGACCTACCAGGAACAGGAAGCTAGCAACTATATATATCAATTGAGCACGGTTCTAAATGACCCCCATGTTCCTGCATTCGTGCCATGTACCAACTCTAAACCCGACACATACATCATTACGCAACTCCCCAATACACCAATCTCAAACCAAACCCTTCTCTATGCCAAGACCCCCGGCCCGGGAGGCGATATTTCCATCCCCAAAAACGTCAAACAGCCATAGACGCTTCAGTGTTAGCGCCATCGCTGGCATGTTGCCAAGAAAGGTAAGACATGCGAGGGCCAAAGTCAAACTCAAGCCCTGTTATTACCGAACTTTGTTACACTGGCGCTTTAAGAAGGGGCTCGGGCGCCCATTGTTTCAAGATGTGCCTCTTCTGAGTATCTCCGCGGAGGGCCGATATTTGGTCTCTTTGGTATATAGAAAAAGGCCCCTTCGCAATGCGAACCCCAGAAGCAGCGGATATCCTCGTAAGTCTTCCCCTCTCTTTCACTAGAACACTTACTAATCCTTTACAGATCTCCCAGGCTATTCTCGTCGTAGTAGCAACCGCCCTCGTCGCCGCCCGTCTCAACCTGCGCCTCCGAATCCAAAAACGAAAACTCCTCCTCAGCGATATATTCATGGTAGCAGCATGGGTATCTGGCGTGATTACCTTTGCATTCAGTCCCGCGTTTGCACTCCTCGATGCGTTTGACCCCAAAGTCCATACGTCGTTGGAGGGATACGAAGGAGGAACGGTGGATCTCGTGTTAATATTGAAGGTAAGTTTACCAACTGATGACGGGAAACTAGGGCTGACGTGTTGCAGTTGTTGTTTGCGTCGAACTTCCCATTTTATACGACGTTTTACTTATGCAAGGCTGCGCTACTGGCTGTTTATCTCCAGGTGTTTCCTGAGTTTATGGTCAAGAGGAGGAAATTCCTCTGGGTGACGATATGGTTTGTGGGTATCAGCTATGTTGTTACCGTCGTGGTGATATTCTGCATCTGTCTTCCAATAGACCGTAGCTGGTAAGTTCATAAAGTCGTCCCAAACGGCTCTAGCTGACCTTCATCAAGGGATCTCAGTCCTTCGAGGACTTGTCCGATGTGGACTTATGCCGTGACCTTTTACGTCGGCTGGGGATTGTCGTTCCTTGGGGATCTACTAGGTGAGCTGAGTTGGCATTTGAGAGTCGTTAGACTAACGGCTTGACAGTGTTTATTATTCCGTGGTTGATTGTCCCATCACTCAATGTTCGAAGAACACTCCAACTCGGCATCTACTTTACCTTTCTCCTCGGTACTGTCAACATTGCAGTTAGTCTTGTTCGATTTGTTATGATCTGGAAGGCCGGTGCCGATTCTTCCATCTCACTCAGCACAATTGGTATATCACTCATCGTTTTAGACCTTTTCAACATACTGATCTTGACCTTAGTTCTCTGGAGTACACTGGATATGAACATCGGTCTAGTCGTTGCCTGCCTTCCCTCCCTCCGCCCATATTTCGGATCGCGCAGTAAATCCGAAGAGCCAAGCCGCGAAAGTCGAAGCTGGGAATCTGCAGGGAAACAGTCTGATCTTGGAACAAAAGCTATATGCTATCACTCCAAGCAGCGTGATGAGGAGGCATGCCCGTCTTCGAATGGGAGGTTTTCGTCCGTTGATCATACAGTGGTTGGATCTTGGGATGGAGGGGAGCTAAATCACGTTGATACGAGCGACGTGGAGTGGATTGAGATGGATGCACCGCCCGAAGCTAAAACGGGGGAGTTAAGAAATGAGAGATAGATAATTAGATATACAGTTAAGCAACAAAGACAGCGAATTCGCATGATTACATCATAATAGTAGTACTCCAAACGTTTAAAATATCAGTCAACAAGTGAGACTATTTAGATAGCTCAAGTTGTCTTACAAAAAATGATGAGTCAAATTTCCAGCGCGGCTTGCCACTACGGAGTAAAGTACGTCAAGGCCACTCCGTCTAGAACGGCATTTCCCTGCCGTAAACTTACATCTTACGACCATCGCTGACGCGTGGAGATTCCAGCCAGACCGTATCAGCCGTTACCAGAGGGGTCAGGGCCTCTGGACCAGTCCGTAGGGTGACTAGTCTCACAACGAGATCCAGGCCCAGATGGAGAGGAATGCTGCCGTTTCTCCGGGCTGATTATCAACACAGTGGCATTCAACCACCAATCAGATATGACGGAAAATATCCGGATTCTATTCTTAGCATTGCGGAAAGTTTGTGAAGGGAACTCGGCAATCTGGTGTTGAGGACGATATACAGTTGGTGCCTGAAATGCTCATGCAGTCGTAACGCTTTCAGTGGCCTGAAGTCCTCGAACATAGATTTCACTATTATTACCTATGATAGAACACTGAGTTGAGGTGGGCAAACTGGGATTCGCCACCTCGTCCATCTGCAAATAACCCAAATCTATGTGGCCTTAGTTTTCTTTTTCGTCACAATCCCTAGTTAATGGCGTTGTAACCTGAGCCCGCCTCAGTCTGGACCCCGAACATATTGACTGTAATGTTTATTATTCTGGATAACCTTATCGGTCTGTGATCAATCAAGATGACACAACTAAAAAAGCTCTATAGTTTCCTTACTAATTTAAGATTGACCAAGCAACCCTGGACATACATTTTTATATATTTTATTGCCATCCCTTCAAAAATCAGTGTTATAGCGACCTCAAGTAGTGTAGTTATGGTAAATTATACTCTGGTGGCGAAGCTGAGCTCCAAAGTGGATGGCCTTGAATTATTTATATATAAGCTACACAGAAGCAATGAGTCTCGATGAAATACTACCTATGTTGTTATACTTGCATAAACAGCCCATTTCTACAAAACAATCTGATCCCTTCAGGGCTATAGAGGCAGTACACATAAGTATTCCAGATTATCCGCAAGCGCACCATATATGAAAAGCTTAAGAAAAGTGAGGAATCCAAGCTGTCCAGCTGACTTTTTCATAGACCCTTTCAGGCATAGACGAAAGAGAATAGAGAGTCAAACCGAGGATGACAAGTCGCGAAATCGCATAACAAAAAAAAATAACCAACGTGAATAGGCCCATAGCTCCCATGAAGTGGCCGTAGGATTCGACTAGACGTTTTCTGTGTTTTACTGAAAGATTGACAGGGAGCTGTCTCCCAACCCCCGTCAAAACCGCTGGCAAAAGGGAAGTTAACAAGGCGGCCAGCGCGAACCATCTCCACAGCTCTCGCACCTGGTGTGACGGAAACTCCCAATTCCAGGCGGCTAGATGTATTGCCGTGAAGGCCATGGCCGTAACATACATGACGATGGACTGTATCAATCTGTGGAAAGCTCGCTGGTGCAGCTTCTCTGCTACATTCGTTGCATCTGCTAGCGTGTTTGCAGATGTGTCGTCGAAATGTTTTGACCTTGTAGCTATAGGCTTCTTCGACCCTGTGAGTCTGTCAGAGGCGAAAGAGATCAGATCAATCAGTCCATCTACTCCTCCCGAGACTGTCTTTCTGTAATTCAAGAGGTGCTTGCCAGAGCCTGTATCAAGTAGACGATCTATGCTGAAAGAGACTCCAACTGGGGCATCATTCGTGGTACCTGGTAATCGAACAAGCACATGCCTTCTCTCGATGCCAAATGGCTTCTGCCACCATAGGATATACATAACTAGTGAACAAGGAATAAAAGCCAATGTGTTTAGTTCAAGCTGGGATATAGCGTGGCCTTGGAGAGCTCGGACTATGCTTTGTACAACGAGCCAAGTGCACTGGAGCAAAGCAAAGAGTTTGGTAAAGGCATCTGATTTGCCTAGGTCTCTGATGTCTTCTTCTGCGATTCCTGGAACCAGTCTGGGATCATTGAGTTGCCCTATATACTGGATTAGCTCATACGTCCTGGTTATTTATAAAGTTTCCCGTAACCTATACTCAATTCGGTAAGGATCTCAACTTTTGATACAAATTGCCAAGGTGAACCAACAAATTGATCTTGCGAGGCGTTAGGAGGATCGGCTAATGGTGACAAGTCACACACAATCACACCTCCCATCTGAACGTAGAACGCGTGAGCTAAAGTAAACTCAGGACTGAGATCTGTTAGCTCATAATCTTGGCCTTTTGAGGGGTTATACCTACCGGCCTAGCTCTCTCAGTTCTTTATTTGCTTTCTTCATGTCTTCGTTTGCCTCCATATACTGTGCCAAAGCTATAGCGACGCCATACTCCGGGGCAATCGCAATAAAAAGCATCCATAGAAGCTTCCGGCGCCATTTCGCCAGTAACGGTCGCTCGGGCCAATAAGGTATCCCGAACGACCCGAATAGTTTCGGAGTTTTATGCCATCCGGCAATGCTTTCCTTATGCGTTGGGATATTCAAGTGAATACATTTCCATGAGCAAAAGATGAAAATTGTTAGACAGCTCCAAATTATGCCCCAAGTATTCCTGCGCGCCTCGGGAGACACCCAGCCAACCATTTTGTCGCTAGTGCCCGTGTCCAGAGTTGAGCTGGACTGTGTAGGTACCGCAGCTCCCAGACTCCTATTGAGGAGGGCAAATGACACGATATGGAGTAGCATTCTGAATGATAAATGGAGAGGAGGTATCGGATAGAGGAAACTGGCCTAGGAAAGCATAGTTACCTGAGGGCCGTTCTTGTATGCTAGTGAATTCCGCCCTGTTGTGACGGTGGCGCCGACAGCCTGCTTTTCAGCTGCTCTTGGCATTGTATTTTCAAAACAAGATGAGCCGATAAGGGAGGTTCGTGTAACACAAGCCGTGGGCTGGCGCTTATTTATTCGGTTCTTCCCTATTCCCGCAGAGGTCGCGTCGTGTAATAGGTCAATACAGCAAATCACGGCTGCAAACGCCTTCAGCCGCACCAGACTTATCCCTCCATGTTTTAAAATACGAGCTGAGAACGGCTCGGCTGGCCAGAGAGAAGGGAAAAGGCACTGTCTCAGCATCCTTAATTAAGTTTGTGGTTATATTTATTGCTGATAGAATGTCTGAGACGTAACGTGGCGTCTTTCCTTACTCAACCCAATTAAGATCGGTAGATTTCTGCCCTATATGAGTGACAAATTAGGGCTTGTTTTCCACTTCCCCCATATCATCACATGGTACTACGGTCAGACTCAACCTTGTATTTCCTTCAAGAGTAGACCTTCTACTTTGTCAGGCTGATAACTATGCCCAGTAATAATCTCCACCAATTTTCAAACCTGGTGTGACCCTTGACTGTATTTTCATCACAAAATTAAATAAATAACTGCACTGAGATGGCTACTAATGCTTTTTTGTACATATTTAAATTGTTTGGTTAGTTGTCCTGAGTTGGTTTCTTCATAGGGCTTATCGCAGATAAGATAAGACTAAACTTAGAATGACGTAGTTGACGCCGATTACGTGGCACGGCACATCGGCACACTGGCACACCATGACTTGGTCAATCTGTGAGCCTTTTCTACCACTGTATTGAAACTCATACCTTAGAAAAAGAAAGGCCAACGGAATATCCACCGCCAGAAATATGCCTTCAACCAGTATAGAGCACAGAGACAGCTCCCTCGAGCAGCAGCCACTCTTGCGACAAAGGAAAACACGTCTTCCATCCTTGAACATCCAGCATTGGCATTCCCATCCATTCAAAGGCGACCAATGGAGTGTCAGGAGCACCAAACAGAAAACTGCACAGTTTCTATCTTCAAAAACTGGGCATTATTCTGTTCTTCTTTTGGTCTCTCTAGATGTGCTTAGCATGATCGCTGGTGAGCCGACTTGGTCCGTATAAACAGAAGCAATGAGCTGACAGAAGTAGACTTCATCCTCAACTTGTTCAAGTGTGAGCAGGGCAAAAAAGGCTCGGACTGGGACTTAGCTTTGGATATACTTGGCTCTGTCAGTCTTGTCTTCTCATGCTTGTTCGTGGTAGAACTGATCGCCTCCGTCTGGGCATTTGGATGGAAGTAAGTCGACAACATTCCGATTCCCATCTGCCGAAACTGACACTCTCAGATACTTTAATTCCTGGTTCCATTGTTTCGATGCTTTCATCGTCATAGCAGGCTTCATCACAGATGTTGCACTCCGCGGTATCATTGAGGAGGTCGCGTCACTAATCGTTGTCATGCGTCTCTGGCGAGTCGTCAAGATCATTGAGGAACTCGGCGTTGGTGCCCAAGAACAGACAGAACAGCTGGATGTCAACCTTGAGAAGTGCAGGAGCGAGAATGAGAATCTGAGGAATGAGATTTCACGATTGAAGGGTGCTATGAGGAAGGCAGGCTTGGATGGTCAAGCGAATGTTTCTGTGACTGCGGACTGATATCGCAACAGCTAGTCGCTCATTTCATCGGACGGGAAAATGCATTGATATTAGTGAAGAAGGCTGCCTTCGTAACTGATGCTGTATTTGCTTGTGCATGGTCATACTGTATTGAATATCTTCCAGCCTGCCTCTTCTCTGAAATTCAAGAGATTCAATTCTTTTTACAAGACATTAAAGCGATTGCCGGAAAACAGCCGAAGGCCTTTATATAGTTATTAGATATTAGCGTGATTGATATGGCTTATTGTTGACTGCAGGCTGCGGATTTCCGGGGCTTGATTGGCGACAGCATCTACACCGTCTCACAACATAGCCACCACAATGAGAGTGAGGCTGCCACTTAGGCAGAATTTCACAAGCGACCCCGCCAGCAGTAAAGATGATATAACGCGCCATAACACACCTCCATATTTTCTGTCCACTGTCTCTCCTCCGCATCTTGTAATGATGGAAGTAGTCGGATTAGCTGCGGGAATCCTGCCCATTTTCAAGCTTTGTCTTGACCACTTTCAATTCTACAAAACTGCACAGGCTTCCCCTCTCGACAGTCAGATCCTTTTGTACAAACTCGACTGTGAACAAGAAAGCTTCCTTATTTGGGGAGAGAAGCACGGTGTCTTCGATGAACAGGGGACCGATGGAAGAAACCCTGAGCTGGACCATCCTGACAAGGAAGCTAAAGTGACGAGGGCTCTGAATCTCATCAATAGCCTGCTAAGCGACGCTAAGACTCTGCAAGAGCGATACGGTGTCGGTATCTCCACCACTACGAGTCCTACCAACTTGGTTCAAGAGCCATATCCTAGCAACTCGGGACTGAAGCGACTCAAGTGGCTAAGAAGGCGACCAGGAGATGAGAAAGCCCTGGGGGTTGCGCAGAAGACCCTATGGGCAATCAACGACAAAGCCAAATTCCAGGACTTGATCACACATCTTCACGACCTGGTAGACAGCCTCTACAAAATTCTCCCCGTTCCTGCTCATGATCTAAATGCCGTCGCTATTAGAGATATCAGATCTCTCGCTGGGAATCTGACCAAGCTGGAGATTTTTGAGAAAGCCAGCCAGGATGCATATCCCGCCTGGTCCGGGGCAGCCAGCGTTATGCGCGAGGCAGGGTCGACAACAGCACCAGATGCAGTCAGCCAATGGATAGCTGACCTCGAAGACGACTCTGACTTGGAAGGGGACGTCGAAAAGAACACAGCGGATAATCCAAAGGGAGGAAGCAAGACGAAAGGTACCATTCTTCGTACACTGTTGACTCAACTTCTAACGGATACCAGGCGCTCAGGAGTTTCAATTCGTTAAGAATCGGTGGCTATACGGGAAACCAATCTTCGTATTTACACCGGACTGTCCATCTTCCCCTTCATTGACCTGTGAACTTGGGATACTTGAAGCAGATCTGGACAAGTCGAGTTTCATTTTCGCAAATGATAAGGACCGCGTATGGGGGCTGGGCAAACGCATCACCGAGATCGTTAACCCTCACATTGACAGCAGCAAGCTTGATATTGTCTTAAATACAAGTTTCGAAGTGCAGGAGACACTTGCTGGTATCATGCCGGATATTGTCAAATCATTGTCCACTGCACCAAAAGGTTGTATCTACTGCCCCCCATGCCGATGGGCTCTTCGCACCGCCTTACAATTTTGCCTACACCAGAGCAGAGATATCATACACTACCGAGTCAGAGTAGATGAAAGGATCCCGTGTACTTGTTGCCCAGCCCAGGAGAAGCTACTCAAACTAAGAGGTATTCATAAAGCTCTTTGTGATTGGGACATTGGTTTTCTCAACGACGCATTGTCGAAGGGCCTTGGTCACATAGATCGTGCATGGCTTGAAGCCCGCATTTACAGTCTAGAGACAGAGCTGTACGACCAAGACGACTACAGGGAAGACCGGAGGCAAATATTGAGGCTCGTCGAAGCTTGTTCGACATGATTGAGGACATTCCTTTGTTCATGGGCGAGGCCAGTCAGTGCTCTTGGATTGTGCAGACAAAGCCTTTCCCTTGGTCACCCAGGGTAGCGAAGGCAAATGAGATATTCCGATTGTCAAATACTAGGAGTTCACCTCTGGAGTTCCAATCCCAATACCTGGGCACATTCACCTCACCGCCCATGACTGCGCCGAGAATTGATTCTAATCAGCGGGCGTTGCAGGGCATATTAACAGCCAACAGGGAGAATACTCTCAAAATTCGCCACTCAGTTCCGGGTCGTGCAGTATCTGTAGCATCAAAAGAAAGTGGCTCTGCCAAGAGAGATCAGCCGACAAAGGCGCCGGGCTTGCTTCGGACAGGCGACAGCCCAGCATCTCACCAAGCCAGCGACGAGGCCGAGATCAGCGAGGATGAATATAGTAGGAGCTCCAAGCGGGTCAAGTTGTAAGGGGTCTAGTGGGCGATTCTGATAGTAACGCGATACGTTCTTATTGATTGAGATAGCCTTATGTAGCCTGTGTCAGATGGATGAAGATATGAGACTTAACAATCATTTATTCACCAAATGTTGCTGAACGACATCACATTTGTAAGATTACCACTTCAGTTCTTCCTAACTGGAATCCATCTACAGTGCAGTAAGGTGAGATACGATAAAGTTATTTTGGTCCAATGGCATCTGCCTAATTCCGTTGAGCCATAATGTTGACAGCTCGTATTCTCATCTAAGGGAAGCACTTGCGATCCAGTGACTCATATTGAATGCTGTGCATTATTGCCGTTAATTAGTCACCTATCATTCGGGGAATAGCGTTATATCTCCACCGGCGGACTTAGAAATGTCCGCCGCGCCCTCTGACAACTGCCTGCATAGAAAACACCGCCGTTATATATAATTCCTTTAAACCAGGCAGAATTTCTGCAACACAAGTATTCCTTAATTCTATCGCTCAGAATCCAATATGGCTATCCCACAACGTCAAACCCCTGCGATTCAGGAACTGCGCGAGTTTTACGTCGGCAAGAATATCCACGATGTACCCAAACCCGCAGCCATCCTCGACAAAGCCAGAATAGATCGGCACTGCCAGTCTATGCGTAAAGCTATTGAAGCTCTTAGTCTAGGATTTCGCGCACATGTCAAGACACACAAGGTTCGTTCCATAGTCTTCAGCTCGCTACCTACGCTGACGCTTCTCAGACGATAGAAGCGACTCGTCTTCAAGTCGGCCAAGGAAGCGGCGATGTCAAACTCATCGTATCAACGTTAGCAGAAATCGAACATCTCCTCCCTCTTCTAAAAGAATACCGAGATGCTGGCCGTCGTCTCGACATTCTTTACGGCCTTCCACTACCCCGCTCGCAAATCTCACGACTGGCAGCACTTGGCTCCGAGTTAGGTCAAGGAAGCATCTCTGTTCTTATAGATCATCCATCACAACTCGAATCTGTGAAGATTTTCTCTCGGCATGCCAATTTCCCTGCAAGAGTGTTCTTGAAGGTCGACACGGGGTACCATCGGGCAGGATTGCCTCCGTCTGCTTTGAACAAGAATGGTTTGATCGAGGCTCTTGCGGAGGTTGAAGCCAATGGTGAAGCTGAGTTGCTGGGTTTGTATTCGCACAGTAGTCTGAGCTACAAGGACACAACTGCCGAACAGGCTATGGCGAATTTAGAGGGTGAGATCCAGGGTTGCCTCGATGCAGTCAACGCCCATTCTCATCTATTCGCCAAGAACAAAGAACTTCTTATCAGTGTTGGGGCCTCTCCCCAAGTAACTGCCGTCGAGAATCTTGTCACTTCCAAAGGAGATTTATCACCTGCAGCTGAATCTCTACACGAGGCCATCCAAGTCGTATCGACAGGTAAGCCTAGTGGTCTTCAGACCAAGCTTGAACTTCATGCTGGCGTATACTCGATTCTCGACATGCAGCAAGTTTCAACCCATTCGCGAAGAGGACTTGGCTCTCACGAGGAAGAGATTGCTATCTCTATCATCGCCGAGGTTTGCAGTGTCTACAACGACAAGGAAAGATCTCAGCCTGAAGCACTCATAGCAGTTGGTACTCTCGGACTCGGTCGCGAGCCTTGTGCGGCGTATCCAGGCTGGGGTGTCATTAGTCAAACTTCTTACAAAGCTCAGCCTGACAGGAGGAGGTTGATCATTGATAGAGTCAGCCAAGAGCATTCCATCGCGGCTTGGGAACACAACGAGAATGAGGACACCTCGGCATTATCACCTGTTCCGTTGGAGGTTGGACAAAACGTTATTATTTTTCCTAACCATGCTTGCGTTGCTGGGGCTTTGTATGGATGGTACCTGGTTGTTGACTCGTCTCAAGGAGATTCGACAACCATTGTGGATGTTTGGGTTCGGGCTAGCGGGTGGTAGAACTTTATAGATATAGTATATGATATCCTTGACTCCATTCTCTTGGTTTATTAATAACTTGTCACCCTGCGATTTATACTTATCAAACTTATGATTTCAAGCTGTCTTCAAAGAGCCTCTGCAATCTGGCCTATCACTATCAGCAAACTGCTCATGCGTTTTGGCAGTCCCATAAGGGCGGTAAGAGTATGGTCTAGACTTACTAGAGCTATGTGAAGAATCTTGTCTCCTCTCCGAGAACCGTCCACTAATGGCTTACGTGACCTTAGTTCTCGGGGACTAATTTCTTATCTCGTTCGTTCGTCACTAGCTCTTTAGTAAGACAAGATCAATATCGTCGCCCTCATCTTACCCCCTGCGTCAAACGTTATGCTAACAGCTTTCGGTATCTCCGACTAGCAAGAATAAGCTCGACCCTATGATATCTTTACACAAAAGTCAACTCTTCGCCACGTATTTCTTAAGGATTTCCATATCTCTCGCAAGATATCGGTCACCTTCGTTAAGAAGCGATTAGGATAATTCGTGAGTCAAATGTACAGAGTCAATACACATTCAGGTTCCACCTTGGATCTAACCAAACTCAGGATTTCAGTCAGCATTCCCTGTCTTAGCTAGGAACAACATTCAGCCTTACCGGTCTGATCTCTAGAGCCCTGTAAGATCAGCACTAGCCGCACCAAGCAGGCGGAGAAGCGAGAATTCTCGGAACTTCGAAAAGAAATTGTCATCGCTGAGATTGCTTCAACTACTTGATGTCTTAGAACCCAAATTACAGATACTTCTATTATCAGTTACACCTTCTTCGACCGTAGTCTCACACTAATATGAGAGGTTACTCAAGTCTTGCTAGGAGGATAAATACGCTCGCTGAAAGTTAAAACCTTAGC
Organism: Fusarium sp. NRRL 53497; assembly: GCA_013184445.1. NCBI lineage: Eukaryota > Fungi > Ascomycota > Sordariomycetes > Hypocreales > Nectriaceae > Fusarium > Fusarium sp. NRRL 53497. Next base: position 47,548 of record JABCJZ010000011.1, on the reverse strand, counting down.
GTAGATCCCAGAGAGAGATTCAAGAAGTAGACATGGATCAATCCTTGCTGATCAATGAACTACCAAGTCGTCTTACTTAAATCCACTGAGGGAGGAAGATTACGGATGACAGAAGAGCGGTGACCTAGGCGGCATTTCGGCACGAGCTAAGATGAGTTCAAGTGACGAGTCGTCAGGCTAAACGATAATTCTTTCATCCAGCCCCCGCTAAGCCTCAATGCATTACCCAATGCTTACTTACAACGAACTGTTAATGTCTAATTCCAAGGCTAGAACATGAGAACCACCAACAAAGGCCAAGAACCCTTCTCCCAATTAGGACAGTTGACTGCTGCAAAGCAACAACTTTGGCAAATGCATGGCAGTGATTGAGACCCCGAACCCTCGTCTGACACCTCGTTAATTTGGGGGCTAATTTCCCACTTGGCATGGCCAACCAACGTCATCGACAGGCTAATTCTTGCTCCGCGACAACCCAACCTAAGCCCCGAACTAGGTATTTCCAGCACTGTAAGGCCTAATTATAATGCATGACCTTGCATTAGCTTAACATCAACTACGTCGCATGTGACGGAGCTTATGGTGATCCTTTCCCTTCTAAGCGGGGAATCCGGCTCGTCGGTTGATACACATCAGCGAGTTCCGCTTCCAATGAAGCTTTTAGTATGGTTTTGCTTCCGAGATCCGATTATTCACGGAAGAGGATCCTTTGATCTGACATGCATACCATGTAGGCTGAGAATGCGAAAACTTGAAATCCCTCGGAGTAGTTATATATATACATGAGGCTAACGAGAACTTGGAATCTGTCAGATTCGTTGTTATATATATGAGGCTGATCCCATAACGTGAACCACAAACCCGTTGTTTTCATTTTACTGTTCATTCCAACTTCTAAGCTTTCAGAAATAATTCATCATGACTACAACTAATGGCCACGCTGGCAGATTGCCTCAGAAGACCCGCGAGGTCAGCAACCATCACATGAACTCAACCATCTGGAACGAGGTCAAGTTCCGACCTGATGATATCTTTATCACCACTTACGCAAAGTCGGGAACAACTGTAGGTTATTCAAACCACATCTTTTAGTGTATTCGCTAACTCTAACTAGTGGACGCAACAAATTGTCTCCCAGCTCATCCACGAGGGTGATCCCACTATTCCAGCCGGTGCTCTCTCACCATGGGTCGATCTCCGCATCGTTCCCAAAGAAGTCATGCTGGACATGATCGAGGGCCAGTCCCACAGACGCTTTCTGAAGACTCACCTCCCTGTTGACAGTCTTGTCTGGAGTCCTCAAGCCAAGTACATCTTCATCGGCCGTGATGGTCGAGACATGATCTGGAGTTTGCACCATCACATGTTCACCGCTACACCAACTTTCTACAGCTTTTTCGAGAACACAGACTTTGAAGGCGCACCACCTCAGCGGCCTAGCGAGAACCCTCGGGATATCTTTGTTCAATTAGTCGACGACGATATGCCCACTTCTCTATGCTGGCCATTCTGGAGTCATATTCGCGGTTGGTGGGAGATCCGAGATCAGCCTAACTTACTTCTTGTTCACTTCAACGACCTCAAAGCCGATCTTGAAGGAAGCATTCGCAAGATTGCCAAGTTCCTTGAGATGCCTGAAATGCCGGATGATAAGTTCAAAGATGTAGTTGACCACTGCACATTCGCCTGGATGAAGGAAAATGCAGCGCTGGCAGCACCGCCTCAGGCTGAGCTTGCCTGGGATAATGGTGCTAAGGACTTTATCAACAAGGGAACAAACTCTCGATGGAAGGATGTTTTGTCTGAGGAGGATAATAAGAAGTATGAAGAGAGGGCGAGAAAGGAACTTGGTGAGGATTGTGCGAACTGGCTGCAGAATGGAGGTTGGTTGAAATGATGGAGTTGACTAATACGACTTTCCTCTTTGTGTAACTCAGTATGTGAGAGGCAACATTTTGGAGGTTTAATGTGCCGGTGTACTCCACTTGTTATTTTACTCTATTTGATTTAGAGAACAGGCTTGTCTATGTAGCTATCTATCTCCTGATGCAGGGTTATTTAGCTTTCGTCCATATTCAGTCTATCAACACGGTAATCGCATCGGAGCTGCATTAGCAGAAATGAGATAACCTAGCTTCAAGATCACTACAGAAAGACCTCTTAGATGCATTTAATATTAACAGAATAAGACTTCTAAACTCTGTAGAATATCGTCCATCAGCCCGCCAAACATTAATTAACTGAAGTTTGCTACCCTGCAGATATGGAGCATTGATGATCATGAGTTCGACATGCTTGTAACAAAAAGTGCCGCAACGGTCTCCGATCTATATTCAAAATGACCAAAACGGTTAAAAGCTCCGTATTCAACCGGAGTGTGCGCAATGTGGCCTCGATAATGCATTGAAACATCTACACAGCAACGATAGAATGTACAGAAACTTGATTAGTCCAAGATCTTGTAAACCATGACTTTGACAAAAATGGTCAAAAAGTTGTCTACTACCTTTCTTTGGACATATGTATTTGTTTATACAGTTCCAGTCGGTTTGCACGAATGTCTTGACGGGTCTCGCGTCTCCCTTCCAGCTCTGTCAGTTCACGATCATAGTTCAAGTAACTTCCCTACCGGTTAGCAAGGCGCCTAACGGAGGAAAAGAGAGATTGCCTTTTCTGGCCCTTAAATGTATTTTAGAGGACTGGCATGGGGCCAAATGCATAAGGCTCTTCTGGTCTGGGATTTGATCAGCAGTCCCTCTGCGGGCTGACTGAATGTTGGATCACTCAAAGAAGAGACTGCACAAGATAATAAGGAAGATTGGAGACAGATCTCACTGTGTGAATAGCTAATTACCGAACTGTTGATATCCATCGATTGGTGCCTCATTATCACTCATCTATGACTTTCCCTACCAGGGATAGAGGTCCTCAATCCTGCTGCCAAGGCACAAACTTCTCTCCCACAATGCTAACCTTATCAATCTCAACCATCTCACTATCCGTGAGTCTCCACCCAAGTGCTTCGACGGCACATTCTGCTTGCTCAACATTTCTAATCCCAACAACCGGCAAAACTCCCTTGCTAATGTTATAGTTCAGTGCAACAGCCGCAACACTCTTCTGTCGTCTCTCAGAAACTCTCTGTAGCGTCTCAAGCACTGGTTCAAGATCATTTATATCGTAGCTGCTGAGGCGGCGCGACTCGGCTGGAGGATTGTCCTTGGTGTATTTGCCAGTCAGTCTTCCCTGCGCCAGGGATGAGCACGACTGAAAGATCATGCCGCTTGCTTGGCATTTCTTTATGTTGCCACTGAGCTCGGAATAGCGTCGCAGGATGCTGTACTCGCATTGATTCGTGGCAAGAGGAATGTTGAACTTTGCCAGCTCATCGTTGATCCTCTGAACGTCCTCGACATTGTAGTTGGCCACTCCAATGGAGTGCGCAAGGCCTTGTTCCACGCACTGCGCCATACCCTCGGCGATATTTGCTATGCTTCTTGGGTGGATAGGCCCGTGTAAGAGGTATATATCCACATAGTCGAGGTTCATGCGCTGTAGGCTGGCCTTGAGACTCTTGATAGGCGCTTCAACGGGATCAACAAAGTCGGCCACTTTCTGTGGCGTGCTGAAATATTTGGTCTGAATAACAACGGTTTCGCGAGGTATATCTTTGACAAGTTCGCCCACTATCCTCTCGCTTTCACCATCGCCATACGCCTCGGCCGTGTCAATGAAATTAATACCAGCTTCATAAAGAGTTTTCCATGCCAGTATAACGTGGGGGAGTTGTTTCTCGTCCCATTGCCAGGTATCTTTGTCACCCCAAGACCATGTTCCTATACAGATTGGTGAAGCGGCTACTGGTCTTTGGGCCGTCGGAAACTCGACACGAGACGAAGGTTCTGGGCAAAATGAAGTTGGGAGGACGTTATCGCCCGCTGTTTCAGGGTCTGCCCATTTTGGCTTGTGAGAGCGCAGTTCAGAGGTGGCCGACCTGCCTGCTGTCAGCCCGGTCTGTATGGCGTTATCCATATTATAAGATTTGGATTTCTTATAAAATTGATGATATCTGGGGAAATGTTGCTTCCAAAAACGAAGTCGGTGGGCCTTTTTATGTTTCTATCGCCTCGCATATGATACCTGCCTTGATTTATCCAATGATCGCCCAGAAGGTAGTGATCTGATGTCCAGAATGCAATTGTTTCGTGGAGCTGACGCTTGAGCAGGGATCCGTTGTAATCATTATGACGCTGTTGTAAGACGTTATGAGAGTGGCATGACTTTGCCTCATCTTCATAGCATAGCGATAAAATCTCGAAAGAATAATGAATGGACGTAGAATAATAGAAATGTCGATAAATAGTACCAAGGATATCTCTGTCATGATGCGATGACGCTTTTATTATCACCTATTTTGAGAATCTGGCCGATGGATATTGCTTAAACACAATGACGTCACAATTTCATATCTTTTAACTACTAAGAAGTACAGTTGATAACAACTGTTTATTACAAGGGCTTTCTAGTCAATACAACCATCTTCCGCGATATCCTCTTGAGATTAGCTATTGGCGCAGCTTAACCTTTGCCTTCTCCAAGTAGTCCCATTCTTTGCACTCTTGCACAAGCCATTGATAACTCGTCCAGGCCATAATTCTCTAACTGCAGCAACCATGGTCAGGAAGAAGTCGTAAGACCATATTCTCGCAGAAGCTCCATAAATTCCTCCCTCAAAAGCTCCGTCAACACGATGACATCAACAGCGTACTGAGTCGCATTCAACTACGAAACCGCGCACTTTCCCTTCCTCGGCATTTCTCCCACCCGGGAAATGTATTCAGTGACAGTATACCTGATGAAGCACCCCGTGACGAAGAAGTGATCGGGGCCTTTGACAGAGGCGCAATTATTCCAATACACAGTCAGCGAGGGAGAACCAGCGCAGAAAGCGCCTTTATGTGTTCTGATCTCGTCAGTGGTAAGGTCGTGGTATTTGCCATCGACGATGGGGTACCCGTCGACTGCTGTCCATTTTTGCATTGGGCGTAGTGTACATGGCTGTTCCCCAGGCTGGACGTCGCTGAGGTGCTGATTGTCGCTCATACTCGTGATAGCTCTAGAAGGAGATCGTGCCTGGGACGAATCATACCGATTAATGGGAGTTGTGTGAGCTCGAAGAAGACCTAGATTCGTTGAGAGGCAAAAGTACTAATGCTCGAATATGGCGGGCTGCGTGGTGTTGAAGTACATGAAAAGAATAAGGGCCGGCTGAAAAATGGGCTGATTAAGGGTCCGCCAAGTAAATGCCATCACTTCCTTATCTGCAGTTGGACCTGCCATTGCTGTTTACCCCAGCCTCTAGAGGGAAGTTTGCGCTGTTGATAGGTGTATTGACTTTTATACTCGTTGTACTTTTGCAGTTGGTTCATTGTTATTGTCAGTAGTATCTTGGCAGAATAGTAGTTGGGAATCTAAGCTACTCAATAGGTGGACTAAGTTCCATGCCGTCTATGTGCAGTTAGTTCTGTTGTTACTGCTTGAAGATTTAACTTCAGTCAATCTTTGGCCCCATCAGGAGCCCTCAGCTGACCAGCAAAGGCTTGGTCTCGTGATCTTAGAGTTCTTGGAGTTGTTGCTGATGCATCATGGGAATTGTGCATCACCACCCGTTACTAACTCAGGCCATCGGCGACAATAGAGAAACACTTGTTCTAAAAAGAAGCGAATCATGCTGCTCTATTACGAAGACAAGTTATACAAGTGTTGCTTTGTCCGGCTTTGACGTTAACGAGCCCATAGACAGCATAGCCACCCACCATCTGACAATACCGATATATCTTCAAACCAACTATTAATGCCAATACTCATTAAAATAGGAAGGTGAGAATTGTGTTTTGTGAGAACTGTCGATAGTCTAGGTCACCTCGTTATCAAGGCTAAGTAGGAATTAAAGGCAGAGTCACCGACGTCTTTATCATCAATCATCCATCAACATCGGCAAATTAATCCGCAACAAAAGGATCCAGCAATGGATTCGTGAGACAGAATACTAGACCAGGAAAACAACAAAGAAATAGCTCAACGCCCTCGTTTAATAGTGGGTCGCTCCGGAGTGTGAACGCTGGGTGAATAAAGCTCGTTCAGTCTATCAACTTGAGAGTAAGGAAAGCATATAATTGATAACGCCCGATTACTCAGCGGATGTTTATTATACGAAGTTCCGCGAAGACAAGATTAATTAATGCGGCTTATTTTTGTACCGTGATGACCGTCACGGTTGTCTACCAGAATGAGATCTCGGTGATTTGCACAATTGTCCGAGACGATTAATAATCACCGTGCACCCGGGTTATGCCCGCAAGTCGACAGAACGGGGATCAAGATCCAGAATCATCACAATGAGGCTGTGATAATGGGACTCGGAATGTTTTTCTCGGTGATTATAGATCGAGTCATGGAAAAATACCGAGGCGTAGAGATATCGCAAGTTTAAGTGAACGAGTTTGAAACATAAAAGACAGAGTCAGTCCCCGAATAATAGAACATCATCAATCGCTACAATTGACTGCACGCAACAACTGCATACTCTTTATTATTCGAATCTCATTCAGAAACAATCAAAATGGCCAGATACGCTAAGAACCAACCTGCGGGCTTCACCAACGCCATTGAGCGAGTTGCCATTGTCGGCGTAAGCATACTCTTCGTGCATCCTCAAGACAAATACTAACACGTCAACAGGCCGGCGGCACCATTGGATCTCACATCGCCTCCGCCCTCCTCCAGACAGGCAAGCACAAAGTGACAGCTCTAACTCGCAAAGGAAGCAACACCAAGCTGCCCCAGAGTATTCACGCAACCGCAATCGACTATGACGACCAAGACAGTATCATCGCCGCACTCAAGAACCAGCAGTTCCTCATCATCACCATGGCTCCCAATGCACCAAAAGACACACACAGCAAGCTCGTCCAGGCAGCTGCCAAAGCAGGTGTACCTTACGTCATGCCGAATGGATACGCTGGAGATATTGAACAGGTCGAACTGGGAAGGGACATCATTCTTGGACCCATTGCCCAAGCAAACAGAGATGAGATTGAGAGCCTTGGTATGCAGTGGATCACTGTGTGCTGTGGCTTCTGGTTCGATTATAGTCTTGCTGGCGGAGAGCAGCGCTTTGGGTTTGACCTTGATAAGCGAACCTTGACGCTTTACGACGATGGAAACACGAAGAACTCAACCTCGACGTTGGCGCAGGTCGGACGAGCTGTAGCCAAGGTTCTCAGCCTGAAAGAACTTCCCGAAGACGAAAAGGATGAAAGCCTCACACTTTCTAGCTTTTTTAACAAGGCCGTTTACCTGAACAGTTTCGTCGTCAATCAGCGCGATCTCTTCGAAAGCGTTAAGCGTGTCACTGGCACTTCTGATTCAGACTGGACTGTTACGCATGAGTCCACTAAGAAGAGGTACGAGGAGGGTATGGCGCAGGTTAAGCGTGGCGACATGAGTGGATTTAGCAAGTTGTTGTACGCGAGGGCCTTTTACCCGGAAGATGCGAGTGACATGTCCGCTAAGGTTCAGAATAAGTTGCTTGGTTTGCCGGAAGAGAACCTGGATGAGGCTGTCAAGGATGGTATCGATCTGGTAAAGGTGCTTGAGAGTCGTGCTGAGCGTATGGCTCATTAGTTGATGTTTTCAACAAAATATGGCCAACGAGATGTATCTTTGAAACAACGCGTCAGTAAAGCACAGAAATAGATCTAGCAACTACTCCTCTCTAAATAATGTATTCTTTAGCATTGTATTCCCCAGCTCATTATGTGGGGTTATCTTATCTAGACCTTGGCAAAGTGACAGCTACGAGAAAGGAAATAGGCTTCGTATACACCTGGGCTGGGACTTTAATTTCCTTTTGTCGGAAGTCAATTACCAAGTGTCAGGTGATCTCGGACAATGACATTTCTGTTTAGATTGGGGCCTGGAAAAGCAAATCTGGCCAACAAAAGGGGATTCACGTGAAAACCACGTGAGATCAGTCTATTCCCAAATTTCACTTTGCTTTTGTCGCTTGGGTTGTGCTTATAAGGCGGTCCATTTTCGTGGCGGTGGGTCTCTATGGACGGGCGTGATATGCATATCATTGATGCATACCTGAAGGCATGCTTCCATCCTAACTTGTCAGCATTGATTTGGTTGCATTATTTATGATAAATTCAAAGTGAAACCATTACAACTGGTAATTACATATAAAACTACGGCAGAAACACGTGCGACAGGTTGATAACCACGGAGCTAATGCACCCGTCCCCCATCTGGGTGCATTATAGAAGTAACCAATAGACGGACATGCCAAGCAAAGCTTCCAGAGACCCAAACACAGAAGTATACCAATATACTACTTCCTACACTCGGGCATATTTCTGTCCCCGCGAATTGCAGAAACCGGGAGCACCGCATACAAGGTTTCGGTCACGTCAGCGGAACTAGCGAATCACCATCCATTCCGCACGTTGCGACCTCCCCAAATCACGGATGCATGGCTCCTGCACTCTGACTTATCAATACTGATGTGAGTAAGTTCAGAGATATGGTATATAACATGTACTGACGCAATTGATCTACAAAATTAGCAGTTCAGGTACGTTCTCTGATAGGTCAGCTTATAGAATGCGGTTTATGCTTGCACGTACTACACCGGCTCTTGAGCGACAGTTTCCTTTCGTAGGAAGTCTTGATAAAGTATTGGATAATAAACGACGTGAAGGTACAGCTATGCCTATATCCACATATATTAAGCTTAAAAGAAGGTTATTTCCCCTCAACACCCACAACCCCCCCTCATCCCACATTCTCCTTTGCAACGAACATGACAGACAAACTCAAAGATATCCCGACCGAGAATGCCCAAAGTGCATCCCTCACCTCCAACTCAGATGTACCTGTTGTGACTCTTTTGCAAGAGACACCTAGGAGGAGTTGGAAGTCGTACATATGGGATACATTCGACAAATCACCCGAAGAGCGCAAGTTTCTGTTCAAACTCGATGCTGCGCTCATGACGTTGGCATCATTAGGGTACTTTATAAAGTATCTTGATCAGGTAAATTTTTAAATATTGGCAGCAGTTTGTTTGTTCTGACTGGATAGGTGAACATTAACAATGCGTTTGTGTCTGGGATGAAAGAGGATATGAATCTGTTTGGGAATGAATTGAATTACATGCAAACATGCTGGACCATTGGATACGTCATTGGCGAAATCCCTAGGTAAAGCCCGTCAACAGACCTTGATATGAGATGTGCTAACAGGATAGTAACATGTTACTGACACGCATCCGACCGAGCATATGGATCCCTGCCTGCGAGGTAACACCTTCTCCCCACCCAACATGTATTAACACTAACGCAATCAGGTGACTTGGTCCGTTCTCACCATTCTTCTAACAAAGTGCACAAACGCAACCCAACTTTACGTCCTCCGCTTCTTCATCGGTCTCGCCGAAAGCACCTTCTACCCCGGAATGCAATATATCATCGGTTCTTGGTATCGTAAAGACGAACTAGCCAAACGCTCATGTCTTTTCCACGCAATGGGTAACGTAGGATCCATGGTCTCAGGCTATCTAATGGCCGGTTCGCATAACCTCGACGGTGTACATGGATATCACGGATGGCAGTGGTTATTCATCACAAACACAGTCGTGTCGTTACCCATCGCTATAGCGGGTTTCTTCTTCTTGCCGGATTTACCTGAGATTACAAAGGCGTGGTATTTTACGCCAGAGGATATTGCACTTGCGAAAAAGCGTATGGAACTTGAGGGTAGAGCGCAGAGGGCGCCGTACACAAAGGCCAAGTTCAACAAGATCTTTACAAGCTGGCATATCTACGCCTTGGTCCTATTATACATACTGTTCAACAACGGCAACGGGGGTAATTCACAGCCTGCATTTCCACTCTGGCTCAAATCAGAGGGCTATTCCATCAGGGAGGTCAATCTCTACCCAACCATCGTCGAAGTCATCAGCATTATAACAACACTTATTTACGCATGGACATCTGACAGTCTTTTCCGCGGCGCCCGCTGGCCAGCGATCGTCTTCTCAGGCCTTGTAAAAATCATAGCTTACATCGGCCTCACAGTCTGGAAAGTCCCCACGCCGTTCACATGGGCATGTTTCATGCTCTGTGGATTCGGGGGCGGTATAAGCGGTTTGACGTTTGCGTGGGCGCATGAGATTTGTAGTGATGATAATGAGGAGCGGGCTCTTGTTACGGGTGCGATGAATCAGATGGCGTATGTGTTTCAGGCTTGGTTGCCGTTGGTTATATGGCAGCAGGTTGAGGCGCCAAGCTATCCGAAGGGGTATCCGACTATGGTTGGTATGGCGGTCGGGTTAATTGGGATTGCGTTTACGATTAGGGCTTTGCATAAGAAGCAGGTTAGAGGACAACCGCGAGCGTTGGTCAGTGAGGCATAAGGTTGGTAGTTGTGATAGGCAAGGTATGTCAAAACTATGTTCAATAAAACAGGCCATGATAAGTTAAAGTGCATACACGTCCTAAAAGGTTCTCATATAACATTCTATGGACTCTGTGAGTATCTCATCACAATTGAACAAACGTCCAGGCTCATATCAACAATGGTATCATAACTCTACCCAATAGCCAAATATCTATCCTCAAGTCACGTAGAAGAATACCCCCCATCCACAAAAATAGTCTGCCCTGTCACAGCAGCACTCGCATCACTAGCCAAATAAACCGCAATCCCAGCAAAGTCCTTCGGCAGCCCATTCCGCCCAATCATAGTCCTCGAAGCATGAGATTCAGCTATCGCAGGATCATTAAATGCCGCACGCGCCAAAGGAGTATCGACAAGACCAGGCGCGACAGCATTACACAAAACACCGTGTCGTGACCATGCCTCTGCTTGCGATCGTGTCAACCCAAGAAGACCTGCTTTAGAAGCTCCGTATGCACCGCTGTTGCCAAAGGCTCGGAAGGACTGTTGGCTGATAATATTTATGATACGACCCCATCCATTCGCAGCCATCATAGGTCCAAATGCCTGACCCAGCGTAAAAGGCGCTGTGAGATTCACCGCCATAGTCTCATCCCACGCCCCCTGCGAAAGATCATTCATATGCGGTCTATAATTGACACCCGCAGCATTGACGAGAATATCCGGTGTTCCAGCATTAGATTTAATAGCATGAATCGCATCTCGCACAGAAGCTTGGTCCGAAAGATCTGCAACGATGGCTTCGGCTGTAACGTGCAGATCTGCGAGATGATCGATTGTGTCTTGGAGTGGTTTTGGTCGTCGCGCGACGAGAACGATTCTACAGCCGGCGCGGCCAAGTGCAATGGCCATTTCTCGTCCTATTCCGGAACTGCCTCCTGTGACGACGGCGACTTTGCCGGCGAGGCTGAAGAGGCTGGCGAGGTAGCTCGAAACGGCTTGAGTGGTTGGTGCCATGGCGGTGAAGATGGTTAGCTCAGATATGGTTTGAGGTACCCGAAGAATGGAAGTTTATGAAAAAGGCATATGTATTAGTGGAAAATATGAGTTGCGTGTATTTTGGCTGGTGATATGAGTCTTGTGAGCGAAATCGGCTGACATGAATTTAGTTCACGAGGTGTACCGATAATTGCACGCATGCGGGGTAGATAAATGGTGACTCAACTTTATGGACTAAAGCGGCATTTGACGATAAAAACATGATGATTTCGATATAATTACACCCAAAACTCCCTACAATTCAATTATAACCCAAGATCCAATTTTTATGAGGTAGCCTCTATCCTCACCAAAACCAACCACCATGTCTCAGCTCCAATATCAACAACCCCAGGCCCATCAACCTCAAGATGAGCAATATGCTCACTCAAAGCACTCATAGGGCCCAACGGTCCAGAACTCTTTCCTCCCTCCGCTGAAGCTTCTAGTATCGCCTTTACGGAGACACCGACTACTTCTGAGAGTTGATCTGCGTTTACTAAACTCGCGTGCAAGCCTCGCTTGTTGAACCAATCGACATTCGCAACAGCCACATACGCAACAGCTCTCTCCGCAGCTGTTTTGGGCTTTCGAGTGGCTGCGGCGATGGTTCGTCCTGGAAGACCGACGACGGTTCCGACCGCGCCAAATACAGCACCCAGAGGAATGGAGATGGCGCCGCCGACGACACCGGCTGCTGCGCCGATAATGTTGCCTCGCTTTGTGTTGGCAGCGATGTTCTTACCAACACTTTTGGCATGGTTTGAAACGTTTTTGACTAAGTTGACGGGTTGCTGACCGACAGTTTTGGCGACATCTCCAGCATGGTTGATAGCCCGCTCGCCAACCTTTGCAGTCATGAAAGCAGAGATCGTGTCGAGAAATGAAGCCCATGCTTCTTTGGTGATGCCATGGCCGAGAAGAGCAGGGGCGTAAGCCTTAAGAAAAGGAGCTGTCTGGGTAGGGCTTTCTTGGGGAATGGCGATTGGTGGTTCTTTGCTTGATGATGCTTCCGAGTATGAGGGTAGAGGACCTTCGGAGGGGAAATTGAAGGGGTTTTCGGCGGTGGGAACTTTGCCAGATGAGGGTTCTGGATGGGTTTGTGAGGAAGATGGGCCAGCTTCAGCTTCGTAAGCTGGAATTAGACCAGATGAGGCTTCTGGTTGAGATCTTGAGGGGCCTGCTTCGGCTTCATAAGATGGTGAGTTGAAGGGGTTTGTAGAGACGGGGATTTTGTCCGATGCGGGTTCGTAAGCTGGAGCAGGATCTTCATGCTGGGATTTGTTGGCGAGATGCTCTGCTTCTTTGCTGGAAGACATGTTGATAGATGATTAAATAGTGAAGACTAAAAAGTGATTTTTGGCGAGATGAGATGAGATTGATGATAAACTTCAATAGCGGGACAGTCAGATCTTAAATAAAGAGACGACTCAAGCTCAATGCCACATCGTCATCGGTTAAGACGGCATTTCATCAGCAACGTTTCAGTCCTAGGATGAGGTATCAATTAACCCACAAAATGATCCAATGGGAGACTCCGCTGCGGCTTATCTATCTCGAAACAGTTGACGAAATGGGTTAGTTCGTCAGCCTCGGTTCTAAGCGAGAGCGAATACCCAGTTGCGACACGACGTAATGAGGCTGTGTTGTCGAGCTCGAATGGAATTACCATTTTTTGAAGACATGAAAAATGAGGTGCTGCAAAGATGTTTATTTTTATTATAATTGCAAAAACATGATTTATGAACTGTAACAACCAACCTCTCTCAATCAACATCGAATTCGACGACCAAGAGCGTTTGTAATGTCGACTCTCCCCAAAAGGCTAAACATCCAAAACTTCAAAGCTCACGTCTCCATCTCCCGTCGACGACTATTTTGCTTGGGAGGATATCGGCCGCCCATCTTAACAAAATCAGAATCCTCCATCTTCTTCCAGCCCTCCGTAATATCTTTCCAGACCCGACGAGCCTCCTCACATTGCTCAAAGTGTTGCTTAAAGTCAGCCTCCGAATACGACATATCGCGAACCTGGCATTCTAACGAAAACCATTCTCCGTCCTTCGCTGCATAATTATAACGGTTCTGACCTCTCATGCAGCGGACGTGGCATCTGTAGTCTTCAGCCTGAAGATGAAGTCCATCGAGGAGGACTGATATATCGCTCGCGTTAGTGTTGAGTGTCATCTTGATAGTGGAGTGGAAAGAATAAAGCGAAGAGAGTAGACAAGATTTTGAGAGCAACAGTAAATGAAGAGGATAAGAAAGATCCGGGGAAAGCATGGCACTTATGGGATAGAGATTTCATTTATGGTTTATTGCTGCAAAATAAAGAAATGCACTCAACGCCTAGCACGCATGAGTCGAGTGGCTCAGCACTGAAAGAGTGATGACCTTGGGGACTTGAATATCGAACCTAATACGACAATAAACTTCTATAAATACACACAGAAATAAAAAAATATTTGCCACTCAACCTGAATTCCTTGCAATCCCTAACCTACTTACACAAATTATTCACGCTACCGTCTGTCCAGATGCTTAATGTATTAGATCCCAGCCTCAGCTTCAAGTGGGAGCAAGAAGAACAAGTCATTGTTCTTTCTTGATTTCTCGTTGCTTGAGGCAAGCACGGGAAGCTGTTCATGTCGCAATTTAGATTTGGATTATTTCTACTCTTTTAATTCTATTTCTCTATCCTCGCGCTAACGTCTGGCTACATACTATCTCGCGGGCCTCTTTCTCTCTTCTGACACAAGCGCAATACTAGTCTCTAGATCCCTCTAACTCAACCGGTACAAGCAAAAGCAAAACCCAAAGCCCGAAGGCATACCCCAAGTACTTCCAAAGCCAAGAGCTCATCGTCTTGGCCATGAGGCGTTGATGAAAGTGGACTGCTAACCCTCCGCAGTCGCATTCTGACTCGCTGCCCAAATGTCCTGGGCGTGTGAACAAGACTCGAAATGTTCCTCAAACTGTTTCTCGGAATAGAAGTGAAACCGCGGGTCAATTCCATTAGGGCTTCTCTGGTAACGAACATATCCCTTCTTAACCGCCTGACGACACCCCTTGAAACTGATACCCTCGTCGATCTTTTCATTTCGTACGTCAAGGTGTGGAAACGGAATACAGAATCTATATCGATAAGAAAGCTGCCCCTTTTGGAAGCCTTGCAAATTTTGTTGCAAGGTTTGTTGAACTATGGCTGACACATCGCGGAAGGCGGCTAGAATGTCGGCAGCCAGGATAACCTCTTGGTCTTTGGACGTTCCTGTGCCTCTCCAGTCCAGGACTTTCAGAGAGCGCAAGGAATGAACGAGGGCCAGGGCACCCTGGCGTTGTTCCCACAGTGGGTAGTTCATGAACGCAGCATGGAGGATCATGTCATTCTTCTCGACAATGGCCATCTCGGTATCGTTCGCTATGCAGTTATAACATGTTCGTTTACATGTCGGCAGGAACAAGAACCCTCCGAATTTGCTACAAAGCTCGCATGTCGCTGTGGTCAAGGCCCAGTCAATGTCCCCGAAAGAAACATCTCCACCAAGTCCTGTTGTCAGAAGACATACGCTGGCTTGGAGCCCATGTTTAACCACTCGCCTGTACTGGGGCATGTTTGTGATGGTCCGATGCGTCATGCGACTCACGATTCGAAAGTTTTTGAAGGACTTGACATCCAAATGTAACGCAATTTGTTCAGTGACATCAAGCGGGAGGATGTTGAGATCTCCCAGGCCGTTGTAATGTTGCTGGTCGTTGCTGAGGAGGTTGGACGGCTGGTATACTGAATCAGGAACACCCCCAAACACTCGCTAAAACGAGCGAGAATAGAAATACGGGGGGCAGTAAGCGCACGTCTGGATGATTGCATTCCATTCTTCCGCTGTTCTTGGTCGTTCCTCGGCGGGAAGTTCTGTGAAACGGTGAGCCGAGTACTCATCGATCTTTGACGCGGTGATCTTCTTTGATGGCGAAGACACGTGGTTTGGGGATGAAGACATTTTGGAGGTTTTCTGAGATGAAAGATGTAAGTTATAAGATGAAAGGAGGTGGTTGTTGTTGTTGTTGAATATGACGGTAATAGTGGTAGTGATGGTAATAGTAAGATTTCGAGTTTGGTGATTCTCTGTGTTTTTTCTTCAAGTTGATGAATTGAAAAAGACTTAACTATAGAGAACCTTCCCATTATATAGTCAACCCGAAACCTGACCGAATAAGTGTTGAAAGAACACAAATAAATTTAAATACGTAAGTATCGCTAGTTCTGAACATCCAACCTACATAGACTAGAACACTAGCGAAGTACTCCGAACGTGGAACTCAAAAACACCTAACCGTGCGCGAAACCTGAACAGACCATAACTCAAAGACATTCCTCAACCTAATTTCTGCGTCATCCCCGAGCCCTTGACGCGCGGTACGAGAACTCTCCCATTTCGATACTGATACTCAAATTCGGTCCTTGTACAGCGATCTTCCTGAAACGAAACCCGAATAATCCGTGTAACAATCTTGAGAATATCAGAGTATTCTGGATAGTCCTGCTTCACGTCAAGTGTAACTAGTCTCAACTTGTCGTTATCCTTCTGAGCACCACGTGCGAAACGAGTCACGACATGCATATCTCGCTGATGAGATCCCTCTGTAGCCATGCTGATCCACAAAACGTTATTGGCTTTCAAAAGGCTTTCGTATTGTGTTAGGGGATTGGATCCATCATCGAGTACAATGTAGATAAACCTTGAAGAGATGTCTTCTGGAAGTGTTGGTGAAATTGTCGACGCTGTACCGCTCTCTGCGAGGGAGGAGGCCAGTTGGTCCGCAAAGCTAAATAGTTTACCTTCGACGTCTGGAAGGATGTTGACCATGAGGCGTTGAGTCGATGCAACTGCCGTTGAGAAGACGCAGTAGCATGATTGGCCGATGTGATCAAATGTCTTTGTGGCTGGCTCAAGACCGCTGAAGCCGTTATTCTGCAACACCTTCTCCCATTCATCTATAGAAGGGTACAACAATTGCCCAATATGTTCATCTGTACATAAGATCAGTTTTTGAGCAACGTGGGTTTGGGAAAGCGAAAACCTACCTGTCCACATGTTCTCATTCATTCCAAAGATGAGGCTATAAGCTGGCGAGACATCAGATAGTCCAACCAAAGCAAGAACTCCCCCGGGAACGAGAAGCTTTCGCAGGTTTGCCAGTGTTTCATTGAGCGAATTTGCCGTATGCAGAATATTGTTGACGAGTACCACGTCGTACGTGTTGGGGCTGAATCCTTGCTCAAGAGGATCACGATTAATGTCCAGAGCCTTGAGTTTGAGGAAGTCCTTGACGATGGAGGAATTTGTTTGTTCCAGCACCGGTAGCGAAGTGTCAGTGATTGTGTAAGATACGCTCTTCTGATTCTGTAGCGCTTGGAAGATGGTCTCGGTGTTGTTGCTTGTACTAGCTCCGACTTCAAGGACGTTCGACACGGCCTTTTTGGTAGCATAAGATGACAGGTACTGTCGGAGCTGCGTTCTCATCTTTTGCATCAGCATCATCTCATCCTGCATCTCGTTGATCCTGTTGTCATCTAGCAACAACGCCATCGGATCAACAGTCCCTTGAAGGATGCCTCCCATGTTCGGACCGATCTTAGCAAGGATCTCACCCTCAAGACCCATGCGCGTCAGTGAAGAAAGGATCTCAATCGTGACGGTCATAGTAACATCGCCTAGTACCAACTTGCTAGCTTTAGACGAGTTATACGCTTCCATCCATTTGTATAGTTGTTTGCGGAAGCCAGTAAGTTTGGAGGGGTCAAAGTCCGGGATATCCAGAGGGATGTTGTTGAGTGATGCGCGGATTATGAGAGCTGCGGCGCGGGCTAGAGTTATTTGATGGTCGGCTGTTGCTTTACATAAAGGTGTTCGTGGTCTGAGTTCAGCACCGGTGAAGAAGTTTGCGTCTGTTTCCCATTCGACGTGGAAGACTGAGTCCCAATCGTCGTCATCGTGGACCACGACTTGATCTCTGATGATGGGTTGAACGATAGACATGGCTGGAATGGTATATGATAAGAGTATGGCGATAAGAGTAGTGATAAGCGGATAACAAGCAAGAGTGTACCAGAAATATCTTGGCAAGAAATGCGAAGACTGTCGGAGGATATTATATCCCTCCAAATCTCCAAAAGTCTCACCACTTTGGGGGAATGGGACTCGTATCTCCGGGGAACCCCAAAATTACTCGGAGCCGCAGCATGTGCAGCCCTGACACAGACCCCACGGGGAAAAACCCCAGCCGAGCTTCCGATACGTGCCCGCATTTGGGGTAGTGGCATGTTAACTGATGAGACATCTGACCTGTGACAAATTTGTCTCCTGATGAGAACGATGTGGCTGTTTCTATTTAGGAAGGTTAATTAAAACCCCGCGATTTGTGATTTGGGGGTTCTACCAGGGTGTTTGAATGCGAAGTAAAGACGCGGTTGGAGACGAGTTCGAGGTGAAGACCAGTCGTTCATCCCGGTGCCACTGCCAGTCACTGAGCCAATGCTACTGCACGAGTTTGTTGAACGAGCTCCACTGTTACGTTGAGGCTCTGCAACATGCATGTGATTGAACTAAAACTACACAATATCGCATCCGCAATTATGACAGACAGAATCGGAGCCGTTGAATTCGCCTCCTGACCAATCTCATAACCTGTTCTGACGTAGAGATCCAACATCACAAGCTGAAGGAGATAACTCGGCTTAACTCAACGTCCCCGGAGGTTCCGAATTCGAGACTTTGCATGCTGCGTCAAAATACCGCATCACGGTATTTATACTACGTGCCTCTGTGGATCTTACCATTATGATATCCCTTCCCTGTGAGAGATTTACAGTCACTACAGAATGGTCGAGCCACTGGCGCCTGCGCCGCAAGCATGGGTGAGGCGGCTGTCCCGTGGGGTTACACATGCGGGATTAAGCGGCAGGCCGCAAGGGTTATAACAACGGCTAATCCCGCGGTTCGGGAGGTAATTTGTTCATGTCGCAAAAGGGCTTGCAAACAAAAGATTACTGTTCTGTACCAGATTTGGCAGAATGCGCTTCTACTGAATAAATCTATTTCTATTGTAAAATTAACGTAAGGCTTAATTGGGAGTAATAGAGCCAGTAGAGCTGGAAAGAAGCTTAACTGCATACACTACCCAAGCAAGACGTGATATAAGCCGCGAAAGTTTGGCTTAACAATCACAATTGATCGCTTGTCCAACTTCAATCTGCCATAATGTGGCATTACATGATGTCTTGATCCAACCACCTAGTCAGTCTCTACGGTGATAAGCGCAGCTTTCCCACGTGCAAAGGAGACGCTATCAACGTGGAATTTAACTAGATAATAACTAAAAGGATTGGAGGCTTTGTATATGAGAATGTTGAAGAGACCCTCGCAGTCCATCTGATCAGTGGGTTTCGAGGGTTTCGAGGGCTACAGCGGAAAACTCGACAGGCGATGCGTCCAGGTTTTAAGAAGCGTCGAGCCCGGGTTTACCAATAAGAAGCTTATAACCATCAGGCATAACATCTTCAATGTAAAGAGAAGAATAAACTCCCACCTCATTACAGAAAGCTATACCATCAACCTTGTCGCATATCTTACCAACCACAGAGCATTCAAGCTTGTCTGTAGCCTTTCGCCGACACTCAAGAGGAACCGCCTGGATACCAAGGTTCAGCTGTTCATGCGAGCAACTCGCAAGCAGGCCGTAGGGTACACGTGTTGGAAAGTTAATACAGATGAAGTTCTCGCGGTTAACGAGTTGGTTGTTCTCGTTGAGAGAAAATACACCAGCGTGAAAGTCTGAGCTTGGGTTGTTGAAGTAGATTCTTGCGCCGAGGCGATTTCTGACTTGTAGAAATCCACTGGCGACTGAGTCGGTGTTTGGAATGATGTTGAAGTCTGTCGGGCCTGGCTGCGCTGTGGATTTGGTGGTGGTCGGCTCAATTGTAGAGTCTGTAATAGACGCAGCCAGATAGGTGGTAGAACTCGTGACCGCGGCCGAGTGAGTCGTTGATTCTAGGGACAATTCCAAGCTCGTGGTTTCGAATGAACCGGTCGTTGAAGGAGTGGTATATGTATAGCTGAGGGTTGTTGACTCAGTGCTGGGGAACGAGGTGCTTGAGTCGACAGTGGTAGAAACATCAGAAACCAAGTCTGCTGTATTCTCAGTCAATTCATGCCCGTCAGTATCAGATGTAGACTTACCTGAAGTAGTACCGGGTTTGCATGGACCTCCAACTGCAGAATCCAAAATAAGCAGAGAAGAAGCCAAAATCAAATCAGTTCGTGAAACCATCGTATAAGAGAGGGTGAAATATCTGGAGGTCGGAGAGTAGGAGCGGAATGGGAGGGCGTTTGAGCTGGGCACCTACTAGTTCTTATTATAAAGGTTTATTTGACCTATGCTTAATGTAAACTCAATTTCCTTTTGTTGTGATTTATTCGATAGTTTGGCTTTTGGAACTGTGCTAGTATTGATAGTTCATAGCGACTGGCGAGACCACCCACAGCGACTTGTAGCCCCGTCTCTTGCGCACGTGGCATAACTATGACTCATGCCATATCACTGGATAGAGGCCGAAGGAGGCTATGTAAAGAGCCCTTTTCAATTAATACCAAGCTACAGGAGCCAGTTATTGACTTTTATGGGCACAAGAGACTTCAAGCCCTGAGCATTGATAAAGAATACATCTTCTCACATCTGAGAGTCATACTCGGCTACAGGAGCAATGGCTAGAGTCACAGAGCTCGCCCTGAAACTCGGCAGAATGATATAGTTCAATATATATACATGAATAAGAGGTATCCGCAATATACAGTGACTTTCCCCTCTTAGTGCTTATGATGGTAGATTCTGAGATAAGGTTTATGACACAGCTCAATCCACAACCGAGCTTTGCAATCATGGAGTGACCTGAGGCTCACTCCAAAGCTGAACCGGGGTCAAACTAGGGTTAGTAGAACCACTAGCAGCAAGAACAAGTCCATAGCCATCAGATCCTGCGCTTTCGGTATAAGTAGAACCATAAATCCCTCTATCCTCACAAAAGATCATATCACGAGAGTAGTAGCAGAACTTGCCAGGTACCGAACAATCAAGCTTTCCAGTTTCTGCGAGACGGCAAGTTACCGGCTGATATCGTGCATCGGTTGACGGGTCTTCCAGGTTGCAGCCCGTGAATTCACCAACGGACGAACCTGTTCTAAAATAGGCACAAACAGATTCTTCGCCGTGGATGAGCTTGTTACGGCCTGTGACGACGAATACCCCGGTTGAGTAGGCTGAGTTTGGGTTGTTGAAGTACATGTATCCGCCGGCAAGATTTCTGACTTTGAGAGGTCCACTGGCGGGCGAGGCGTCGTCGGGGATGATCTCGAAGCCGGTAGAGTCTGGTCCAATTGCACTGGTGGTCGTGGTGGCTTCGGTGAGGTAGCTGGTGGCATCGGAAGTGGTGAAGGACAAGAGAGTCGTGAGCTCAGAGGTCAAGGTTGCATCGGAGCTGGCGGTAACAGTTACGGAAGCAAAGGTTGTTGATTCAGTTGCGGATTCGGTGATTGTGACGGCGGTTGTCTCGGTGCTCCCAATCAAGGTTGTTGAGTCAGTAGTGGCGGTAGTCAAGGCCACTGTAACTAGTCAATTGATGTCCATCATTACACAGATCCAAGCTGCAACTTACAAGAAGTTGTCAAAGGTTTGCAAGGACCTGCAGCGACAGTATCCAAAGCAATCAGGCCAAAGGCCAGAAACAGATTGGCGCGAGAAATCATGGTGTTAACGAGCGACTTGAAAAGAGTGAAGATGGTCGGTTGAAGCGAAAAAAAAGAAATAGAGCGCATGTCGAGCATCATCGGTATTTATCATTAAAACTGAGCTTATGCTTATCGCAATGGTTAATTTCCAACGCCTGCTAGTCAATCAATAGTGTGTCTTTCAGCGCTGCACTAGCATCAATAGTTTGACAATAACGGTTGAAGTGCTAACCTGAAGAGGTTGTCTGACACCTGTCAGTTTATTTCCTGAAGCCCATAGTCAAAAATAACGGGTTTAAGCAGGGGATTGGGCCAATCGCGACGAGATTTGAGCTTCGTGTTGGGTCATCCATGAGACTTCAGGGAAAGTTTTAAGCGCTGTATTTCTGCAGCGGAAAGGAGGTGCCAAGACACCAATTGGGCAGCTGAATGAATTTATCTGAGGAACCATTGGCCAAGCTAACCAGACTGATCACCATAAATGCACATTAAGGATAATTACATGGGTCCACGGATATTAAATTCGACAAGCAATACACAACTACAAATTTTTGCTACACCAATAGGTCTAAGCCTTAACCTCCTTCGCATTCTCCTTCACAACAGCTGGCTCAACTTCCCCATCAGTCGACTTATTCTCATCAATCTTCGCCTCATCAACCTTTGTTAAATCAACAGCCTTGAGAGCAAACATGACTATCAACATCGGAGCAAGAGAGCACGTCGCAGCAATAGCAAGAAGTCTCTGTGTCTCACGATATGCCTGATCGATCGCTGCTCGGACAGGCGTCCCCTTTGCGAATTTCCGAGCGACGACGATAGATTTGTAGATCTTGAAGGCATTGGGCTTGGCATTCTCGGGGAGGTACGTGGTAAGCTTTCGGGGGAGGATATTATTCCAGATTGCTCCGCCGACACTAAGACTTGTTAGTAAGAGTAGTACTGTGAGACGGGATTGCTGACCTTGTACCGATGGCTCCACCAAAGTTCATCGCTGCATAGTAAACGCCAGTGACAACAGGAACATCCTCCTTGGCGACGAGAGCCTGGATGGAGACTTGAGCAGCTGTCTGGTAAAACGCACGACCGACGCCGACAAGAGTCTTTGCCGTGATGAAAGAAGCTTCATTGGCGTGGCCGCCGTTCATGTTGACAAAGTAGATCATGAGACCTTGACCTAAAACACAGAGAGGAACGCCGATGAAGACAAAGATCTGGCTGCGCTTGGTGTACTTCATGAGAATGCCCACAAAAACCGAAGCGATTTGGAAAGCTACACGAAGTGCATTGCTAATATTGTCAGTAACTATACGTTGGTAGAAGGACGGGGCACTTACTCGATACGAGTGGCGTGGCCGGGACTGAAACCACCAGCTACCTGGAGATAACTCGGGAAGAAAAGGGTAAAGCAAGAATAGTGGAAGAAATCAAGGATAGATAAAACACAAGCTGCAATGACGGTGCGTTCCTTGATCATGCGGAAGGGAACAAAGGGAACCTTTGCGAACTTTGTATCCCATACGAAGAAGAGAGCGATGATGACGACACCAATGACAAGCATGGCGATGTAGCTTCCTTGATCCCAGCGATCACTATTCCTCGCTCCAGTGAGTGATAAAGGAATAAGAGTGAGACCAAGACCGAGAACAAGAAGCGTAGCACCCAGAATATCAAGGTCAACCCACAAAAGATTAACGATACGCTTTCCCAAAGGCTGTGTCTTATCAGAAGCATCCCAGGCGCCCTTGCGTCTATATCCCGCCTTTCTCGCTCTTCGCTGAAGAACATACAACGTGATGATAAGAGGAGCAGCGCAGAATGGGAGAATAAGAGCCCACATTCCATAACCCCATCGCCAAGTTGAGTGTTTGAGAACACTATCTGCGACGATGGAGCCGAGGTAGAGGGTTGGGATGGAGGCGAAGGATTCGGGGAGGGATGTCCAGAGACCGCGG
The DNA here is from genome assembly GCA_013184445.1 of Fusarium sp. NRRL 53497. Lineage (NCBI taxonomy): Eukaryota > Fungi > Ascomycota > Sordariomycetes > Hypocreales > Nectriaceae > Fusarium > Fusarium sp. NRRL 53497. The sequence goes on along the minus strand of JABCJZ010000011.1, from coordinate 24,306 downwards.
TTGATGAGGCTTGTTGTATCGGCGATAAAGACTTGTTGCATGATGACGTATCCGGTATCACCGATTGATTCGAAGATTCCTCCAGCCTAGAGTTATCAGCTACCAGAAGAGACGTAGGGGTAGAGGGGGCATACAATGTAGGTTGCGATGTTCTGACAAGCAGCGTACATAACCTGCGAAAGAACGAGAAAAAGGATCGAAAACGTAAGACCTTCAGCACGACCAAACACCTAAACCCATCAGCTACAGTGCCTCATCTCATTTTGTATCGTGCACCCACGTTGGAGAACTTTGCCATGATGGGATATGTAACAAGTCCAATAATGGTACTAACTACATTCGCCGTCGCAAGAGCTGAATGACGCTGAAATGCTGATGTAGCGTATGCATCGTAGACTTTTGTCGCATATTTGAGGAACTGGGTGATGAAGGTAGTTGCGAAGAGACTGTTTCGTTAGTATTGCTCAGAAGCTCAGTTAGCTGAGGGAGACTTACCCGGTGAATGCGACGATCAGGGCTTTTTTGGACCAAGATTGTCGGAGTATGTCGGTGTTAGTGGGAATGTGTTTTTCTTCTGTTGTTGCAGCGTCTTTACGCGCTGCTTCAACGTCAGAACTGTGATGGGAATTATTATCTGCCATGTTTGCCAACAGTACAGAAATCGACAATGGGTTCAATCCTAATGCAACGCTGGCTGTTTATATCTCTGTCTCGCCTACAGAAACCTAACCGCGGGGCCATTCCGCTGCCCACAATCTGTGGGACCACCTGTGATCCATCTAATCTTATCAGATTTTCGTTCATCGCATGATATGATTGGTCTGCCAAGACTACATGGTCTGACTTGACCGTGATCAACCTAAAAAAGCCTCACTATAAACAAGGATTGTGAGAGCCGCTTGATGGGCTTGGCTTTATTGGGAATAGAGATGAACGGATGATGGGGCTTTTTACATAAAAGTTGGTGATTGTGACTGTTGGGTCACATGAAAAGACGTTGAGTTCTTGACCTTCGGTAAGATTAGCGTTGTTCATTATCGGTTAGACATGTACAACGAATATCGCTGCGTTAACAGGCTTGCAGGATACCGGGCTGGTGGTTCCGATAACAAGCGATCTCCCATGACACGTTTTCATCCCTGTTAACAGAGTTTTCGCATCTCCTGTGCGATCTATGATGAGATACTGGCCCTGGGTTGGCTCAAAGTGTCACCACTAACTCAAGTGACAGACTGTCGCGTGATCGACCGACTCGCTAAAGTACAATCTCATCAGATAACCTTTAGGGTTATCAATCTGATCAGCTAACTGTAACGTGAGCCCACCGAGTCCGGATATAGACCTTCGGATGTACGGGAATACTCCTCTCCCTACTGAACGGAGTCTCAAGTCACCACTTGCTCGACAGTAGCGACAGTTGCGGAATGCGCTTGTGCTGGGGTTATTTCCATGTTTGATTGTCATGGAAAATCTCTAGTTTATCTCCAGTCATGCAGTCCAGGGCGGATCCGAGGTTGGTTCGATCGTTCATCCAAGATGCCTTCGCGGAACCACCCGGCCCGAGCCAATGGACTTTTGGTTGTTAGACAAGTTACCGAACGGGGAAATAGAAGTATCAGTGGCGAATGATGATCCACTCTGGATGTTATGATCAGTCCTTGCATCTTCTTTATGTGGGGGTAAGAATGTTCTTGCGAAAAGTCTTGAAATGAATGGAATTTTATAGGTCCAAGGACCTTGCTGCCCTTCTAATTACAATTTCTTTACAATATATTACTTGTTTGTTTTCTCAGATAACTGGTGCTCTACAGAGCCATACTCCCTCTCCGCTTGTCGTACAAGCCCATCTATCAACAACAAACCTCTTTCCCCCAGTTCCACCAACCCGTCATGTCTAACCAAGGTTGTTCGGACTCTTAGCTCGAATCTTGGGCCCATACAAGCAAAAGATGACAGGAACAGGCACTAGGACCAGTGCCAAAAATGCTAATACACTGTTCCCCCATCCGAGGCCGAGATCATCATACATGGACAACCCTGCAAGAGGAAGCATTGCACCAGCAAGAGATCTTAGAACTGTCATTGCGGCAACGACTGAAGCTGCGTATGAAATGTAGGCGTCGACGAGGTATGTTTGCAGACACATCTATCATCGTTAGTGATGTCTTGTGAGGGAGAATACAGAGGACTTACCATGATGCCCATGAGACCAAAGCAGAATAGCGCAACGCCGATCAAGGGTACGATCCAATGCGTATGCTGATCACACGCCCAACCATACCAGAACAACGACGCCACGATAAGAAGGCCAGATGGAAGAGTCATCCAAATCGGCAGTCGGTCCTCAGGAACAGTCTTACCGTTCTGTTCAATCTTCTTCTTGATCACAACATCTGTCATGATTCCGAAGATGATCGTGCCAAAGAGCATACCAATGCCAGTGGGGAGGTACACAAGACCGATGGTACCTGTACCAAAGCCATATTGTTGGGCAAAGACGAATGTGAAAGTAGTAAACATGAGATATAAAACGCCATAGACGGTGGCGACGTAGAGAGAGAGGATGAAGACGGGGAGATGGGTGAATAGCATTTTCATGGGACGAATGCATGCGTGGGTGAGACGTTGTTTGGCTGTGAGACCGTCCATGTCGAGAATAGAGTACAAGTCTTGGTTACCTGTTTCTTTCTTGAGTTTGTTTGCCTTTTGGCGAAGAAGAGTGGGTGCGTATGTCTCGGGAGCGACAAAGTAGCAAAGCGTAGCGATAAAGCCAGTCTAAAACGTCAGCACAACTCACTCACAATAAACAAACACTTACAAGAATAGCAATAAGCCAAAACACCCACCGCCACCCAATAGCCTGAACCATATACCCACCCGCCAAAGGCCCAATACACGGTCCAAGCAACGGTCCCATCGCCCAAACAGCCATAGCCTTCCCCCTCTCCTGCACAGGGAAGATATCCGATATAGTTCCACTACCATTCGTAACAGGCGTAGAGCCCATGAAACCCATGAGGAAACGAAAGACAATAAGCATGGGCATGTTTTGGCTAAGAGCAGTGGCGACGGTCATTATGAGGAAGAGGATGTTGGCGACGTTGAAGACGATAGCGCGGCCGTAGATTTCGGAGAGAGGGGCGGCGAGGAGAGGACCGAATGCGAAGCCGAGGATGTAGACTGATACGACGAAGGTTGCGATGTTGCGGTTGGAGGTTTCGAATTCGCGCATAATGTCTGGGACGCCGGGGGCGAACATTGAGGAGCCCTGGAATGTTAGACTGAGAATCGAGGAGTGGTGAGGACTCATACGAGTGGACTGAGATGTTAGCACACAGATAATAGGATGAGAGAGAGGACTTACGTTAAGAGAGTCATGACTGAGAGAGCACCGATACAAGACCATTTCTTCTTGGCGGGCCAGTTCATAGGATTGTCTGGATCATCATGACCATCCCATCCAACAGCATTCGGATCTTGAGGCTGAGAAAGATCTTCCTTTGTCGCCTCTTCATTCTGCTTCACCACAGCACTCCCGTTATCCGAAGGAGTGAGCGTTCGCCCACTTTCAGGCCTTGCGATATCCATCGAAGAGTTCTTTTCCGCCATGATCGTCGAAGTTTAAATCAAGAGCAACAGTCTGCTAAACGGAAGGGGTAAAGAAAGATATTTAAACCACTAGTCTGCAACTCGTTGATGAACCAACGAACCAATTACCAACATTCTCAAAAGCGAACCCGAGGGAAGCAGAAAAGAACCAATCGGTTTCCTTTGTCGGGGCCGTTCTAGAACCCGATTCACGGGGCTTTATGCGGGGCTCCACACGGAAACTCTAATACCCGGACCGTTAGTTATGCAAATTGGCCGGTTTTATGCAGAGTTGTGCATGATCACGGCCGGAGGCCCCTTTTATTATGTTCCGGGTCGACTTTCCGCGTATTCGCTAATCATGTGTATCTATTAAGGACAACGAACATGCAGAAAAATGCAGCTATCCTTGTCTCGGTCAAGATATTGCAGAATACACTCGTACGAGCCTAATTTTAGAGATCCTTATTGCTGTCTCAGACCACTTCAGCTTGGTTAACACCATCACAACTCCAGGGCAGATTCTCAAAGACGACAAATTAATTCTACCTAAACAAATACAATCTCTAACAAACCGGATATTCATCCACCTCTACCATCAAATACCTAACTCTCTATCCAACCTAAGCCTTTGACTTCCTCTTCTGCAAGAGTCCCTTGAATGGATTCTTCCCCCGGAATCGCATCCACGTAGCCAAATAAACAATCGCGTAATTAAACCCAATAAAAGCACAGAAAATACCAAAGTCCCTCCAAATATTCCTGTAATACACACTAAATCCCGCTCCAAACTCATCACCGGTGGAATACTGACAAAACTCGCAATATCCATCTTGTGCAGTTCGTACATACCCTCCCGCACGCTGAATAAACGGCTGCACGTACTCATTGCACGATTGTCCACTCGGTGGTTCAAACCTCGCGAACTCACCCTGCTCACATCGCACGGGTTGGTCGTGGATTGCTGCCCCAAGGAATGCTTCAAGGAGGTAGTGGAATGGCGTTAGCCAGTACATCCACTCGCGCCAGAAGGTAGGTAGACCTTGCGGTGGGACGACGACACCGCAGAAGGATACGACGAAGAGGAAGAAGATGGGAACGAGGAGAGATGCGAGAAGTTCGTTCGGTGCAAATGCAGCGATTGCTTGACCGAAGGAGACGTAGTACAACTCAAAAAGCAGAACGAGAAGGAATGCGAAACCTGATGTAAATGACGAAACTGAATCGCGCCATCCAAAGACTCCCCACCACCAGCAGTTAAAGTATATTCCACCCGCGACAATGCGGTATGGAATCTCAACGACGACTACGGCGGTGGTCCAGGCTACCCAGCTGTAGATCTTGGCGTTGTTCTCACGCCACTGGAAGATCTGACGCGATTTGAGAAACGCGGGTTGGAGCTGCTGGATAAGCGGGGGACTGATCGTAAGGGTCATGAAGATAGAGAACAGTCTGTTCTGATAGTCGATTGATGCAAAGCCGATCTTGTAAAAGGTGAAACAGTTGAAGAGACCCGTTGCGATGTGGAGCATAAAGCTACCAAAGATGTAATCTGGGGATCGCCAGAAGGAGATGAAACTTCGACGGACAACGGCGTAGGTCTGTGTTGAGAGAGGCATGGCGTATTCGCGATCATCTTTGAGACTCTTTGACGGTTCGACGTTTCGACGACGTTCAATCATCTCTTCAATTTCTTGAGATCGTTTCTCACGTTCTGAAGAGTCTGCCCAGACGTCGCCCCAGTCTTGGCCATCGTAATCCGGATTTCCAGCACCAATGGCATCGAGCATGTACTCGGCTGGATTAGCGTGAGGAGGACACTTGGGTCCACCATTGGACTCGAAATAACTGATCAAATTCTCCGAGTCGTGCCCAAGAGGGCCGTGGAATACGACGCGACCGCCTGATTTGAGGAGAAGAAGCTCATCAAAGTTCTCAAAGAGAACGGCAGAGGGTTGATGGATGGTGCAGAGAACCGCTTGTCCTGCATCAGCAAGTTTGCGAAGGAAGCGTACAATATTAAACGCAGCGCCCGAGTCAAGCCCAGAAGTAGGTTCATCCAAAAACATAAGCAGTTCAGGTTTGGACGCCAACTCGACGCCAATCGTCAATCGCTTGCGCTGCTCAGCGTTAAGACCTTGTCCAACAGTCCCGATGATCGCACCAGCAATATCGCGCATCTCCAAAAGATCGATGATGGTCTCGCAATATTCCATCTTCTCCTGCTTGGAGACTTCTTTTGGTTGACGGAGTAGAGCAGAGAATTGCAGGGCTTCGCGGACGGTGGCGGTTGGTTCATGGATATCCATCTGTTCAGCGAAACCGGTGGCGCGTTGGAAGGATTTGGGAAGGGGACGGCCGTCGACGAGAAAATCGCCGGTGATGGTGCCAAAGTTGAGACGTTGGGCTAGACCGTTGAGAAGAGTTGTTTTTCCGGCGCCTGGGAATGTTAGTTGGTGCTGACGAGGAATGGGGAGATGGCTTACCTGATGCGCCCATGAGAGCGGTTAATTTACCGGGACGAACATATCCTTGAACATCGTTGAGGAGCTTTCTCTCGCCTTTCTCATAAGGAATCGTGTAGTTGATGTTCTGGAACGTAAAGACAGTTTCATTCTTGGCGACCTCTTGAGTGATCTGCGCATCGCTCTTGGTACGCTCAGCACCGCCGTTCGCGATAGGATCACTTCGACCGGATTCCTCATCATGCTTGTCGCCCTTGGCTCTACCACCAGTGGCGATAGACTCTTCAACCTTTTTGGGGACTTGTCCACGCTTGAAGACAGTGATAGCACCACCTCCAACGTTAGGCTTCATGAGTTCCATACCAAGAGCGGTAAGGAAGACAAATGCGAAGAAGAAAGCCCAAAGAAAGCCAAAGTTGCGCCAGAGATGTGAACGAGTGTACGTGAAAGATTGCTGGATGTATGCTGCGCCAGACACAGAAGTCGATCCAGGTTGTGCACCCGCAAGCGTACAGCCCTGATTCTGAGGTCTCGCATTGGGCCCTTGAGGAACAAGATACGGCGCCTCGCATTGAAGATCAAGATAAGCGAACTCATTAGCCATGAGACACTCAAAACCGTACTGAATCCAATTGATCCATCGTAACCATCCAAACCACGGATGCATCGAGTCCGGCGGAATAAGATAACCCGTGTACACGACGAGAATCTGAATCGCAACACCAGTAAACCTCGTCGCTACATCCAACGTGCCACACCACGCAGAAATAGCTCGGAAGAAAGCATACGTCACCATAGTGACTAACCACAAAATAAGACACGAGATGAAAAACTGCGATGCTGTTCGCGCGAGGTTGGCCATAAAGTAGATGATGACGTTGAAGATGAAGATCTGGATAAACACAAGCGGGACATCTACTACCGTCTGCGCAATAGCGAATGCAGACGGTCGATAGAATGAAAATGATTTGTGCTTGAGAAGAATAGGTTTGGACTCGAATGCAGCGGTTTGTTCGGCCAATGCGAGAAGAGCGTTGAAGAGAAGCAAGAAGAATAGTGCACCGCCACGAGGAAATGCTCCTGCGGCTGTGGACGGGAGATTGTAGAAGAGTGAACCAACAATAAGACCCTGAAACAACAAACCACCCCATTTTCCAAACAGAGAAGCTTTATCACCAAACATAACAAGGAATTGTCGATGCGTACACGCCATGACTTGTTTGTGAAAAGCAATCTCATAGTTCTTCTTCTGACTCCTCTCCGACTCGTGACGACGACGCTCTTCAGCTAACGTGTCCAACTCAGCCTCAAACTCATCAATATCACGAAGATTCTTCTGATAATCCTCGCTTCGACGATATGCATCTGAGAATTCATCTGCCGTGCGCGGAATCCGATCTTCCCAGCCCTCACGAATACTTCGCTCATGTTCATCCGTCACAGATGTCAGAAAATCAGCGGTCGTCCAACGCTCAGGACAGACAAATCCCAAGTTGAGAAAATACTTCTTCGCATCGTCTGCACGACCAAAGTAAAGACATTTCCCATGATCGATAAGTAACACTTTATCAACAAGATCGTATAGTGTTTCACCAGCTTGATACAGCGATACAGCAGTCGATGTATCGGCCATATTTGTCATTGCGCGGATTGACCTGACGTATTCGACTGCAGTACTCGCATCGAGTCCTTTACTGGAATTATCCCAGCCTTGCACAGACGCTCGTGTGATCATTGCCTCAGCGATGGAAACGCGCTTTCGCTCGCCGCCTGAGACGCCGCGGATGAATTCGTTGCCGACTTTTGTACCGAGTGTATGTTCGATCCAGAAGAGTTTTGTAACTACGCGGAGAAATTCTCGAACGTAGTCTTGGCGCGTTTCACCCTCGAGACGGGATTCTTTACCGGGTGTGCGGGTTTGAAGAGCAAAGGTGAGAGTTCGTTTGACACTTAGTGTCGCGTAGTGAAGATCATCCTCGGGATTATAAATAATCTCTCCTCGGAAATCTTTCGCCATCGTCGCTGCGTCTGTACCACCGTATGTAACCGTACCCTCAACAGACTCAAAGCCAGCACGCTGGTTACAGAACGTCTTGAGAAAGGTACTACATCCCGCACCAGGACGTCCCAGCACGAGTAGTAGCTCTCCCGGTCGAACACAACCATCAAAGTTACTAATAAGATCTCTGACAGGTGGTTTTGCAACCGCAGCTTTAGGACCTTGAGTAAACAATTTCCCAATCTTGCGCGGCAAGCCAAGAAAGAAATCACCCACTGTCGGCTGAAGACTTGATCCCAACCCAACACCACGAACAGTCAATCCGCGAAAGATAACACCGCTATGGCGTGTCTTTTCCTCTTCGCTTTGCTGCTGACGCTTCTGCCCAAAGATACGAGACATAAGTCTATCGAGTTCTTCATGTTCTTGCTGTTCCTCTTGTTTTTCGGCTTGCGAGCTTGCGTTTGTTTTGCGACGAGATAAAACGCGGAAGAGATCATCTTCTGTGCGGTGAGATTTGCGTGTCTGGAGGGGAGGTTTTTCGGAGGTTTCGTTGTTGGATCTTATAGGTGCGAAGATTGGTTCGTCGGAGGGTTCATTGGTGGCTGAGCTGTCTTTTCGCTTTTCATCGGTGGATTGGCGGGGGAGGATGGTGTTTGATGATGAGTTGTGATTGAGAATAGGTGCATCAAGTTGCGCTGGAGGTTGCTGAGAAACTACCCCTGCAGTCGTACCAAATGCCGCTGAAGTGCCGTGCTCAGTGACATTGTCATAAGTGTTAAACCCAGCATGATGGCCCGCAAACCCGGCTTCAAGTCTGGCAGCGCCATTGTAATTACCAGTAGGCGTTATCTGATCAATTGAATTGACACTAGGCGTCACAGGAAAACCGCCCGGGATATCTTCATCCCTAGGCGTAGGTCTCTCATCAGCCATTGCAAAAAAGTTCAATGCACTGCAACAAATTCACTAAAATCTGTTTACTACGGGCTGTAGAACCATAATAAACAAGCATATTTTATTGCGACTTATCTATGACGACACCAAACTCTCTTGTCGGACATCTCGGACATGTTTGAATAGCGAAAAAGGGCCCGAGCTCTTTTAAACAAAGAACGGTAGTGGAGAATTGGCGTCATTGATTGACTGTTTGTAGACTACCCTAGATGAAAACGTCCGTTTCGGCGGATGAATTGTCGATTGATGGAACGTGTCAATGGTACAGATGGAGTAACTCATGACGTTGTTTGTGTAACGGCGGCATTTTCAAATGTCCGACGCTGGCGTAAGCTGCTAGTGAGATTATCAGCTTGTCATCATTATCTTATCTTTTGTTAGTTGAAGATCATTTTCGGGTCCCGACTCCCGAGCACCCACCGTAAGCACATGATCCATGTACTGAACAGTCTGAACTGGATTTTGGACTGTTGGTTGCTGAGTACAATTTTTACATATTTTCATCAAGATTTGTGCGATTGACTGCATGAGAACAAGAGACATGTATGCGTGTAAGATTACTTTCAGTCATTCTGTGTAACTCCAAGTGGCGAGAACTTGCCATGTCACAGACAACTGTAAGCCATGAAATGCAGTGTTCGTTTCTGTCACATCCATTTTACCATGTGTCTCCTCACCGTTATCAGCCAAGCTTCGATCAGACCCGTTATTAGCCCCATCTTATCTATCACCATAAACACGGGATTTAAATGCTACGCTAACATTCCGTCAACCAGGAATTCAGCTCGTCGTTCCAACTACCCAGTAGCTACCGCACATGGAGAAATAAAAGATAGATCTGATCATGTTCTCCTCTTTCCGATATTTGTCGGCCCGGGCGCCACATTTTGTCTTCCGTTTTGAGTCTTTTGCATTTTTTTGTTTCTCATGTTTGTCTCAGTTTTTTCGGCGATAGCTCCGCGGTCCTCTTAGAACTCCCTGTTAAGAGACGGGGGCGCTTGCAAATGCATTTCTCCTCTTGACTGACCGCCAATAGAGCCCAATGCTCAAGTTCTATGCCTGGGCTAAAGAGAGTTACGGGAATAGTACCTGAGCTAACAATTCCAACTCGATTGATCTAAACTAACTCATTAAATATCCGACTTTGTTCTCGTGTAAGTCTTCATAAACACCATCACCAAAATCCACCGCCAAGAAAACAACACAACTCTTTTGAACGAAATAATGGGGGAAAATATGAGAAACATTTATTCTCCTCATTTAGGCATGATCGCGATCCTGTGATTATCCCCCCTCAGCCCAGACCAGCCCAAATGCAAGCCGCAAATGCATTCAAAGCCCTGGTGTTACATAAGACTCAAGGGCATTCGATACCCAACTGCGACAGACAATTGGGTCAAATCACCTCCGAACAGCCCGACACCCGCAATCGGTGAGAAGCGCCATGTATTGCTTCTGCTGGGCGGAAAGAATCCCCCGCCTCAAACTGGGTATATGAACATGGAGATCCCCCAGGCAGAGCGAAAGAAACTTAACTTCTTTTACAAATAATGTCTTGCGAGAAAAAAAACCACTACCAAGAAAACGAATTCAGCAAACAAAATCATGTGCCAGCATCATCAAGCGCAGAAAAACGGCAACAAGCAGAGCTCTGAGAGCTGTATGCAATCAGCATCTACCTCTACAACACTACCAACAGGATCAGCACAGGGTTCCTCCACCAGCTACCACGTCGAAACATTCTCCATCCCCGCCCCCGAACCAGAAACAGAACCAGAATACGACTACGACCATCGACGAACAGTGACAATCCTGTCGGAGCAGCGCCAATGGCCTCAGGATATCTGGTTTCACGGTCCCCGGGGTCGCGTGCTCTACCAACCCGCGCTGCTGTACGAGGTTGAACCTGTCGCTGAGAATGTGCAGGACACAAAGCCTGAGACGAATGGACATGCTTCTAAGAGCTCTTGAGTGAAGAAAAATGGGAGGATGGTTGTGGGGTCTGTTTTTATTTGTTTGAAAGAAAAAAACAAGAAAAGAAAAGAGGATTTTTAATGTCTGTATGTCGAATGTCTGTAACAATTGGGGGTAACTGTTTCAGCATCGCGAACATGATTGATGGGAAATAATACCATCACGATTTTATTCCCCAATAAACATCACTCACTTCATTACTAAATATGTCAAATGTCAAAGTCTAGCACTCAAACCTCCACTCAACATCCTCCCATCCCTCCCTCCTACTAATCCTCCCACCTAATCCAGCACCATACTTCTCAGGCCGTACAGTCCCGCCTGCAAGTTGCGGCCCAAGCATCTTAACATCACCAAAACCCATCCCAACAGCCTCAACCTCAAAACCCAATAGCAAAGAAGACATGAATCCAATAATCTCTGCGAAAGCAAAGTTTCGTCCAGGACAGAGATGTCGGCCTCCGCCGAAGGGTATAAACGCTGCCTTGCGTTTCCGCTCATCCTCTGCATTTCCCTTGGATGATACGAGGAAACGCTCTGGGTCGAACATGTTTGCATCGGCGCCCCAGACGCTCTGCTCGTGGTGTGCTACTCCAGCGGGGAGTTGCAAGTCTGTGCCTTTTTTGAGGAGATATGTTGTTCCTTCGGGGGTTGTAACGCTTGTCTCTTGAAGAATGCGACGCATGCTAACTGATTGATTGACGAGACGCATTGTTTCGCGATAGCAGCTCACAAGCAGCGGAACCTTTGCATCAAACTCTGCAATGTTGAATGTAACTATTCGTTTCCCACCGTCTTGTGTTATAACAGCTGCAGATTCCGCTTCGGCTCGGATTCGTGCGAGGAGATCGGGTCGGTCAAGGATATGCAGCAGAAGCCAGTAGAACGTAGGAACAGCGTTGAGCGTCGCGACGGGAGGAAGAATAACCTCGCATTTACCGATTTCCCAGCCTGTAAGACCGTTCTTTCGAAGCGCACCTGCGCGATTGCGCACAAGGGTTGAGACGCTGGGGTCGGAGACGTCGTGGTCTTGAGCGTACCAATTGCATACGATGTTTTGGAGGGTGGAGCGGGCTTTGTAGGCTTTTGGCATCGTTATCGAGGGGAAGAGTGAGAGGAGAAAGTATGGGACGGATTCTTCGAAGAGCCTGGGCTGTTAGCGATGATGAGGGCTGATGGGAAGCGACGTACCACATGTCTTGGATCAGAGATGGATTGGCACCGAAGGGATCAGTGTCACCATAGAGAGCTTTCGTAGTAGCGAGACTCATGATGTCGCGTAACCAGAGATATAAATTCTCAACGTGTAACTCTCCATTTTTGACCGTTTCCTTGCCATGGTTCGTCGAATTGGCGCGTAGTGTCGCGTCGCTCATGGGGTTGAGTTTAGCAGAGATGCTGTCGAGGAAATGCACGTTCATCTGGTGTAGACTCGCAGCCTGGAAGCTAGCATGTATCGCATCCGTGAATTCATCGTAAACGCCCGGTGCTTTAATTTTATTAAATGTCTCTTTCGTCAGGTCGAACGTCTTTTGCGCGTAGTCGATTGCGAAAGGTTCAAAGGACGCGTTTTTATTGCGGAGGAGAGTTTGGAGGAGATTTGGGTCGAAGACAGCGTAGACTTTGCCATTCAGCATGGGCAGTGTCGCGATTGGATGTTTGGGATTTGCATCGCTGAGATATTAGCAATTAGATAGGTAGTAGAGAGTTAAGAGGAGAGGACATACTGGATGATTCTGTTATAATCAGCCTGATGCCAAATCACACCAATGATGTGTCCAATCCATGGAATCTTTGGTTTCACAACTGGCGGTTCACGTGGGTCAATACGGGGGGTCAGCAGCCTATTCAGCAGTGAAAAGCCCACTACAACCGCTATAACCGCTGTACCCAACACCGTAGAGGAAGAGAAGTTTCCACTGCGAAAGTCTACTATGAGACTCTGCAGCAATGAAGAAGACATTTTCGCTGAGGACCGAAAAAGAAGAAGAAGAGGGTGCGATTTTGTGTGTATTTAAGGAATTGATGACGCTGACGGGATCTGGTCCCTGGCATCGTCGCTAGTGCTGAGGAGAGATGCTAAGATGAGATGGTGATTCTTGATTGACCAATTGATGAGAGCGGATTTGTGTCGCTTTCGTAGTGGGAGTGTAAGCGCTTGATATGTTAGTACGAATAATAAGGCTAATATAATAGTGCGGATAAAACGGCAATAGATAGAAATTGACGAACGCGTTAAGACAGTTAATCCGAGTTAATAAATGCCATTCACTTGGATTGTGAATACATCGCCCATTTTAGCTCGTAAAACTGATGAGATCACCCCAAATTACAGAGCCCAATCCCAACGCATTTAACAATCTTATTATGTGCAAATCTCTAACTCTATGTAGAAATAGTTTCTAAGCATGATATCTTATTCTATCATAGCTTCGCAACAGGCTTCTCCCCCGCAATCTGCGCCTTCAGAACCCGTCTCAGAATCTTCCCACTAGGTGACTTGGGAATAACCTCCAGCACTCTAACTCCACCTTTCAACCATTTATGTCTCGCCTTGTGTTTCTCGACATGCTCGCAAGCAGCTCTGATAACGTCATCTTCTGAAATACCATTTGCGTCTTTGCTCTTTACGATGAACGCTAATGGTACTTCTCCTGCGCGCTCGTCTACTATCCCGATGACTGCGCTGTCTGCTACGTAGGGATGGTCGAGAAGATGAGCTTCTAGCTCCGCGGGAGCGACTTGATGGCCCTGAAATAATTAGCAATGTTCTTTCTTTCTCTTTTTTTCATGTGTAAAGAAGATCCGGGCTTACCTTGACTTTTATAAGCTCTTTGATACGATCAACAATAAAGAAATGCTCATGTCCATTCGCTGATTTTCGAACAAGTACTTCATCGCCCGTTCTCAACCAACGACCATCTTCACGCCATACAAATGTCTCAGCGTTAGCTTTCTCATTATGTAAATACCCCAACACCACATTCGGCGCTTGAACGTATAATTCGCCTGGTGTTTCATGCGTTGTAACTTCATTGCCGTGTTGATCTATGATCTTGACTTTTGCACCGGGTAGTAAAGAGCCTGAAGATCCGAGAAGGGCATCTGCTTCACTGGTGTGAAATACAGATGGTGACGCCTCCGTCAATCCTACATCATTAGTATTTACGATATTTGTAGGTATGTAGACATACCGTAGCCTTGGCTGATTCTCCATTTGGGATAGAGTTCTAAAAGTTTGTGAATCGTCTCGCTGCCTAGCGGAGCAGCACCAGAAAAGACAAGTCGTACACAGCTAAGATCGTACTTTTGGCATTTATCCTGGTTACTCAGGATCTGCACTATGATAGGTGGCACGACGCTGAGTTGCTCGATGCGGAATTTCTGAATCGCGGCGAGGAGTTGATCGAGTTGGAAGCGTTGCAGGACGATGATCTCGTCGCCTCGATACTGAGCTATATGTGCGATTACAACGAGGCCGTAAATGTGGCTGAAGGGAAGAAGACCGAGGGCTACTTGGGTATCGATGTTGTCTTGCTGGCGGGTTATGGTTTCGTATGTATCGATCATGAGGGTACATGCGATGACGTTGTAATGAGAGATCATAACGGCTTTCTACGGTTGTTAGATAACATTTCATAGAGAGTAGTATACGTACTGGAAGACCTGAGGTGCCGCTTGAGTAGCAGAGGTACGCGACCTGGCGTTTTCCTTGACCTGGCGTCCATGTTGAGATAGACAGCGGTTCAAGATTCTGACCCTCAGAGATAAGATCTTCAATCGTTTTGAAGCCACTTTCGGAAGGAGTTTCAGGTAAAGGAAGTAGGAAAATGTGATCCTTCGGGATTCCAACGGCTGCAGCTGCTTTGAGAGCTATGCTGAGAAGAGGAGCACAAGTAAAGAGGGCTTTTGCACCAGATGATCGAAGTTGGTGTTCTAGTTCAGAAGCTGAGTGAGCTGAACTAGCAGGCGTGACGATACCGTCTACACGATGAATAGCGTGCGTAACGGGGATATAATCAATCTGCTCAAATTATTAGACATGAGCAATGACCTCAAGAGTAGTGAGATTACCGTATTGAGAGCGTAAATCGCCACGACCCTATCCCACGCCGTTCCATCATGCGGATCAAACCCAACATTCTTCGCCAACCCGCGCGCAAGAAAGTCAACCCTCTGAGCGACCTGCGCAGGACTACGCGATTCCCCCGTAACACCACAAGTATACGGACTCTTTGACTCGGAAAACTCTTTCCGACCTGCTTTTTCAGTGTTGATAAAGTCTGCTACGCTGATTGAATCAGGAATGTCTAAATTGTTAGTACAGTAACATCATCGAGCGGGGGTTACGTACCAGGGAGCTTTGGAGCCCAAGATGGAGGGTAAAACGCCATGTTTTAAGTTGTATACAGTTTTGGGGGAGGGTTTATGATGGGTTAGGTGTGTTATTGGGTATTTATATACTTGTTTTGGACCTCGGTTTGCCTGTTCAAGTTCCGCGGATGCGATCTGGGGATCTTCGGTAGATGGGGGCTTAGCCAATTAGATGAGGGGGGACTGAGTCTGTTCGACGCTATGATGGTGGGGGAAATCTGGGGAAGCCACGTGAGGCATCTTCGATTTAGTTACCCTGAAGATTATTTATTGGCTTTGGACAGGGAACGGCAGAGTCTATGGATGAGTCGAGAGGCCTGGTAAATGCGATTATTAATTGCTTATATCGTATTATCTATCAGGACGTGTCTTGGGATCAATGAGAAGTGATGAAAAGTTCAAGATCCAGACTGCGAAAGGCAATATTTCGCTCGGAGAATTCGGTTTGTGTACTTATTCTGAAGGCGAAGTACAGTCCCGCCCGGGATTGAACCTGGGACTTTTTCGATATAAATCTAAAACAGACTAAGTCAGCCAATCAAACAGTTAGGTACTGTGGTCTAGTTGGTTATGACATCTCGTTAACACCGAGAAGGTCCCCGGTTCGAGCCCGGGCAGAACCTCATTTTTTCTCATTCTTTTTTCTCATTCTTTTTTATCGAGATGCCATAACCACGGAACCAAGACTCTTGATTGGATGAGAGCCGGGCAGCTATTGTGCTATGTGAAGGATGTAGCTGTCTTGCTGTCTGACTGACTGAGTGCAGGCTAGGGTATTTGTTAGATAGATTAGGGCTGCCTATATGGAAGAAGGTGTTATTTTTAGATTAGAAGTCCTGTTCTTATTGTGGCCAGAGATGTTTCCGGCCTTTATCGGTGCTGCAGATAAATTAGTCATTAAAATCTGAGCGTCTGAGGGCTGTAAGAATGACAGATGGCTTCAACTTCTTTACATTCATAACCAAGAGAGACATTCATATTTTCAAGCGAGAGAAGAAACCATACTAACTACCCTAGGAGACATAGTGGTTCGCTTTCTCACAAAGACGGAGTCTATGTTCACTAAGTCAACTGAGCTAAGTAAAATGCAAGAAAGGTCAATCTTGCCTGGACTGACAATCTGGGGGAGACAGCTCTGGCCGTAATGTTCTCGCGAGTGAATGCGCTTTTGGTCCCATCAAGAAAAACGCCATGAAGAAGCATAACGTAATCTAAAGTTAGCTCCCCTCAGTACATGTTGGAAGTATATGTATTGGGTTCGCTGGAAGCTATCCTCTCAGCAGCACAAGAATATGATTGAGACGCATGTTTTAAGCAAAGTTTAATGATGGATATGGGCGAAACGTTCGAAAGCTGGGATAGAACAATGGTTCAAGTGCAACACCAGAAATCATATATATGAGAATATCTGCTAGTAGACGGAATCTCTACGATATTGACTGGCAAGTATCGAAAACCCTTGTACACTGAGTTATACAACATGATCAACACTCAAAAGGCAAATCAAATGATATCATCTTAATCTCACCAGTGGGAATTCAGGTACAAGGTCACAATGAGGAAACATAGATTAAGAGCATGCATATATTGAATAACATAAGTAAACATCTAAATTACGAGACTGCTTCATACTCCAACAAGAGCTCGACATAGCCGGAGTACACGTACAAAATCACCTTACTTAGCCGCGTTCTTGACGACCTCAAAACCCTTCATCTTATCAAGAGCGTCACGAATCTCACGGTTGTAGCGAGGAATACCACCAGCGTAACAAACAGGCTCGTAGATCTTACCAGGAATAGATCCACCCATGTAACTAGCATGAGTTAGTAAGGGTCGGTAGGAAAGTGGACTTGGGGTGGGACTTACGTGGAGCGGGTGGTGGGGAAAAGACTGCTGTTGTTCAGATCCAGGATATGCTGCTTCCATTCATCTGATGCCTTGGTCTCGGGGTTGATGTACTTGATGTTGTTGTGCTTCATCTTGTCGATGCAATCTGCGATCCATCGTCCTTGGACAGCGACGGTTGTAGCTGGGCATGTTAGCTGTGATTCTCACTTTGTTGAAGTGATTACTTACGTCCGTTGCTGAGAAGAGTTGGACCGTGGGGTCCATAAATGTGAAACATGTTGGGATAACCAGGTGTAGTAACTCCGAGGTAAGTCTGAGCATAATTAGCATCTGATATCACATGTTCAAGATAGTACGAACCTTGGCGCCGGTCTTCCATTCCTTCTCAAGTTCGGATCCGTCAATGCTCTTGAGACCAAGCTGCGTCATGACTGCAAATCATTAGTAAACACAAAATCACTTGTCAAATCATTACTCACCACCCGTGACGACATCCTATCTCTAGTTAGCAACGTCTCAAACAGAATATTCAGAGTAACTCACAAAGCCTGTAGCAACAGCAATGACATCAAACTCATGATGCGTTCCATCCTCCAAAGTAATACCAGTCTCGGTAAATCCCTTGATAGCGTTGTTTCGAATATCCACAACATCGACATTCTCTCGGTTGAACTGCTCGTAGTAATCGTACTCAAGACACGGGCGCTTGACACCGAAAAAGTGAGGCATCTCAACCGGAGCAAGAAGATCTCGCTTCTTAGGGTCGCCGATTCTGTTGCGTGTCTTCTTGGCCCAGAAGTTATACGACTCCTTATTCGCATCGGCATCAATCAAGTTATCCTTGTACAAAGCAACCCAATATCTGAAACCTCCTTCTTGCCAAACCTTTTCGTACAGTGCCTCGCGTTCTTCGGGGGTATCGTCGAAGGTGTTCTTCTCATACCAATCATAGTGAAAGCCTGCGAAGCTTGTCTCGCGATATCGGTAGAGCTCGGGGTAGAACTTTTTGTTTTCGTTTTGTTCTTGTGCTGAGGGATGTTTACGGCGGAGGGGAACAGCTAGGTTGGGGGTTCGTTGGAATACTTTTAGGTGGCCTGCTTTGGGACCCCAGGCTTGAGTTATCTGGACGCCAGATGCGCCGGTGCCGATGATAGCGCAGCGTTTGTTCGCGACGTCGACTTCCTCGTCGGGCCAGAATGATGAGTGGTGGATTGTTCCCTTGAACTTGTCCATGCCTGGCCAATCGGGGATGTATCGACGAGCAGCCTATCAAGTTAGTGGCTAATCTGTCATGCTTGGTTGTGAAACTTACGAATCCAGTGCCTAGGACTAGATACTTAGCTTTGGCGACACGACCATCTGCAGTACGAATGTGCCAGCGTCCGCTCTCAGTATCAAAGTTAGCACCAACAACAACAGTGTTGAAAGCACAATCCTTCTTGACACCAATAACCTTATCAACATGATCAAAGTAAGCTCGAAGCTCAGCAAAGTTAGGATAGTTAGTAGACCAAGTCCAATCCTTGTAAACCTCTGGCCAACTGAACTCATACTCGGGAACCTCAGAGTCAACTGCAGCACCGGGATAACAGTTCCATCGCCAGGTGCCCTGCATTACGTCAGCCAAGGAACGTCACATGCTTGAAGCGGCACTTACACCAGTGTCGTTGCCGGCTTCGTAAATAACCGTCTTGTAACCGCGGTCTCGAAGGGTCTTGAGCATAAAGATACCAGCGAAGCCAGCTCCGACGACGAGGGCGTCTACTTCGAGATTATCGGCGTAGGGACCCTTGTCGCCTTGGTGCTCTACCGAGTAATCGGTGAGTTCAGTGTTGAACTTCTTATGACTTGGAATTTGCTCGCCCATGATGATCTGGATGTTTAGAATAATGATTCAATGATAAAAAGACTTGATTGATTGTGATTGAGACGATTAATTCTACTGGGTGAACAACCTCTTTTAAACCTTGCCTCTCCATGCAGTTGATCACTCTTCATCTACGTAAAGCAATCCTCTGTACAAGCCTGTGAAACCCGCAACACTCATGCATTGCATAAAACCACCATGTGAACATCGGCCTCCCTTCCGCCCTGCGTTCCCGCATCCGCCGTCCCATTTCCAACTGAACTCTAAGCCCCCAATACCACCACAAGACACTGAACGAGGTTACACGACATCTCCTCCCCCCGCAATTCATACCCCAGATTATCGTCGTGGCCTCTCGGATAGACGTAACTGCCGAGCGCACGCGGCGCCGCACCCTCAGGGATACCTTGTTTACCCCTCGTCTGTGCGCTCGTATCTGCGGACCCGTGTCCGCAGAGGTTAGGAAGGGATCGACGCCAGAGGTTTAGCGGGGGACGGGAGGCTTGACAAAATAGCGGGATTGGCGCATGTCAAGTTTGGCTTGTGGTTGGTGGGTATTTTGTCGCCTGACTTATAAACCCCATAGCTACTACAGATGCACAGACTAGGTGATACAGTTATCATGGAGTTCAGGTCATACAGGTGCTTTTTGTCAAGTATAAATAGCTTCCCTAGGGTAGTCACTCCACTGTAACAATTGACCAACTACCCCAACTCAGCTTTGCCCCAATTCACATCCAAACATTGACCAACATGCCTCTTGATACCCAAGCAACATCCAAACTCCGCAGCATAATCGACAATGCCTGCGCCGACCAAAACACCGGTATTCCTGGAACAACTGTCGTAGTCGTCGACAAGTCAGGTGAATTATTCGCCCACTCATCCGGCACACGCGGTATCGGCACCAAAGAGCCCATGACCTTAGACAACGTCTACTGGATCGCCTCATGCACCAAGATGCTCGCTGGCGTTGCTTGCATGCAGCTCGTCGAGCAGGGAAAGCTTAAGCTAGACGATGGAGAACATCTTGAAAATCTTGTACCTGAGTTGAAGAAGTTAAAGGTTTTGAAAGCTGATGGGGGGTTTGAGGAGAAGAAGAATGTTATTACTCTGAGAATGCTTCTGACGCATACGGCTGGGTTTGGATATACGTTTTTTAATGAACGGCTTAGGGATTGGGCTCATCCAGCTGGTGTTGATGAGTTTTCGGGTAGGATTGAGGATATCACTATGCCTCTTCTTTTCCAGCCCGGCGAAGGCTGGGAATACGGTGTAAGTGTCTCATCTCTCTATAAGATTTCACTGACATTTATAGGTTGGCATTGACTGGGCTGGAATCGCACTTGAGCGAGTCAGCGGTCTACGTCTCAACGATTATCTCCAGAAGAACGTCTTCCAACCAATGGGCATCAAAAACATGTCCATGTTTCCAGGTAAAGACATGCGTTCCAAGCTCGCTTACATGCATCAACGAGAGTCCGACGGCAAGCTTCTCACTCGAGATCATCTTCACCGTCTTCCGCTTGTAATTGATCCCGATAACGCATCTGAAGCAGCACCAGTTCTTCACAGCGGTGGCGCTGGCATGTTTGCGCAGCCTCAAGAATACGGCAGTACGTAAACCCTTATTCTTCATGGTGTAGTTACTGACGTAAACAGAGGTCCTTTCAATGCTTCTCAACAACGGAACATGTCCATCGACAGGATCTCAAATCCTTCGTAAGGAAACAGTTGATCTCATGTTTAGCAACAGTATCGAAAAGTTCCCCAACTTTAGTCGACAGTTCATCCCCGCTGCAAAGCCAGATCTGACAAACCCGATTCCCGAGCTGTATCCCGTCAGCGGAAATCCACCCCAGGTACGACCTTGTCCACATCCTTTATGCATACTTTTACTGACAGATGTAGGGCTGGGGATTGACTTTCATGCTTACGAATGGAGGGTTCTCTGGTCGGTCTACGAGTACTGTCCAGTGGGCGGGTTTAGCTAATCTTTGGTGGTGGGCTGATCGTGAACATGGCGTTGCTGGAATTGTTTGTACGCAGATTTTGCCATTTGCTGATGCCAAGGTTTTGGGTCTTTGGGCTGAAGTTGAAACTGAGGTTTATAAGTCTCTTCTGTAGTTGTCAGTGTAATTACCTAAGTCAGTAGGCGAGGCAGTGTCGTTTCCTAAACATGGCTGCATAGCAGCCTACCAATTTCCTGGAATAATCCATGTGTTTCCCCCTCAATCTTGAGACATTCTAAACCTTCTTTTCGCTGATCGACAGAGCGTCGCATGCATTTCTGAGGCTGTATCCTTCTTCGCCAACGGATCCTAGTCCGGTACATCAAGGATTTGCATTCCAAGCTAAACCAAAAGAGCAAAGAACGCGGGGAAAGCTCTGATCAGGCGTCCGGGATTCCGGAGGTCCAAGTAGTGGGGGTTGGCATCTGCAAGGGATGTCGAGGCTTTAACCACTTGGTCGCCCACTTTTGTTTTCCCACTATCATCCCTTCTGTTTCTTTTAGTTTGACTGTGAGCGATATTGATCAAAGTTACACGAATTCAACTATGAAGAGACAACAATATGCCTGCGATCAGTGTCGGAAGTCAAAAAGGGGATGTGATGCTCCGCCTTTGGATCTTCCTAAGAACATGGATCCTCTTCGTGATGGGAAGATCACTGTAGGAGCGAAGCGTAAGTCACGCCTCCGCACTTGATCTCCACCACCAGCGACACCGTTACTACAGTGAGTCAGCGACTAACAGACTACAGCTCCTCTAGTTCAATTATCGCCATGTTCATACTGTACAAAAACTCATAAAAAATGTACTATGAATTGGGCTTGGACTCAGATCCAGATCTCTCACGCCTTGGCTGCAGCTTCTCGTGGGGATGCTGGTATTGAATGCGTAGTCCCAACAAGGCGACAATCAACTTCAACAGACAAGACTTTTGAATCGCGTACGACATCTGTTGTTCCTGATGATATTAGTCTTGACGCTGAATCAACTGCACCATCATATTCTCAATCACTCCCGCCCGTGCCAGTTTTCTCAGACATGGATGCTGGACTGCAAGACCTGGAAGTTCCCTCATTTCTCGACAATTCCCTCGATGCGCTGCCTTTTGACTTTGTCCCAGAGAACAGCCAACCTCTTGACTCTAACTTTTACGGCATCGCGTTCAAGGATCTCACTGCGCCGGACGAATGCGTAAGTGAACCATGGGAATTCTTCAAAGACTCTACTGTCCCGCCCGAGCTTCAATTCGATGCATCTTCATTCTGTCAATTCCCCATCGTCAGTCCCATCGAACCCGCTCAATCATTCATCAGCCCCAGCGGTACAAACAACGAAAAAGACTGGAATACAAGGACGAAACGACGTCGTGTATCGACAGCCTGGAGCGATACGCAAAGCAGTTCCCTCTCATCTTTCTCAGTGGATCAATCGATGATGACAAAGTCTAACAACCAACTCATTTCAACAAGTCTTTTGCAGATCTACCATGATGTCTTGGAGCATAATCTCTCATGTTGGCTAAACGAAGTTACATGCCCGTTTGGACGACAGAAGAACCTGACTCAACCGGGCAACCTTGCAGAATGGGGTTCTTCATGGACTAACAGAGTTCTCCGTCGCACGTTAAACCTCGATCGCGTGGCTCAGTCAACGCAACTGATTCACATGACGAAACAAGAAGATTCAGCAACTTCAAAAGCTCTTCATCTCTCCATCATGGCTTTCGCAACACAATGGGCACAAGGATCACGACGTCATAGGGAACGATACCCTTCACTTGTGGATATCACCGAGGATAACCCATTGAACGAATACATGGATGATTTCAAGGAAGAATTCGATCGTCATCTGCAACGGAATATCTGGGATCAGGCGAGACGAGCCCTAGATGAAGTTGCAGATGTCGAGTCATACAGAGTTGTATGTGCTGAGATGATCTTTGGACTTACACAGAAACCTCTGTCTGAAGAACCTAGCAACGACTCCAACTCTGGTTGTTTTGGGGAAGGTTACGATGCAGAGGAAGTCGCGGATGAAATAGCTGGTATTATCGAAAATGACGGCCCACCAGTCTTTATGGAACGAGCAGCTCGAAAGATGCACACCCTCAAATTCAAATACGACGCTGAACGAAAAGGTATCGCCAAGGGAAGCAAAAAACGAGCAAACCTGCTCGCGTCGATGAGCACCGAAGATCGCGGCACGATAAGTCTTCTGTACTGGTTAACCGTCATGTTCGACACGGTTAGTTCATCCATGGCTGAAAGACCTCTTGTCGTTGTAGACGCCAACAGCCAACATGACGATGCGCGCGGTGACACGGACTGGAACGTTCCTCTGTTTATTCAGGATAGTCTTGAGAAACCGAGACAAAATGTTCATTGGCCTTGTTCGTATGAGGAGGCAGCTGAAGCGGTTACTCGATCAGCACCAGTTAAGGTCCTACTGTTTCGCCACGTAGCGTATTTACAGAATATTCTTCGCCAAGGGGCAAGTGGAGAAAAGGTCGAGGAGTTTATCGAACGATCGGCGAGAGTATATCGATACTGGAACATGACACAGTAAGTGCCTCCTCACAATCACATTGCATAACTAATATATTAGTGGCACATTCTTCCGAGAACTTCTCCAAAGCTACGACTCCATCCCGGGTCGTATCCAAAGCTGGTTCATCTGCATCTGTGCCCACTGGCATCTCGGTGTCCTTCTCCTCGCCGACATAATCTCCCATATCGACCAAAGCCACCTCGGAATCAGCACATCACGCGAAACACGCCTAAACTGCAAATGGGTAATGCGAATCCGCGAGCGCAGCGCAAAAGAACTCTCCGACCTCGCACGCGTAACAGCCCCAGAAACCACCGGCATAACCGTAGTCCCACAGCTCTCAGAGTTTCACCACGCTATTAATCAGTGCATGATACTTACTGAGCCGTGGACTGTTATTTTGATAAGGGCGTTTTCGAAGGCGGCGAATTATTGGCTTGGTGAGGCGAATGATTTGTTGCTGTTTGATGGGAATGCGGGGGGTGAGTTGCAGGAGAGGTTGGGGAGGGGGGAGGAGTGTATTAGATTGTTATGGACGTTGGGGAAGAAATCTGATATTGCGAGGAGGTGTGCTGAGACGTTGTCTAGAGCGAAGAGTAAATTGCCGGTATGAGTTGTTTAGGGTTGAGTTTGTGGGATGGGGTCGGGTATTTGGTATGGGTACTTACTGGG
>JABCJZ010000010.1:0-203250 GCA_013184445.1 Fusarium sp. NRRL 53497 | reverse complement strand
TTTCTTATATAATTTATTATACTTAATTTCCTTTTATTATAAGAGAATTATCTGAATGGATTTCGGTTCTTTTCCTTTTACCCCGAGGTTACACTAAAACAGGTACCTGCCTCCCTCCGCAATCAACGGACCAATAATTAATCAGGCAGGACCTGTCGGCAAACAGCGAATGTAGATACAGTGCCTGGAAACAGGAAAGTGGCGATCTCCGCTTGCAACTAACAACGAAATCTGGGGGAATATCCCGACATGCTCTGTGGTTGACTCGCTAAAGAGCGGCAAACAGTACGCAGCTGACCAAGATAAGCCATCTGTTTGTTCTGATATTGTCATACCAACGTCCGCTCTGATTTCTCCTGCTGTTTTCAAGTAACCCGGCCAAATTGGAGCAGCTTTTATTTCTAGCATCATATCCAACTTCCTTCCTTGGCTTGGCTCGAGCATGTCTTCTCCTCCACTCTTCACCCCACTCCCACTCTCTATCGCCCATGATAGTGCCTTGGAGCTCCTCATCAGTATAGGATAAGGGCTGTGTTACATATAACAAGCTCGGATACCCTTGGGGTGTGTTTGGCCTTGTTTTCAGGATAAAACCTAACCAGTCGGCCATCTTGATTCAGCATCAATCACCTTGCTTTCCAGATAACTTATCAAGATGACAATGTCTATTCACAGTGGCAACTCAAGCCTCTACCGCTATAATGCTGCCGTGGAGGAATTCAGAGAAACTGAATACCCAATGATTCAAGGTCATGATACCTGGACTATGTTTTGAACTATGCTGACCATTCAAAGGCTCAATATACCTTGATCATGCCGGCTCAACTTTATGTTCCAAGTCCTTGATGGACTCATTCGCCCGCGAGATGACTACAGTTCTCTACGGTAACCCCCACTCTGCATCCCCATCCTCACAGCAAGCAACAACTCGTATTGAAGATGCTCGCATGAATTTGTTGACCTTCTTCGGGGCGGATCCGGCTGAGTATGATGTGGTGTTTGTTGCCAACGCCACAGCTGGTATCAAACTGGTTGTTGAAGCTATGAGGACGCAGCCAGATGGTTTTCTATATGCGTATCACCAAGCCTGCCACACCAGCTTGGTCGGAGTTCGAGAGGAAGCCGTTTCTAGCACACCCGTTAACGACGATGATGTTAAATCGTGGCTAGACGGGCAATCTCCGTTCCGAGATGTGAACAGCAACTCATCAACAACAACCTTGTTTGCGTATCCTGCACAATCTCATATGGATGGCAAGAGATATCCCCTAAGTTGGGCAAAATATATACAAAACTCACATAAAGCCCCCAATCATCGAATACTCACATTACTTGACGCTTCGTCGTTTGTCGCCACATCACGTCTCGATTTCAGCAATCCAAATCTGACACCAGACTTCACTGTTCTGAGCTTGTACAAGATATTTGGATTCCCTGATCTTGGCGCATTGATAGTCAAGCGTTCTTCAGAATGGGTATTCGAGAATCGGAAATATTTTGGTGGTGGCACAGTGGACATGGTTGTGTCTGGAAAGGAGAAGTGGCATGCTCCGAAATCATATTCCCTCCACGAGCGATTGGAAGACGGCACGCTGCCTTTCCATAACATAGTAGCGCTCGATATCGCCATGAATCTCCATAGGCGACTATTCGGCTCCATGGATCAAGTCAGCTCTCACACTTCATACCTTTCTCAACGAATGCTCCAAGAGTTGAGCAATATGCGCCATGCAAATGGTGCACCAGTTTGCACAATCTACACCATGATATCCAACAATAGCGAGCCTCTTGGAAACGGACCTGTTGTTTCATTCAATCTAAGGAATAGCCACGGTGCCTGGATCAGTTTGGCTGAGTTTGAAAAGCTTGCGAATCTGAAAAATATCCATATTCGGACTGGTGGTCTCTGCAGCCCGGGGGGAATTGCTTCAGCCCTGGACTTAAAGCCATGGGAGATTAAGAAGAATTTTTCAGCGGGGTTTCGTTGTGGTGCGGACAATGATATCATGTCCGGCAAGCCAACAGGTGTCATTCGAGCTAGCATGGGTGCAATGAGCACCGAGGCAGATGTCGATGCCTTTATTTCTTTCATCAAGGAGTTTTATCAAGAAAGAACAGTGTCAACCGTTTCGCCGGACTCGTGCCTCCTGGATTCGGCTCTCACGCCCAACACTTCCATACTCAAGGTCAAAAACATTACCATCTACCCGATCAAAAGCTGTGCTGGCTTTTCTATTCCATCCGGAGTACCTTGGGAGGTTCGGTCAGAAGGCTTGGCCTGGGATCGCGAATGGTGCTTAGTCCATCATGGCTCAGGACATGCCTTGAGTCAGAAACGCTGCCCAAAGATGGCGCTCTTGAGACCAAGATTAGATTTCGACAAAGGCGAACTGGTTGTCACATATTATGGCACGCAAAGTAGTGATCAACCAAATCAAATATCTATACCTTTATCGGCAGATCCTTCTGTCATTGACTCCAGTTTCGACAGGCAGTCATCAAGGGTTTGCGGGGAGAAGGTAACTACGCAGATATATACGTCAGAGAGTATCAACTCGTTCTTCTCTGCCGTGCTTGGTGTCCCTTGTGTCTTGGCACGCTTCCCTCCCGGTGGCTTGGGATTGAAAAGCCGCCTTTCGAAAGCACAGATCCAACGATATCAGCAACCGGGGAAAATCTACACAATACCAGGTTCTTTTCCAGACGTGCCGTCACCCCCAGACTCAGACTCTGAACAGCAAAAACCTGCCAAAATACTACTCTCAAACGAGAGCCCAATCTTGATGATTCATAGCTCAAGTGTCGATGCTTTAAATCAGGAGATTGTCAGCCGCGGCGGGAAGCCCGTGGAAGAGAAGTCTTTCCGGGCAAATATCATGCTTGATCAAGCTCCTGGCTCCAAAGCCCAGCCAGCCTTTTCCGAGGACAGTTGGGGCTCTATGCATATCGGCCGTCAAAACTTCAAGCTTCTAGGAGCATGCCGCAGGTGTCAGATGGTTTGTATAGACCAAGAAACTGGCGAGAAGAAGGAAGAGCCATTCGTGACGCTTGCAAAGACAAGACGCTTTGATGGCAAGGTTTACTTTGGGGTGCATATGCGGCATGATCCCTTGACCCAGGGGGGCATTACGAGCAAGGAGTCACAATATCCTACTATTGAGGTTGGAGACTTTGTGTCTGTAGAACCCCGCGGGTGATTAGCATTATAGCGAACGTTTCTAGCAAAATATCATCATCAACGAGATAACCATGCAACTTTTGGTTCCTAAAGTGAGTATGAATTGTCATAAAGAAGAGTCTCATGACAAGCTTCAGTTTTCAGTATCATGAGCTTACCTAACTTATCCTAACTTGTCATAATTTACCCTAATTTATCCTAACTGCATATGTATTGATCAAATAAGCGTGATATAATACACAACCAAATATAAATATTCCACATTTCTTTGATGTCTGCAGCGTTTGGAAGGCTCGGATGACTTCACCTTGCAGTGCGGTCCAGGTTAAAGGCTGCACTGATTAAAGCCAGATGACTGAATGCCTGAGGTGTGTTACCAAGTTGTTCGCCACTACGGGCAATCTCCTCTGAGAACATGCAAAGATGATTGGAGAAGCCAAGCATATTCTCAAAGAGATTCACAGCCCGGACCAGATACTTTGGCTCGTAGACAGATGCTCGGGTCATAGCCTCGACAAGCCAGAATGTGCACATACTAAATGCACCTTCATGACCGCCTACTCCTACACCATGATTTCCTCTCATTAATGGCTATGTCTTCATAAGGGAATAAGGAGAAGAGTCTTACCGTCGTTGGAGAGCTCTGTATCGTAGCGATATACCAAGCCGGTGCTTGTCAACCCGCCCTTCTCAGGGGGCAAGAGAATGCGGTCAAGAGTGTTAAGGAAACGCGGATCGCAAGGTGAGATGAAGAAGACGAGAGGAGCTATGAGGATGGAGGAGTCAAGCATGGTCCTACTCTCGAAGCTTTGGACAAAGCACTTCATTTCTTCGTTGTATCCTGCAGAATAGTCAGTCAATTCGATCATTCTATACAGTGATGCCATCGTTACCCCTTTCCATAACACGTTCATAGATGTTGTCTCTGGCTTCCATCCATTTGGCACGGTTGGGACATGGAAAGCATCTCTTATCTGCGAGACGAAGACCGCGGTCAAATGCGACCCAAAGCATGATCTGGGAATAGGTAAAGTGCTGCTTGTTGTTTCGAACCTCCCAGATGGACATATCAGGATCTAGAATGATCAGTTGAAGTCCGAAGGCAAGAATTGTATATCTTACCGTCAATGATTGTTAAAACATAGTCTTAGCAGCGGTTAGTAAATGTAGAGCAAGCCAATGTTGATGGACTTACCAAGAATCTCACGAACAGCTTTCCAAACATCCCAAGGAACTGGTTTCCCGTATTTGTTGTACAAGTAAATTGCATCCATCAACTCTCCGTAGATATCAAACTGTTGGTGAAACGCTGCGCCATTGCCAATACGAACCGGGCTGCTGCCACGATATCCTTCGAAATGGTCCAATGTGAGCTCTGGAATGTCAGTTTCACCCCGAATGGTGAACATGATAGGCATTCCTCCATCTGGTCCACGTGAGTGAACGAATCGTTCCATGATGAACTCCATGTAAGCATCTGCTTCGGCCTTGAAGCCAAGACGAAGCAGAATGTAAATGGTGAAGCTTGAGTCACGAATCCAGGAAAAGCGGTAGTCCCAGTTTCTAACACCGCCGATGGCTTCAGGGATAGAAAATGTTGGGGCAGCTATAATAGCTCCAGTGGGCTCTGTGAAGTGTTAGTGAGTCACTTTTACAGTCTGAAGAAGAGTGAAGAATGTTACCGTAGGTCATCATCTTCAGAATCATCAAACTTCGTGAAACCACCTCTCTCCAGCGACCTTTATACTTCGACTGCCCAATGAAGTTGTACCAGAAACTCTGCGTAGAATGCTGCTGAGCATCAAGGACATCAATCGTGATATTCTCAGTGACATGCTGCTCAATGTCATTCCGAAGAACAAAAGAAATAGTCTGGCCTTCTTCGATGCGGATACAAGCTACCAAACCCTCACCATTAATGCCAGGGCGTTTCTCTTTTCTGAAAGTTATGAGGGGGCAACTGGTTTCGTTCTCTCCCATCTCGATTGCAACGTCGAGCTGCAGCTGGGTATCTTTACTATGGAAAGACGCAACTTTGCTCGTATTATCAGTTGTAGAGTGCTGTTTTTGGAAAAGAGTCGTCACATGCTCATCTCTCCCATAGTTGAAAGACGGGAAGAGTTCGATATCTGAACTCGTTAGTCTTGCTCTTCAATTGTACAGAACAGGGAGCAAATACCAAGATTCATTGAACCTCGGATACATTCGACTCGGCGGACCAGCCACTTTTTGAGCTCATCTTGGACCTTGGTGACTTCACGGTAGGCATTCAGCTTGACACCTTTGGTCGTGATTTTGATATTCTGAGGACGAGGAAAAAAGTCGACAACATCAACGACACCATCTTCATGAATGGACCTGGTTTGTAGGATACATGAAGAGGGTAGATATTGTTGCTTGGTAGTGCAGTTGACATTGGGAGGTGGAGAGATAAAGAAATGACCTCCCTTATTCTTGTCAAGCAAACGGCAAAAGACAGAAGGGGAATCAAAGTCAGGCCTAGAATCAAATCATCAGTCAAGAGCTCTAAAGGTCATTTCTTTTGATGTACTCACCAACACATGTAATCAATACTTCCATCAATTCCCACAAGTGCACAAGTGTGCATGTTGCCAATCATTCCATAGTCCTCGATGGGGAGATATCCTCCTGTTTGACCACGACGGGAACCTCCCGGTAGTGTCGAAGAGCGTCGACCTTCCATTTTCAAAGAGACTGTACAGTATTACAATCTTTAGTTTTGAGATCTGAGAAGCTCTAGAAATGAGAGCTACCTAAGGTAGGTATTGGGATTTCGGATTGGTAGCTTAAGAATGATGTAATGGATTGTGTAAGTGGTTCAGCTGGGTAGCTTAGTACTGTCCAACTCCGGATCCTCCGGCGAATGATAAAACCGGATCTCAAGGAAACCTGAGCTGGTTTTCTCAATAATATCTCCCAAACTCAATTGAATATCGAGTCAATGTGAGAGTAAGATGCGGGGGAGGTCACTTATAAGCTTTCCTGATCTTCACTACGTACCTAACTAACTCTCAGCTCTGATCGAAATGGTGTGGATGACTATTCTCTTACCTGAGCAGCCTTTTCCGAAAATGGAGAGGTTGTTTTAAGGACTTCGTTCATCATGAAAGCTGACCAAATCATTCCTCGTTCTTAAGATGTTCGTGAAAGTCAAGCGCAGTGTTTTTGTAAGCCAAGAGGTGTGGTATTAATACACGTACAAAATAGGCACCACGCACACCATAGGTATTATTAACCAACGCGAAGGTTGACACATTGTTTACTAACATAGGTGATTAGTGTACTGGCGAAGATCTGGTCAAAGTATTTTTCATGATCAAAAGGATCCGAAGTCAAGTTATTTGCCTGCCTCAGGCGTTTTGTTAAAGTCTAGGGTAGGCTTATATCAGAATCTTTAATGAACTATTGTCCTTGAAGCAAGGCCGAGCCCATGATGTTTTGACGTCATGAGATCTCAAGCAGTTCGATGTAGAAACATATTAAACGAAAAGTACTCACCCTTGACTAGGGCTGGGTTCATCATATGCCAAACTCGATCCTTGGATCAGCTCTTCATAAAACTGGCGCTAAAAATTAAGGTCAAGTGTATGGTATTTATGTTTTATATTAGCAACTACTCATCTAAGTTACTACAGAAGCCGAGGTTGTCTGAAACTAGTTCGAGAGACAAAGGTGTCTAGGGCATCTTGGTCGCTCCTGTACAGATCGCTCGGAATTTTGAAGACATTTTCGTTCCCAGTATCGAGGACTACGCCGGTTTCTGAGTTGACCCAGCACCAATCAAGGAACCTGCAACAATCGAATTTGATGTATCCTAGAGTTGTATAGACAATTTTACCACAAGAAACTCCCCGGGGGCAGAAAGCATAGAGGACATCATCTTCGAGCACAGGTCCGGGGGCCTTACGGGGTAGTGGGCGAGGAACATCAAAGCTGCGAAATGCGTTGTACCAGGTGAGGTGATCATGGGGATGATCCTCCACCCATGGATCCTCTCCTATTATTGTTTGATTTTGATCATTGCACTGGTGGTTCCAGTGTCCAAGTCCTATCTTGAAGATTTTGAGTCTTTTCAGTGATACACGCCATTTGTCAAAGATGATGTGCCATCGAAGCGGAAAGCGCAGAGTTTTGAGGGTCGTCGGAGTAAAACCAGGCAAGCGCTGTTGTTTGTCCAAAGTAGCGAAGCCACTTGTTGAAAAAAACCCGAATTCATGTTGATCGTCCATTGTGATATATATCAGTTCGCCATCCTCCTAGGCTGAACAACGAGCTTCAAACAAGACGCGACATCTGTCAAGGTAGAGCTTTTCGAGGGTAGAAAGCGACGCGACCCAGTCAACATGCTCGTAGTGACTGAAAACAAAGCCTCCGAGAGCGAGGACCATTAGGCAAGGCAACTCAGATGCAAGTGGGAAATGCACCTTCGGAAGCCAACCCCACCATTCATATCCGTATAATGACAAGACTGTGAAGAAACTGGTGAAGGATGGCGTCAAGAAATCACCTAGATTCGAGAACAGGTTGAGAGGGCGATTAATTCTGAACCAGAGGGGTTTCAATGTTCCATCACGAGGGTCTTGATCATCGCGGGCTAAGCTTAGCCTCAAGTCAGTGAGGCTTTCTAGAGCGACTACCTGACGGAAGGAGTGACTGACAAGCAATCTCGCATCGAGAGTTTCGGATAAGTTAGTGATGGTCAAAGTCGAGATATTGAGAGGTTCGAGGTCACTGTCCCTTTGTTTGGATGTCGGCTGTTGTTTTCCCGCAATCGCATCGAAGATCAGCTTAGGTAAGCGTGACGGTCGTCATGGCCCTCATATAATCCATTTGGCCATGGATATCCAGGAGGACAGTCTCCGCTGTTGGGCCGGAATCGCAAATGGATCGATGCCAAGTTTCGAAAAACGCACAGCCGTGTAATCGCGAACATAAAATGATCTTGGTCGGCCTGGCGGCATCGTGTTAAGGATTTCCAGGTATCGAATATGAGTTCTTTTACACACTTCCTCAGCCGTTCGCTTCTCGCGATACAGATGAAATGATGGAGCAATGGTTCTCGAGGTTCGAGCAGTATAGTGTGGAAAGCCAAACGTGTGGCCGCTTCAAACGTTTCCCTGCTGACCATTCGAACATTGTGAAGACCCTGCTGAGGGAGCCGTTCGAGGATTTCCAGTAAGAGTTCGACAGGTAAACGCCTGAACGGTGCGCGCTGAGCCATGTTGAAAATTGGGCGGACGAGAAAGGATAAATGCTGGTTTGGATAAATGTTGGTTTGAAGAGGGAAAACCTAGACAAAGATGCTGGTGGAAGAAGATAAGGAAATATCGACCTTCTGCCAAAAGAGTGACTGAAGACCTTCCTTTGGTGGCCATTGATCAAAGTCGGGTTCACCTGCCCACTACCAACCTGGGTAGGCAGGCATGGACATATCTTTATGATGACCTCGTAGGGTCCTTGGGTAAGGTAGGTAAGTATCAAACAAGAGTTTACCTACCTACCTTACCTACCAAAAGTCTGATATTTCTTAGGATATAGGTTGTTGGCTAAGGTAGGTAGGTAGGGCTGAAGAGATGGATCGAGGCTAACATCCATTCTGAGGTTCACCTGAACATGACTTCATGCTCATGACTCCCTTTCCTTCAGCCTCATTCAAAACAAAGGCACCTAGATGGGAGTATATGATTTCATGGCGCGAGTGTGAAGGCTCGTTGAAAAAGAGCTGGTAACCGATGTGTCTGATTCTACCTGGATAAAAGTGCAAAGAATGAAGCCTGATTGGCAAGGCCGTATTTGAGGAGGACCCTGGATATCCGGTTTTTGCTCTCAGGACATGATAGTTTTGAGTAGACTTGTAACTCGACTCAACAAGTTGAACTTTGACCTTAACTTAACTTTCGAGGCTTGCTTGAGGGATAATTCGGTTGTCGTCGGTTCTACAGATGGTTCAGACTTTCGAGTTGTCAAGATTATAACGAACCGTGATGCGAAATCTCAGTGTTACCTCAATGTCTCATTCATTGGTGGACCGGGATCTTGGGTCTGGCTTTGACGGGAGGCCTTGTCTCGGGCAGACGACCCTCTCCGATGGGTCTGTTAGATTCAGGGACACGTCCAGGCATTGGGTTTCGAAATTGGTAACTTTTATATGGATCAATGCCATGAGTTTTTCTCTCGCCGAGATATCAATTGTCGCCAGCCATAGGCGAAGTGATTCAAGTGAGGCTGGAAAGGGGGTTCTACCCATACGTGGTACTCCGTAGGTAGTAGTCTGTTGATCAGGAACTTCGCTTCATGATGAATACCTAAGCATGGAGTATGGATACTAGGTGACTAGTGCCTGAATTTTATGCAAGATTAGGGTCCCATCAAATACGAGATGGGGACTTCCCGCAGCCCCTGGATTGGTTATCTGAATATATGTTTGATATAGGAGCTGGTTGATCAAAAGCAAGTCATTATAGAGAGACACAGAGAGAGAGAGGAAACAAATTGAGCACATGGGCTTGCACAAGATTTAAAACGCCATGAACCATGTGATGACATTAGTGAAATAATGCACACGTGCGGAGGTGACCAGCAGCCGGATCACTATAGACTGAAGTTCATTAATGTAATGGATGGATATCGTTTCGTTCTCACCACATCACATTTAATGGAGAAGCAGTTCTAGCTACAATTTTGCTCCCCGCAAATGCTACCAAAGTACCGTAATTAAGTTCTTTTCCATTTGTTGCCGGTGAGATGAGAGCTGCGCCCCAAATCCTAATGCTCGGCAGTCCCTAATATTGATAACTCAGACTCAATTAACTTGATCTCCCTAGTATCTGTGTTTGTTCATGGCACAAATTCTGCAAATTCTCTTCTGTTGACAGATTGAATATCAAAAGGCTGGTAGTAGGTTGTTGCTTCACCTCTTTTTATACCTAGCATAAAAGGCGTCGAACTGTGCTGCACCACAACTCTCAAAAACCTTTAATACACAGTCCTTGAACCAATCATCATCATCTTCGGGAGCCGGATGTTGTGTCGCGTGCAGATATGCAGTGCGCCACGAGGGGGTTCCATGGGTGTTAATGCCAAGAGACCAAACACCTCAGGTCCACTCCGCACTTTGCTGTTGGGTTAACAGTCTTAAGGAGAAGGACAACATGCAAGTTAGAAATGCCAAGTGAATAGGATGAGAGCTCAGAATAGAGGCGATTCTGTTCCAATAAATTAAAAATCAAGTTAACGCTTTAGAGACTGTATTCAAAAGATCAAAGCTCATGATGGAAACTCCCATCCAGTGCCATCTACGTCAAGTGGTCTCACCCTCGGAGTGTTCCAGTGACCAGAATCTCTCCAAGTGACTTCTGTAGCATCTAAGACACGGCGCTACGGTCCCCTACCGTGACGGCCCCGACTTTAACTATTGCCCTATCAGGTCTAGCTCCTCCGCCTTTTGTAATGCGCTACTGTACGAATGGAGTCCTTGCGACCACCTAAGCCAGCAGACCTGGACCAAGCCAACCCATTGCCATTAGCCATCCTAGGTATCAGGTATCCTTTGCCATCACTAACTTATGAAAGCCCCATTCTATACCCTGCTCTAGTCCTTCTTTTGTCTCCATCATGACCGCTCTTCCTCTACAACCTGATCCTATCTCCTCGCCATCTTCCTCCTCACCGTCGCTCCCTTCGTCTTCGAAACACGCAACAGCTCCAGACCGTCCCGAATCTCTTCTCATCGACGACTCTCTATCAGTGAAAGACCCAAGTCCCCTTGAATCAGTAGCAGAATCATCACCAGATACAGCAAGAGTAGCTCAAAGGTCGAATCACGGTGCGAGTGGAGGAAGTCAAGCAATAGCTGGGCCGTCTCGTGACCCGAGTGCAAGGTCTTTCAACGGCGACGACGAGAGTGAGAGCGACTGGGATATAGAAATGGAACCCATTGCTGGGCATCGCCGACGGCGAAGTAGCCACAACATGGCAGGTCGGCCAGCTGGATCACCTAGCCGGCTCCGTGTCACAAGCCGTGGTCCCGCACCCGCTGGCTCAACAGACGAACCTAAGATATCCGAAGAAGATTTAGACGCGAACGGCTTCGCAATCCGGAAAGACGAATC
The DNA here is from genome assembly GCA_013184445.1 of Fusarium sp. NRRL 53497. NCBI lineage: Eukaryota > Fungi > Ascomycota > Sordariomycetes > Hypocreales > Nectriaceae > Fusarium > Fusarium sp. NRRL 53497. The sequence goes on along the minus strand of JABCJZ010000010.1, from coordinate 191,940 downwards.
GGCCGACGACAGTTTAAGCGATGAAGACTTGCAAGACGACGAAGAAACGGGCTTGACCCGTAAAGATAAGCAGAGACGGCAGAAGAAGCGCAGCAGAATCACGCAATTAGATCAGCGAATCGTCAGGGACAATAAGCCCATATCACAAGAGGAGCGCAAAGAGGCAGACAAGACCGTTTTCAAAAGCTTGATGGTGAACGTTGTCTTGATCCTTCTGTGGTATCTATTTTCATTATCAATATCGATTGTGCGCAACCGGCCCTGTTCCCTTTCTCGGAGAACTCAATTGCTGACATGACCACAGTACAACAAATGGATGTTCGATCATGAACGCCTGAACTTTGCCTTTCCTTTGTTTACAACCTCGATGCACATGGTAGTACAATTTGTGCTGTCAGGTCTTGTCCTGTACTTCGTACCCTCTCTGAGACCGGGACACGGTATGCATCAGTCAGATATGGGAAGGTCAAGACACGATGACGAACCCAAGTCTTACGGCATGACCAAGATGTTTTATCTCACTCGAATTGGACCCTGTGGCGCAGCTACAGGTCTTGATATTGGACTTGGCAACACTTCCCTCAAGTTTATCAGCCTTACATTTTACAGTATGTTGCCTTGGTATACGCGTTTACATCGGTGTAACTAACCTCTATAGCTATGTGTAAATCTTCCTCACTCGCTTTCGTCCTTATGTTCGCTTTTGTTTTCCGCCTCGAAACTCCAACATGGCGGCTCGTCGCTATTATCGCGACCATGACACTAGGTGTCGTGCTCATGGTGTTCGGCGAGGTTGAATTTAAGATGGGAGGCTTTGCTCTTGTCATCTCAGCTGCCTTCTTCTCTGGTTTCCGGTGGGGGTTGACTCAGATCCTGCTCCTCCGCAACCCGGCGACTTCAAACCCCTTTTCCAGCATCTTCTTCCTTACTCCAGTCATGTTCCTCATACTTATCTGCCTTGCCGTGCCCGTGGAAGGAGTCGGAGCGCTCATTGAAGGCTACAAAGTTCTGGGTGACGAATGGGGCTATTTCATGGCGCCCCTTTTCTTACTTTTCCCTGGCTGCATTGCCTTCTGCATGACAGCCTCTGAGTTCGCTCTGCTACAGCGTACCTCCGTCGTTACCCTTTCCATTGCTGGCATCTTCAAGGAGGTCGTCACTATCAGTGCGGCTGCTCTTGTCTTTGGTGACCGCCTCACCCTTATCAACTTTATTGGTCTACTCACGACCATGGCCGCTATCGCCGCCTATAACTTTATCAAAATTAAAAAGATGCGACAAGAGGCACAAGAAAGTGTCCACGTTCGACATGTGCACGATGACGACGCGCCGGACTCTCCTACAAGCCAGACGAGCGGAATCATTGAACGAGATGGTGATACAGATGCCGAAAACACCGGCCTGCTTCGCGACAGCGTTGACGGCCTCGATCTTGATATACAACCCCATGTGCCAGCCAACGAGCGTCGCTAAGGATAAATAACAACTCATTTTAGCGGCATCATTTTCTTTTATATCTGAGCTTATATGTGACGACTCTATAGGCTGGTTTCTTTGTCATACTGAGTGGGAGTCGATACAATGGCTCTCTGTCTTTTGTCTTTATGTAACATATCAACGGCCATCGGACGCTACGCAGGGGATAGAAGTTGGGTTTGGGATCCGTCCACATACGACGGAAATTAGAACATCGGCATATCAATATACCCAATATTTCAACCAAGATTAAGTGACACTTTTCCGGCGCACTGGAAATACTCAAGATAGAGTATCTCATGAGCAGAGTGAATGCCTATGGTAGGTTTGTTGAGTGTACGTGAAAACTTGGCATAAAAGCTACGGGCTGTGGGTGTAAATGTTTACGTATGATGTGGTCCGATGAACACCTCTATCAAGCTGCAAGAATCTAGGTACTTTTACGATGATGGAGAAACTCAGGACACGATATATGTTGATATCTCTTTAGACGTAGTAAGGCTTGTGGGGCAATCCTTAGGAATAGCTCAAGTTTAGGCAAATCAAGAGGAGACTTAGGTAACTCTTTATCCTGTTATTGATAGAGGGATATCCTACAAGCCTTTATTATGGACTATAACAACCCCATAATAGGTTGACAATTTGTTGTGGTGATATTATTTACGTGTAACTATCTAAACCAATACACTTACATATACCGGGCATGCATAAACCTTTTGCCAACACCAAACACCAAAACGCAAACGTTTTCCAGCTGAGCAATTCATCAGACAGTTAACCAAGCAGACGAAGACCATTCTTGGTCTTCTGCCCAGGCTTGACCACACCGCTGCCACCCATGGGCCCAAGGCTGGGTTCATATCCAGCGCCTCCTCCGTTACCACCACCATGACCACCCTTCTTGTTCTTGTTCTTCTTTCCGTTCCTGTCCTTTTCCTTGACGTTGGCCACCTTGATTTCGGTGTTGGCTTTGCGAACCGTTACAGGGTGGCTCTGGATGTATTTGCCATTCATCTCCTTGGCGGCCTGGAAGAAATCGTCGGCATCGCTGAAACTCACGAAACCGTATCCCTTGGATTTGGATGTGCGCTTGTCACGGATGACGCGGGCCTTTTGGACGGACTGCCAGCGTGAGAAGGCCTTGAGGAGGGCGTCGTCCGTGGTCTCGCCTGCGAGATTGCCGACGAAGAGTCGTAGGTGGGAGGGATCCCAGTCAAGAAGACTGTCGTCTGTCCACTTCTTGCCCCCACCTTCACGGACAACTGTTTTCTTGCGCTCCTGGTTTGCAGCTGTGGCCGCTGTAGCCGTAGAAGATTGTCCATCGGTTCGAGGTCCTGCAAAACTGGAGGCTTTGTCTTTGCTGTCTGTCGGGGTGCTCGAGTAGGCGCTTTGCCATTGGGCTATCTGGGCTGCCATCTCGGGGTTGTAGTCGCTTCCAGAAGCGCCTGGCGTAGGAAAGGGGTTGCTAATTTGTGGTGCTGCTCCATAGCTTTGCGGTTCGTAGCTCTGAGGTCCATAGCTTTGCGCGCCGTAGCTCTGTGGTTGTTGAGGATATGAATAAGCAGGACCCGAGCTCACCGCGCCGGGAGCAGTAGCCGGGTATGAAGAGTATGACGGGCCATACTGCGCAGCCGATGGGGCACTGGTAGCTGGATAGCTCGAAGGGCCGGAGTACGTCGGCGGGGCGTTCGAGTATGCTGGCTTCGAGACGGATTGGGCCGCAGAGGAGAATGCGGGCTTGAAGCTTGACTTGGAGGCTGGCGGTCTCGGTGGGAGAGAGTTGTTGCTGATGCCTGGAGGAGGAGGGTACGCCATGATGAATACAAGCGGATATACGAGGAGGCGGTGTAGTGTTTGCGTGAAAACGTACCTTGAGCCAAATTCTGCTCAAAGTTCTTCTTTCAAGAAATCCCTAGCGTCTGCAGCCTGTTATTCAGAGGGGTTCGACGGTGCGTAGCGGCGATGCGACGCGATTTTGATGGCGATGTTGGTGGTTAGTATGGAAGAAAATCGATCCCGCGATAGATAGCCTTCTTCGTTTTGCCTCAGCCTCGCTTTACATCCAAGTGGGGCTGCGTCAAATCACGTGGCACATCAATAGAATTTTAATGACTTCTTTTATATTTGAAAAGAACGGTTGCAAACACTTTTAGGCTCTTTTAGGGTTGGACTACGATAAACTTTATTCATAACTTATAGAAGACATATGTTGCAACAATGAGTAAGTTCTGGCGTTCAACAGTTCGCTAACCCCCACGACCTGGAGTGGGCAACATGCATTTCACTTTTCGGCATTAGCCTCTTCTCGGGCAATGAATTCCCATAGGCGCAAGATTTCTGAGCTCGGAATTATGTACGCCTCGTGATGCTTCATAAGGTCTCATTCGGGAAGAAGATACGGATTGGTCGGATGGTTAAAATAGTACGGTGTACATGAAAGGAATGACTGTAGCAGAGTCAAGCCTTCGATGCCCAGTAATCACAATAGTGTGCACATTGCTGGGTTAGTTCTTGGCGTGTCCTTGTAAGCATCAAAGAATGAGGCAATAGCCATGATGGCCACTGTTTTCATGTTAGAGTGGGGGTCAGTGCTGCTTTATTAACGCATCCAAGTATGGCAAGTTCAGGAACTCGATAAAGGAAAAAAGAACTTACCCGCACCTATTAGTTGAAGTGCTGGGTGAATGTCCGGAGAGTTAATCTCGTTTGAACATGGGATGAATAGAGAATGGATGAATAGATCCGTCTTTGAGACGCTTTGAGCGGCAGAATTTGGCGGCTAATATGAACCGGAACAGATGGAGCTTGAGATATTACCTTTTATCCCGGCGTCAAATGTTCCTTGCATCTCCGGAGGAGATTTCGCTTCTCGATGGGTCGAGTCAATTAGATTGCTATGTTGCTAAGCGTGGCATGAAGATATTGTCTCGTTGTTGCTTCAAAATATTCGGCTGCTGAGGAAGGCTGAAGCATCCTGAAGCTCGTTTCACTTAGCCTTGGCTAGCCTGATGCTTTAATCTGTCTGTCTCATAGTCTTCTTGACTGTTTCGACATGAGCGACTTCGGACTCTGGTGAGGCTGTCTGTCGATTCGGCGCTTACACCGCGCTGTTGCACTGTTGCCGGGTTAATTTCCGGTGGAGCATCTCAGCCAGGCGGCTGGACTCATGAACTGGGCTGAGAGTGCACCTGGGTTGGTTGAGAGTGCACCTGGACTGGACTGAACATTTGCGGCCTTTTTCTTTGGGATTCTCCGTATCCGCCTTCGGGGCTGTCGGTACGGATTTGCGAAGGCTAAGGCGTGTTGGGGTTCGGGCTACTGTCCGATAGAGAAGTCAATTGGCACGGCAGTGATAACACGGGCCCGGAAGACGTGGGTCCCAACACTCGGACAGCATTGCAGGTACCGTAGAACGAAAGGCTGGGCTTGGAGGTTATCCCAACATGCATAAGCTTGGAGAAGTGACTGAGACGGGGAGTTGTTGATACCGCGCACGGTTCAGGTTTGAGACTTGATTGTTGTAATAGTGAGGCGAGGCGGAAGCCACGGAAAGCCATTTGATCCTAACTAATATGCGGCGAGCTTTGTACGAGATTTGTGTTGCTTGTGTCACGGTTTCAAAAATCTTGGTAAGCTTTGGGGTTTCTTGGGGGTAAGACCGCAGCAGCACCGCAAACTCGTCATAACGTTGGAGCTGAGGGGCGTAGAGGGGGGACCTGGAGGGGTAACGCTGCGAGGCGCTACCCGCTAAATATTGTGAGGGAAAATCCATCTCTGGAACTTGGTGTCCGTGAATGATGGACCCCTACTAAATGTTATTGGCCAACCAGCAGCTACATGTCCAGGCTGTTGACCAGGGAGTGGAGGGGCATCGCCTCAGTCATGATGATGATGGCTGCTGAGGAATTGAAGCAAAGTTTGTTTGTATTGGTAGCTGTATTGGTAGCTGTAGTGCTTGCTTGCATTCCATAGCGGATGAGTAGATTGACTTAGTAACGATGATTAAGATAAGTGAGAGACAAGCTAAATGCCGCAATTACTCACAATCATCAAACTGAAGTGGCAGTTTTGATCTGGTGTAGTAGTAGATGAAAGAAAATACTCTCAGTATCAATCTCGGCCGCACCATGGTGACGATGACGATGAACAGTTGGGAAGAGCCCCGCCAATCAAGGCGGAAGCTCCACCATTCTTGGCGTTATGCCCGACCAGGTCAATTGTATTGGATTGAGCGTTTTGAAGCGCATTGCGTCGCGTTGCTTAGTTGAGCAAATGGAAAAACGAGCGGTAGGAGAGAAGAAAAAAAGGTGGGCATGCTTCCAGTTCCAGCTCAGACAGGAGGTGACGGGGGAGGTGAGTGCGGACAAGGTACCGAGCGCCCAACTTTAGCACGGGTGTGACAACATTCATCGACAGGTATATTTCTCTACAACTTTGCATCTCCTCCCACCTTCTTCTCTTCTTTTTCTTTCTCTCTTTCATACATCCTCACCAACCTCACTCTGTACCTACTACCCCCCGATCGCATATCATAGCCCATCATGTCTGGCCCTGTGTAAGTCTAAGCTCCCCTCATCGCATACCTCATACCTCATCTCGACATTTTACCCCACCACCCCGCCGCGATTTCATGGTGATGCTCTCACGTCCTTATTCTCCGCGCGCTCCGGCTGCTGGGTCAAGGAATGAAGTAATCGCCATTTTAAATATGCGTATGGAGTTATGTGGAGAAATGACTTGTCTTTTTCCTCTGTGAACATGGCTCATGCTCGCGAGGCAGAGCTCGTCTCGCTCACCTCAATCTGGGTGCCCCTCAACACACTTCCTCTACCTCACCCACAAGCTCTACTGCGGCTCAAAATGCGACGAATGCTGACAATGTGGCAAGTGCGGATCTGGGCCTCATTGGCCTCGCTGTCATGTAAGTTTAGCCCCCCTAACCAATCCACTGGCGTTGCCAGCAATAGCTCATACTCACACGCTTCACAGGGGACAGAACCTTATTCTGAACATGGCTGACAACGGCTTCACCATCTGCGCTTACAACCGAACCGTCGCCAAGGTCGACCGATTCCTGGAGAACGAGGCTAAGGGCAAGTCCATCGTTGGTGCCAAGGACGACCAGGAGTTCGTCAGCAAGCTGAAGTCTCCTCGCCGTATTATGCTCCTGGTCCAGGCTGGCCAGGCTGTTGACGACTGGATTGAGAAGCTCCTGCCCCTCCTTGACGCCGGCGATATCATCATCGACGGTGGTAACTCTCATTTCCCTGACTCCAACCGCCGCACCAAGTACCTTGCTGGCAAGAACATCCGCTTCGTCGGCTCTGGTGTCTCCGGTGGTGAGGAGGGTGCCCGATATGGCCCCTCTCTCATGCCCGGTGGTAACGAGGAGGCCTGGCCTTACATTAAGGACATCTTCCAGAGCATCGCCGCCAAGAGTGACGGCGAGGCTTGCTGTGAGTGGGTTGGCGACGAGGGTGCTGGTCACTACGTCAAGATGGTCCACAACGGTATTGAGTACGGTGACATGCAGCTCATCTGCGAGGTAAGAAGAGCCTGAGATCCAACGATTCGTGTAATGTGAGCTAACCTACCGATGTATAGGCTTACGACATCATGAAGCGTGGTCTCGGCCTCTCCAGCAAGGAGATCGGCGACGTTCTGGCCAAGTGGAACAAGGGTGTTCTGGACTCTTTCCTGATTGAGATTACCCGCGATATCATGTACTTCAACGACGATGATGGCACTGCCCTCGTCGAGAAGATCCTTGACAAGGCCGGCCAGAAGGGTACCGGCAAGTGGACCGCTGTCAACGCTCTCGACCTCGGCCAGCCCGTGACCCTCATCGCTGAGGCTGTCCTTGCCCGATGCTTGTCTGCTATCAAGGACGAGCGTGCCACCGCCTCCACCAAGCTTGAGTTCGTCAGCCGAACTACCAAGTTCGAGGGTGATAAGGAGCAGTTCCTCGAGGACCTTGAGCAGGCTCTGTACGCCTCCAAGATTATCTCCTACGCTCAGGGCTTCATGCTCATGCAAGAGGCTGCTCGTGAGTTCAACTGGAAGCTCAACAAGCCTTCCATCGCCCTCATGTGGCGAGGTGGCTGCATCATCCGATCCGTCTTCCTCAAGGACATCACTCACGCCTACCGCACTCAGCCTGACCTCCAGAACCTTCTGTTCGACGATTTCTTCAACAAGGCCATCCACAAGGCTCAGCCCGGCTGGAGAGACGTTGTTTCCAAGGCTGCCCTCCTTGGTATCCCCACTCCTGCCTTCTCTACCGCTCTGTCTTGGTTCGACGGTTACCGCACCAAGGACCTCCCTGCCAACCTTCTCCAGGCTCAGCGTGACTACTTCGGTGCCCACACCTTCCGCATCAAGCCCGAGCACGCTAGCGACAAGTACCCCAACGGTCAGGACATTCACGTCAACTGGACCGGCCGTGGTGGTAACGTGTCTGCCTCTACTTACCAGGCTTAAGCAGCTTGTTGAGGCAAAGAGAAGGAATTACGATTGGTTAAAGAATGAATACCATCGGGCCGTACGAAGCTCGACAGCTGCGTTTTTAGAAAAATCTGTGCTTAGGTACACAGAACATGTTAACGCTGCAAGGATAATGATGAATGGGCTGGTATGGATTTAGAAGGCTCAACTGATGAAATTTGGGTTCGCGTTTGGGACTCGATCAGAAGCATGAAAATAAAAATAAATAATATTTCCCAACAAAAGTTCAGAAAAGTATAAGTGACAATTGCAGTAACAACGCCCAAGTACTACCTTATCTCACAACCTTAGGTACTTTGCTTAGCTTTGTGAAAGGTGAAGCTGCTCAGAGTGAGGAAGAAGATAATTGTTAAGCATCATTATAGATAGACCATCTCTCGATTATGACCAGTAGGGGCTAAGAATTATTGTTGTAAGGATATTTATGATCAATTATTATAAAATCGGTAGAACTACTCTTCTTGCTTGACCTTTTCCTAGCCCAAGACGCGAGTATGAAGAGACCCGCTTTTACTCGGACAAGAACAAATCTCTCATTGGTCAACTACATATTCGCAGCCTTGTCGCGAGAAGTTTGGAGCCGCGCAAGGGCATCCATTCACTTCTAACAACTCCATCGCATTTCATATCGTTGAATGCGCCACGTCATTCCCTCACCTTTCCAAAATCAATCGCCTCATCGTTGCATCTATACGCTAAATGCTTAGCAACGTTCAGCTTCAGAGATAAACAATCGCGTAATTAGAGACACCGACACACCATCTATCGTCCATCGCGACGCTCGCCCAGTATGGCTCAACCAGATCCTAGCCAGGGCGTCCCTCAGGACCTTGTATGTATTTCATACGCGCGCAACAACGAAATCCATCGCAATGTGATGCTGACAGGCTATAATTGTAGATGCCCCATGTCCATCTTATCTCCTCATTTCGATACCCTGTGATGCCTCGACTTGACCTTAACGAGGTTGCTAAGTGGCTTATGGCCGCACCCCAAGTCGCGCGAGACCGGGCGCCATTTTTTTGGACATATCTTGATAAGCCTACAGATGGCACGATACTCTTGACTTGGCAACCTCTGCAGCGCTTGGGAACCAACTTCGCAACCGATGGATATGTTTGGGCGCCCCCAGAACAGGTCTACAAGCATGATCTGGGCAATGGACTGGTAAGATTGAGTGGAAAGGTGGACGAAGGAACGACATACTGAATGAATCATCTTTAGATGCTCGAGATTTACTACCAAAAAGCCGGTTACTTCCCCGGCGAGCAATACACCCTCCACGCCCGCAGACGATGCCGATTAGTCCCTATCCCTAACCACCCCAACCCTCCTCAACCAGACATCGGCCTTTTCGTCGTGCATTACGGACCTGCCGAGCCGAACGACAGAGTTCCTGTCTCTATGATTCCCTTTGACGAAAGAGTCAACAGCATCATGCAGCAACGCCACTATTTGCAGCGCGCAGGCCAGATTCGTCGCAAGGAGTTCATGTTGTCTGATCGAGTAAACTGGCCCACGTTGCCAGATCTCACACGCCAAGCAGTAGCTCCCCAGATGGCTCCTCGAGGCGTTCCTCAACAGATGGCATATCCCACACAACCTGCACCAGGTCCTCCCGCTAAGCGAGCGAGACACGCGGCGAGCCAAGGTGGCCAGGCCCCTCTACCAGGAATGCCCCAGCTAGATGCTGCTTTTGATGATGAGGAAGATGTCTCTCGAGGCGACATGTTCGATCATCTCACTCCAAGAGAGATTTCAATGAGCCGATACCAACAGAACCACGAGTGGATAGAGGAAATCCTCTCGTCTCCTTACAGGATAAGCCAGATCACTCCTGCTGACCTCAACCTTGGTTTCAAGGGCGAGCTGGCGTCCTTGACAGAAGGAATCTTCCCTGCCCAAGGAGTTGAAGCGTTCAGTTCCGTACCCGATAAGCCTTACATCGGCCGCCTGGACGCTGATAAGGCTGAAGAATTCCGAAAGCGAGTTCAGAACCACATCGAGTCTACTAAGACCGAGATTGAGAAAATGCAGGCCGACCATGCCGCAGCTCTTGCAAAGTTCAAGGAGAATTCCATCCTCAACACCAAGGAGAAGGAGCTTCGAAACATTGTGGAGGGTACAGGTACCGAGATGTGGCGAATTGAGGGCAGGGTCGACCCTCACGCCGAGGACGCCGCTCCTCACCCCGTCAGCACAAAAACAGTCGAGCAGATAGTATCTGAGGTTGAAAATGCTACTGGCAAGAAGGTCGATACCAAGCCGACAGTGTCCCGTGTCCAAGACGGAGGCTATCAGCCGCCAGCACCAGAGCCCGCTCAGGCTGCTCCTTCGCAACTTTCTCGCCAGCCTTCGCAGTCTGGCTCACAGAACAGCGGTATCATGATCGGCGAGTCTGATATCGACATGGGCGGCACTGCTGCTGGATTGCTTGACCAGATGCACACTGGTATTTCTACTACTTCTACACCCCTGAATAACTTTGGAACCCCTCAACCTCAACTGTCAGCGGCTCAGTCTGGAGCTGGAACTCCTTCCAATGTCAATATTGCAGCTGGCCCTGGCGGCGATGTAGCAATGGGAGGAACTCAAGGACACAAGGATCACACTGCTACAGCGCCTGATCAAGGAACTGGCAGTGGAGACTGGGTTGTTGTGCCCAAGGATGGCACTTCGAATGAACAGGCGCACCAGGGACCTGGCTCAGGCGCCGCAAACACTCCCACCGCTCCAGGCATCGATGCCACCAAGTCAGTAGCCAAAACTGCCTCTGCCGGGGCCACACCAGCAGCTGGAACACCAGGAGGCTCTGTCTCTTTTGACCAGAATGACTTCAGTTCCCTTGGCGACCTCGACACTGCAGGCGATGCCCTCGCCTTTGACGGTCCCACGCTAGACGGTGCAGCAGGTGAACTGGGTGAGGGCCTGGATCTCAGTATGGATATGGACGACTCAGCATTTGGAGACGCCTTCCACGGTGTAGAAGCCTCTGGGACTCCCCAGGGCCAGGACATGTAAACCAAGTTTGTGCCGCGCGCGAGAAGATGAGATTCGTCGAAAAAGGGGAAAGGGGCTGCTACTGAAAGACGGGAAATGGTTCTCAAGACGTCGGAGAATGGCGTGTCTTTGTTATCATGGGGGTTTCTTCCTTTTGCTTTGATAATGGGTGGTTTCTGGGCTTGTATTTTTTGTAAGAGTTTTCTGGTCCTTCGTCTCACATCATTACGGCTGGATGTAGTATGTTGAGCAATCCTGCCCATGTGATGTAGAAAGAGCTTGTAGATTAGGGGCAAGTACAATTCGAAGTGGGATAATTACCATAGTCGACCTGTTTCTGCTCCGTTGATAAAGGATTCTGGTAAAAGCCGTTATTTAAGGTCATTCTATGCCTCTAAATCTACCCAGAGCTAAGGTAGGCGGCTACTAATGACTACACCATTGATACATTTCTCTGTAAGGATAATAATATAAATGTATTACCCTAAGTCATGATGCCAGTACCAAGAGTATTTAGGGTACTTACTTTAAATAGCCAAAATCAGAAGACTTCTTGGCTAAATTATTCTAATCTTTACCTAAACCTTTGTTTTAAATAGGAAGATACATAATAGTCATCACTTGGACCTTACACAACTGAAACATTTCAAGTGAGCGAGTGTATTAACATATACTCCATAATGAGGGCTTTTTTATCTTTCATGCCGTGACAAGATCCCAATCACTTCCCAACAAAGCAAAATGGACAGATGAAACTATGACCAAAACTCCAAACCCTTACAACACATATCCACACAAAGTCTAATACAAAAGGAAAATAATCGGCGCTGTTAGCCAATTCAAGGCATACCAGCTCGTATGTTTGCGTATGCACTCGTGGGGTATTTCAAAAGATTGTTCACCGTCTCAAGAGTGCCCAAAGTGCGCTTTACACCGGCAACAATACTCTGGGACCCAACCTTATCACCACTCGCCTCCCAAAAGAATGCACCGGCAAGACCTCGTTGGTTGATGTAGCCAGCCTTGGCCTGCCCTGATTTGACATCGTCGAAAGTCACAAGCTCCCGCTTCTTGCTGTCATAAGTGTAACTGGCCATGACTTCTGCATCATACGTAGTCTTGGCACCAGGCTGAGGCAATTGTTTGTAAAGGTAAGCTCCCTCTTCCCCGCCGACCCCCAAGTAGGATTTGCCAAGTCCGGCCGTGTTAAGGAATGAACGGCCGTAGAGGGGCATGCCCATGAGGATCTTGTTTGGAGGAACCCCAGCGGCGAGGTAGTCGTTGATAGTCTTGTCGGTGTTAAGCTTTGTTGCAAGAGGATTCTTTTTGGAAGCGAAGACATTGGCCTGATGGCCGGTGGTGTCGTCCCAAGGACCAGCATAATCGTAAGCCATAAGGTGCCAGGCGTCAGCCCATGAGTTCATTCCTTTCAGGTCCATGATGTTGTAGTTACTCGAACCAGCTGATGTGGCAACAGTGAGCATAAAGTGGTAGTTAAGCTTGTTGTTCTTTGAGTACTGGTCAAGGGCTTTTCGGAGACCCGAGAGAATCAAGACATAGTAGCGAGCTTCCTGGGAGTTCTTAGGATACTCCCAGTCAACATCAATTCCATCGAAGCCCCAGTCGGTGATCAACTCGACGGCGGAAGAAACGAAGTTTTTGCGACGGGTTTCTGTGCTCACACCAGTGGCGAGATCTGGACTGTTATTCCAGCCTCCGATTGATAAGAGCACCTGTTCATCCGTCTTAGCATCTTCACGTGAGTTTGATGAGTCTTTGGTAGTAGAATCACCTTTAAATTGCGGTTCTTCTTCTTGAGAATGTAAAGCTGCTTAACACATCCATAAACGTTCTTTCCACCCCCCGAGTCACCCGGATAGAGTTTGCCAGTGTCGGCGTAAGCATCTGACGAAAATCTATTGCTTTGTTAGCTAAAATCTTGTAGTGAAGGACTTTATAAACATACACAGTTCCGCTGTTAGGGTTCACCTTGGCAAAGGAGTAGAGAACATGTGTGATCTCCTTTACCGGTAGGTTTTGGGGCTGGAAATCCGCCCCATAGGTACCCCTGGTTCTTCATTATTAACACCCACTAATCACCCAGAGCCATACCAGAACTCACCAGTTCGTGAAGTAGAGGATGTTTCGCTTTCCAACACCCCGAGCCTCTAGACGAGTAGGGGTATTGTTGGCGTCATCCTCATCAAAGTCACCGCCAAAGTAGTTCTTAGCGACACCATCATCCTGAGTATTGGTGGACTCTGCGTTCTCTTTAGATGCATTGCCGCCATGAGTGTTCTCAGACTCATCGTGTGAGCCGTCATGGGAGTCCTCGCCCTCAGGGGTGCCCAGGTTTGGGAAGTCTTCTGGGCTATAGTCATCCCCATCCTCCTCATCGAAGAACTCATTGTCTGCAGCTTCCTCATCACGCTTGAGAAGCTCAGGCCCAGAGAGATATGTATCATCACTGGCAGCCCTCTGGTCAGCATCAGGGATGGCAGTTTCTTGAGAAGCGTCTTCGTCGACGTTATCTGTAGAACGGGTGTTGTACTTGGACTGCGCCCAAGGGTTCCTTGGCGGGATGAACTGGGGAAGTGTGTCTCTGGGAACATCGTTGGAGGCTTGTGTCGGTTGAGGCTTGCTGGCACCTCGGAAGGGCGCCCTGGGTGGGATAAAAGTAGGCTGCTTGTCGTTGGCATCGCTTTTGTCCTGAACCTTTGCAACTACTTTCTTGTTGACAGACGCAACTGAGGCAGACTTCTCAGATTTATCAGACTTGTCAGTACTGTCTTGACTCTTGGTTGACTTTTGCCTGAATGCTTTTGCGACAAAAGGCATCTTGGGCGGGATGAACTCGGGAACGATAGATTCCTGGGACTCGTTCGAATCAGCTGCGGTAGTAGTGGTCTTGTGGACTTTGGTGTTAGGGTCGAGCGCCCAAGGCATCTTAGGTGGGATGAACTGTGGTGCGGCGGTTTGTTCTGCTTCACGACGAACAGTCGTTGTCATCTTGGTCTTTGTACCGTGTGTATGCTCGATGTGCCCATGGAGATGCTGATGTCTGGGCTCCACTGCAGGGACAGCAAAAGCTGATTGCACCAGGAGGGGCGCAATGAGAATGAGTTGTTTAAGCATATCTGATATACAGATATTTATGTGATGTGAAAGAAGCCCGTGGGTGTAAACGTACTCAGACTTGAGGAAGCCCAGACGATGGATAGTATGGGCAAGTCGAGTAAGTTGGTAAGTATAAGTGATTCTTATAAGAACGAGTTGTTTGTAAAGGAGTGACACCTCGTGATGTGTGACACGGTGTTAGACACTGGTCCAAGGGGTCCAACTGTCTTGCGAGGGAGTTTAAGCTGAGCCAAGATGCTGAAGCCGGGCTGGTTATGAGACAAAAGCCAGGGCGACGGAGCCGGAGATAGTCTATGAAGTACTATATTTTAAAGAATGAGATGAAGTCAAGGAACGAATGACATGGGTTGAGTAGTGATGAAAAAGGAATGGCTCAAAGGTGAGATCAACTGGAAGAGAAGGGGAGCCAAGAATTGAGACACGGGAATCGGGGCAAATTTATGACATTGGACATGATGAAGGGACGCCACTTGATCAATGTCCGTATGAGAGAGGAATATGATCTTGAAAGAGTATAGCATCTCGACGAAAGCGTAGCTTGGCCGCGTGTTGGTCTAAAGAAGCCTCCAAGCATGCTACGGAAAGCAACGCTGGCTCCAGTGAAGGCGATGCCGTTCTCGACTAGGAATGCCCTGACCCCGATTTAGGCATGAGGAGCAGAGTTCGCGAGCTTATCGGGCGCCACAAGCCCCTAAAACGTGGATTTGGTATGTCTTGGGCCCTCGAAGAGGAATGCGCTTAGTGTCTGGAACAAGTGGTTCGAGGCACTAGAGAGGGATGGCCGGAGTTTAAGACATAGTGGTGCCTATCAATCTTTGCAAGTGGACGAGTTTTGCGTTGTGAAGCCAACATGGTGAGTATAGGAGAGTTTGGGGGCTTGAAAAGAGGCTGAGGGCGTGAAGCTCGTGATGTGGTTGTTAGCGGGTGGTGATGATGACAGGATAGAGTTTAGGAGCCGAATAGTGTCGGGACCTGACAGTTGTTCCTGCGTAAGCCCCCTTGGTGCACCTTCTTTCCTGTTCCTGGCCCGGTTATTCCTCCCTTCCTAATCTGGCGAAAGTTACTATTTGCAAGTGACGGGATAACAAGTTGATCAAACCTGCCGACCTCTTTGGAAGGCCATCGCCAAGCCATATGCATTGACTATATATTGAATCAAACAAGGGAGAGACATCAATTAACTTGGTCCCTGAATCAATATCTAAAGACCCTTCATTGTAAGGGCACCTATACAAAGACAAGATGCCGCTCCCGATAATGTCTCAGTCCTCACCCTTGCGCTCCCGCTTCTCAAGGGCGCAAAGGCCCTTCAATGATTCACAACTGCAACTCCTCCATATTGTCTTGACTTCGAACAAGAAGAATGCGTCAAAATCAACGGTTCTGATATCAAGGGTCTAGATCATGATCCAGAATTGTGACGTTAGGAAAGGCGTCGCCGAGACTCATTCTGGACTCATCAACGGATAAATCGGTTTGACATGTCTTCTCTAAATCAAGTTGTGTAACGTCCAAGCTTTGATAATTTGTAATAAAGAGTTTTCATTTTCTCGCTCTCGTTCCTGATTCATACTCTTTATGGCAGAAGGACTATGACTCAAAGTATCATGGCTGAGCCCGGCACTAAACTATTGAAGCCATTACCATACCCTTGGATGGAGTTTCAATTGTCAAATTGCATTCCAGTCACTGACAAACTCGATCCGTAATCCCTCCGAAGCCCGGTTGCATCGAAAACTCTGTGGTCATCTCTGATTCGAGACATTGTTTATATCCAATGAATCCCCGGCATCTTGTAGCATCACGCATGGACCGACCTCTCTTCATCCAGAGGCCTCAAATGAAACCCGTCAGCTATAGCCTATAGCCCGAGACAAGTATGTAAAGTATGATACGGCATCATATGACTGAATTACTGTCTTTTGAATTGAACCACCACACGAAAATGTATGACAACTCGAAGGCAGTGCTGTTCAGGTTATCTAAACCTTGGATGACACCAACTCACTATGGACAATAGCCTTTGGTATCATTAACTTAACACAAGCTATTCTAATTCTCATGCTATCATTCCACCTCTCCCATTTCTATTTCCTCTACAGTCCTGATACAGTCAACCTTTGACAGCACGAATCACTCTCATGCAATACCGATCCCCATATTAATATTTACCCTGCTATTATGTATGGTGAGGATACGTATCTAGATGAACTAGGAAACATTATAATGTCGTAACTGAAGATAGTAGATTGGTAAATGCCGATATAGCGACGAGTTGTCTCACTGCTTCATTTACACTACGGGAGTATAACAAAATCCATATGTTAAGTATAAAGCAATATTAGCAGACTCTTCATCAAGTTTTATCCTAAGATTACCTTAAATATTAGTGATTAAGGAATCTCTTCCCCAACGATTATATTCTATTGAGTTTCTTCCTCAATGGCTGTGCACTTCTATCTTCCAGATACCTTTATTTGTCAACCAGCTTATTCAAGAATTGCCTTATCTGAGCGTCACATCCAGAATCTCATTTATTGAACTTCGTATAAATTGGACATCTGATACGTTGGGCAGCAAGGCTGAACGTTTTCTTACCTTAAAGGGTTATGAGTGCGAAGAATGAGTCCCGTGATGTTGGTTACATGTCACTCTACTCTAGCCTGCGCCTCAACCTTTACGCCCGAGATAAACCCAGAATGGCAGCTCGCTACTATCGGGCTCCCAAAACAAGAACCAATCCGGCGTTATCTCTTTCCCCCGGATCTAAGTCTAAGCCACCTCCGATCCGCTCCGTGCTGGTCCGCCTCCCCGGAGACGCTACCGCCGTCCTCATTCGCCGACCCGAAGCCGGCCAACGGGCCTTTGAGCCGTTTGCCTAATTAACGCAACATTCTAGCGAGGCTGAGGGAATCTCTTATTCTCTACCCCAGTCCCCAATGTGCAAGGCACCCTTGTTTGGGGGCTGAAGAACGATGTCTTGGCAGTCAGCCTTCAGGACAATTGGACAATTCATAAACAAGCTCGACCCGCCGCTGAACGCTCAATGACACTGCGTGCATAGGGGCTAAAGGACTAACTACTGATATCCTCGCTTACATCTATATCTCCCCACCAACACCAAATCGATCTTGACAACTTCACCAACTCAAGATTCTCATGAATCCAGAGTTTTCCACCCCGTTCATAAGGGTGGCCGTTCTTCTCAAGTCTCGCAAGACTACGCTGTCGGTCTCCGGCGGCGGCGCGAAACCACCTTAATGGGGTTGGTACACCACGGTCTAGACCTGTTCAACTATGATCAGAAGACCTGCTCTAACCAAGTTTTAATCACCGCAAAGGATACTCCATCTAACATTGAATATGATGAGTATGTTGTCTATAAGCGGCCAGAGGTGCCTGGAGCATCCTCCACGCAGCGCGATCCCTGGGCGAGTGATGATGATCACATCACCCATCACTTTACTCGCGATGATGCTTCGGGAACTGCTGTCTTTGATTTAGCGTTTCGTCGAGGATATATGCTTGATCGTGAAGTCAGTATAGCCATTGAATTGAAAAGCAAGGCTGTAGACTAACTGTACAAAGGGCACTTTTCGAAAAGCAGAAGGCGACGAGGCACCATCGGCCGGTATGGAAGGTCGAATTCGCAGAGTGTGAGTTTCTAAGTAACTAATATCTAACATCAGTTGATTAATTAGATGCAGTATTTGCTTCAAGCGTAAAACCATCTATGATGGTGGTCGTGGCATTCTCAGCATGACGGTTGATGACCTCGCTGCCATGAATCTTCACCCTGCTACACTGCAATACTCAACCCGTACCACGACAGAATCCAGATTCTGGTCCAAAGACAAGTCCCAGCTGAGTGAGTTGTTTCTATTACCACAATTTTAACTATAGCTAACAATATAGGCATCATCCTCGCGTTTTCTGAAATGCCGAAAACGCCCTGTGACTTTCTCTCCATGACTTACGATGTCCGAGAGCGCTCTGCGACCATTCTAGTCCGACAGTCATGGGAACCGAGAAGGCACAATCTCGACGACCTAGATGAATACGATCATCGTCTGGAGTCATGCAGAACCCATTGGGCTCATCCTCTCATCATGCCTGTTGTCCTCCTCCAAGTACAGTTCATGCGATGTGAAGAAGCTGTTATCGAGAACAACTCCAACGTGGCCCATCTCGAGTATGATGTCAGCAATATTGCGGGCTTTGATGCGTCAGAGAATGGGAAACGTCTCAGTAGGACATTCAGCAATGGCAAAGATGGTGAGAGGATCGCTTGGGGGCCAAGTACTATGACCAAGCTCATGAAGAGGGCACATGAGGTACTCAAAGACACGATCAAATTGCTTGATACTATTCGATGGATGGAGAGAGCCATCAAAGTCTTAATCTTGGCTGGTGACGAGCTGAACGAACGAATGGGGAACTGCTCCAACTTTGGCCAAGATCTCAGCATGTTAAGTCCCATGGTCATCGACCCTTTAGGGGGTCCTCCTCCAGTGAGCCCCGTTCTACCGCCCAGAGAGCTTCCTAAGCTTCAATTACCCGATGAAGTCACGGATGGTGACTCTCTGGGACCTCATTGGCACGAGATTAGGCAGTATCTTGATGGATTGCTGCGTCTTTGCATGGGTCTTGAAACGGATAGACGCATGTCAGAGGCTAGATGCCGTGCCCAAATTGACATGGTAAGTATTAAATGAGAGTTCAATTAAAGATTACATGCTTACAACTATAGATCTACAGTAAAATGGCCCAGGAAGACAACATCCTCAACGCTCGAATGGCCGTAGCCTCTTCCCGCGACAGTTCCTCCATGAAGGCTCTGGCCGTCATAACCGCCATCTTCCTGCCAGGCGAATTCCTGGGAACTCTCTTCGGCATGTCAATGTTTGACTGGCTTGGCCCCGACGAAGAAGGCGGCGACGATAGTTCTGGTCCAATGGACGACTCAGCCAAAGTTAACCGTTTCGGTGCGAACTTCTGGTACTACTGGGCCACTGCCATCCCGCTCACTCTTCTGATCCTGTTCGCTTGGCGAGCCTGGTGGGTTACCCAAGACCGGTATTTCCGCCGTCATCTTTCTCAGGAACTCAGCGAGGAGCGATACTGGACTGCTGATGGCAAGCCGCGCAAGTTGGAGCGAAGTTTCATCTGGGATTTCTTCTACCTTTCGGCGAGACGTGACGAAAAGCCGCGGACTGCGGAAGAGTTGACGGAGCTTGAGACTGTTGACTCTGGGACGAAGGAAGGGTACGATGGGGGCTTGACACGGGTTACGAGTATGAGACAGAGACAAATTCTGGAGACTAGGAAATGGAGTCTTAATCATAGAGGAACAAACGTTACTGTCTAGGGACAGTGAAAGGGAGCTATGTGTGCTAGCATAGCGATAGCCTAGATTGTTCATGCTGGAAGTTATGGTTCATGATGTATCTCTTTTGTCTCTATATATCACCCACTCTTACAGATTAGATTGACATTTTATAGTATTTTTTATCTTTTTCTCCATTTGACGCTTTGTTATACATGACTCGTGGTCAAAGAAGCCTGCGAACTACTCTGGCTTGTGTCATCTCCCTCAGACTCATCAGTCTCCTCCTCCTCACTAATGATACCAAGATCCATCTTACAATCAACAGAGCTCGTTCCTTCACTCTCTTCCTCTGCCTTCTTCCCTTTCTCGATCCTCTTCAACATTTGCTTGACATCTTCAATGCTTTTCTTCGCTTTGACGAGTTTATCATCTATCCTGGTACACTTGGTGCACTTGTTCTGCACTTTTCGCGACGTTGGTATATGAGGTTTTTTTATCACGCAACCGTGATCGATGTCTTCTGTGTGATAGTCTTGGGAGATTCGGCATTGCTTTACGCAGAGGCCCCAGCGCTCGTGGGCGCATGCGAAGACGATACGGCCATAGACACACATACTGACGGTTTTTGTGTAGTAAGACCGGTGGTAATGGAGTATTCGTAGGTAGAAAGAGGGAGTTTTAGTAAAGAGTCGAACATTTTATCCCTCTTATACCGGATTTTGAAAAGTGAATTGGTCCTGTGTTCGCAGCTGCTTTGATTTGTTATTGAGCGCGATAAGTGATATATGCATGAACAAGCAATTCTATTGAAAAACAACACGCTATGTGTGGCGGACGGGACTGAACTTAAATCTGTCCAATGCAAGACACTACGTGATTTCATTTTGTGAAATCGTACATGAACTAAGAAACGTAAATATATTAAAAGCAATCTATTCAGTGAGCGTCCGTGAGTTTCCAGGATTGTTGTTGCAAGCCTTATATTCATTACATGCACGCTTTGTTCCTGATAAAGTATATATATGTTCAGTTATTAATACGAACAACAAAGAAATATTTTGTTCCGGCTTTCTCGGAAACAAAGAGCTTTGTCATAGTATGATCAGCCCTACCCTTCCAGCATCCCACTGTTCAATACCTCTCGAAAGTTCCTCGCCCATGATACATTGCCAACGCCCTTTTCTCCGACATGCGGCACATCAACTCTCACTCTCTCCAACGTCTTTAGCAAAGAAGACTCCTCGTTATCCGATATTACAACCCCTCCCGTGAGCAAGCACTCCATATCGGTTGTCGAGTCCCCAAAGTAAATCACCTTTCCATCCTTTTCTTTGATAAGATTCTTCAAAGCCTTTTTCTTCTCCCCCGCATTCGTCATTCTTCCCTTGAGAAACTCTGGTCCCGTAATACTTCCGTCCAGAGCCGGCTCGTTGGCGATCACCTCGAGTTTATGCGGTAAAAGGGCTCCGCGTAGAAAAGCACGAGACCAATTCACCGATATGACACTCACACTCCAACCTCTCTCTGTTGCAAGTCTCATAACTTCTGCAAAGCCATCTCTGATTTTGATTCTCCCGGCTTTTACAGCATCAGCACCAGCTTGCGACAGCGTCTCAGCGTCTAGACCAGCAAAGATGCGTGACTCGGCGATACGCTCGAGAGACGCCTCTTCCACGTCTTTCATCCCCGATAAGAACTGAATCTCATGGTCCACGCACGTCCGCGTAACTTCTGGTGATGGGTGGTTGTCTTTGTAGTGTCTATAATCGGCGATGTAGGATTGAACCACTTGGTCCCATGAAGCCTGGAGATCGTGACCATGTTTATTTCTCTGTATCTCAATAGCTGAACGAGCAAGCTCCCCGATTGTATCTTGCTGGGTGATTGTGCCGTCAAAGTCGAATACCAAATGCATCTTGTGGCAGGTATGATAGTAGATGGAGTCTTGAGATGAGGTTGTAAGCGGGGTTGCCGGGATGATCAACAGGAGAAGGAGATATGTGGTGGTAGTAAGCATTTGAACCAAGAAACAACTCCAACTCTTGCACAGCAGCTGATCTAATCATATGGCTCTTGAAAAGCGCCTCTAGCCAGTTTAAAGTCCATCAGTTACTGCGGGGAAGTTCATTACGTAGTCGTGGTCTAAATAGTGCGAGGGGGTGGATCATGATAACCAAGAAAGAGTAGCTCAGCCAAGAATGCTAGAGTCCAAGTGATTGCTCAAGCCGGATATAGCGATAGAGGCTCAAGTTGACAAGCGAATCACAACTCAAAACAATTCGCTGAATGACTGATTACGTCTGGTAATCTATGAGACTAAAAGGGTATCACACTCTAAAAACCCTAGACTGTTCTTTGAATCCTTCCAACACCGCATTAAATGATAACCTCCGCTTGTTGTTCTTGAAACAAAATCCAACCTCTTTTGATCATACTCCCTCGGGCGTCTGCCGACCAAGATACTAGGACACTGGCAACACGTCTTCCATCTCCTCGTCATCGTCGTCGTCGTCCATAGGTTCGGCGGCAGCATCTTCAGCCTCTGCACCACCCCTATCGCGGTAAGCCGTTTTCAAACAGTAGTGGTTGGCAAATCGACCACTCTTGTTGAGATCGGCAACCTTCTCTAGCACCTGTCGAAGGTACTGATCGGGCTGTTGGAGCTTTTGCCGCAAAGCCTTCATAGACCAATACTGATACTGACGGAAACACTCGAAGATAAGATCCAGAAGCTGGTTCTCTGGAATACGGGCAGCCTTGAAGACCTCGCCCTTCTTTGGCTTGGCCGTAGCAGCAGTGTTTTTCTGTAAATAGATGTTAGTATCACTAAAAGTGGAGAATTGCGCAACAAAACTTACGATAAAGCTGCCTGCCCAGTTGACTGCGCCGGCAGTTCCAGGGTTCACGATGGATGAAGCTGCGTTGCGGCTGATGATTCGGACCTTGGACTTGTTTGCCTCTGCATCCAGCAACTTCTGCTGAAGCAGCCGCTCTTCTTCCCTAATGTCGCGGGGCTCGACACGAACATCATAATGAATCTTGCCAAAGACCTTTGTCTTTTCTAAAATACAACATTAGCAACTTTTCTTGACACAAATATGCGAGACTGAACTCACTCGGTACAGCTTTTCGATAAAATGGCTGATTTCGGCTCCGGCGGTCGTAACTCGGTCGCTCTAATCCATTGTTGTTGGCTTGTTTCTGTCTCAACAATGAGGCAGGGATGCCGGCATTGGCAGCCTCTTGTCGCGCCTTGCTCCTCGCCTTGAAACCGGGCAAATCTTCCTCGCTGAAAATGAAATGATTGCTGACATTGGGCTCGAGAACCTCTAGGTCGTATTCACGAGGCAGCACCTGATGCTCAGGGCAGTTGGCAGCGAGAAGCATGCGAAGTTTGGTCTATCACTCTGTCAGTATGATGCCATGCCATGATGTCTTGTCAGGTACGCATACGTCTGAAGTGCCATCTGGCTTTGGCACCTCCCATGTTCGCAGCGTGCCGATTTGAACCTCGTCGTCATCACCGAGTCGCTCAGTCAGCTTGTACCAAGCTTCCCACATGTATCGAGGAACGCGCGCAAGGTAAAGTTGCTCGAAAGCGCCCGCGTTTTTGTCATAGAATTCGAGGTCGCCAGCATCTTCATAGAGATCTTCTTCCTCTGCCTGGGCAGGAGAACCAGACGCCTCAGGATCGGGTTTGATGTAGGGTTCTTGCTTGATGTAGGAGTCGGCCATGATGTCGGTTGAGATTGCAGGTAATGAGGATGTAGCGAGCGACAGGCGCGTGCAGAAGCAGGCGAGGCTTCGAGGGAGAAGCGAACGACGAGGGTCGTGAATTCGGCGATCTTGGGAAGGCCGAAAATAGGAAGAAGAGTACCGGGCGTGCAAGACTGCGCAAGCTAAGGAAGATAAAGAAATGTGGCGGGATGTGATAAAGAAAGGTTGGTAGATGTAGGAGGACAAGGCAAGCCCGAAGTAATCTTGAGGGTCCCAGTGACGAAATAGGCCTTGAACGCGCATGGGCCTAGTAGCAAGGGGCTAGGGGACAAAAAAGCTACCCTAGCGCAGCTATACCAGAACAAAGTATCCACAGGTATAACCCAGTTCAAGACATCATGAAATATAGCAATACTCGACAGAAGCGAAATAGAAGAGAAATCAATTATATATTGCGTTGTACTCGATCGCTTTAAATCAGTTTCTCAGCCTTAAGAAGTATTGATACAAAGTTGAAAGCCGTGTTCCTAAGTAAATATAATTATGACCATGAAGGAGCTTCATCAACCTGGAACAAAGGTATGATGGACCCGTGAATCATGTCTTTGGGCAGGGCCTCTCACAAGTTGCCAAAATAAGTCAACATATGTCTAGAAATAGAAACTACTGACCTAGGCACGAATAGGTAAAATACTACCATAGCTCGCCCCCTCATAGATCATTACATTTCATGTTCTTTATGTCACCATCTCGAAGATCAATCAACTCTCTTTCCCGTGATCTCCACACTAATCCAATGAGGCAAAGGTTATACTCCTCAGCTACCAATGGAAAAGCAGCTTCACCTACCACACCCTTGACAACTACGTCGTGGCTCAGCCTTTAAACACAAAGGCTTCCCTTTACTTTCAACAACCTTCTCTTCATCATCGAAATTCCCTACAATACCATTAATTCACAATGTCTTGGCAGTCTTTATAACGATGACTGGCTGCCTGCGCAAGAGGCTCTACATTTAATCACTCCCCCCTTCTTTCACGATATTCCCCTGCCTTGATCCAAGTCTTACATTTCGACCATATCAGCCTCCACTCTGACATCGCTTCAATCCTCACGACAACCACTTTATCTCTCGATACAAACTCCATCTCGGTCGCATAGCCGTACTAAACATACATTCGAACTTTCATCAAAAAGCCCTTGAACCCGACGTCCAAGATGCCACCCAAGTCTCTCTTGGAACTTGCCACCGCGGCATGTATCAAGAACATTCGCGAACTCGACAGTGTCGGCGACTATCTTCCCTACAAAGCCGTCCGCACCCTTCTCCTCAAGATTGATAATGCCAAACAACTACGCGCCATCGAACTCAACTCTCCACAAATCCAAGGGGAGACTGGCGAGATATGGCTCAAGCTCATCAAGCACGAGTTCCCCATGGAAGTAAAGCAAAAGGCATACAAGCCTCCGAATCCTACCAAATGGTATCGCGTCTACGAAAAATACAAGTCAGACCACCAGAAAGCTCTTTCGGAGAGTGAGGCTAAGCTCAAGAACGCTTTCATGGGACTCAGGGAGGACAAGGAGAAGAATACCAGCAAGATCGTCGATGACAGGAGGCTTCTCCCCCGCGGAGGGAGGATCGGACCAAAGAAGCCATGGGGATTTGGTGCGCGAGACCCCAACGGTAGCACACTCGCTTTCAACAAAGGTAGCCGTACCAAAACTCACAACGGTGCAAGCGTGATGCGTAAAGTGCGACGAGAGACGAAGGAGATTGCGAACATCCATGGCTCATTGTCGAGACCAACACAAGTATCGAATGCTATCACAACACTCCGCAAGGCGCCTGTGGCTATGGTAAACGACTATCAGAGAGCCGCCAAACCAGCAGTTCGACCTCCTCCCCCTCCCCCTCCGTCGAAGCCAGCACCTGCTGAAGTAGTCCGAGCCCATGAGGCGCGAGCACAATACATCTCTGACTCTGATTCGGATGACGGTGGCAATGGTCTATTTGACGATGACGAGGCCTCACCTCCTCGAAGGGGGGCTTCCCGAGCATCTTCATCCCTCCTCAAGAAGCCTACTGCTGGTCCTAGCAAGCCTGCAAGCAAGGTCAGACGCACTGGTCTTCTATCCAACAGCTATAAAGGCCCCAAGCCTCAAACCACAACAACTCCTTCACGACCGAGAGCCTCCTCGCCAGCCAAACAGAAGAGACCATCTCCTGTCCCTCGGCGGGAAGAATTATCCCCTTCGCCTGAATCGGCTGCGAATGAACGGCCCACCACAGGTATCGGACCGCGCAAGCGCAAGGCTACGGGCACTGGTATCTTTATGAGGCCCAAGAAACGAGCCTAATGCGTAAAGGCATAGTTTTTGTTTTTGTTTTTATCTCTACAGGCGGCAAACTGGGAGCGTTTTTATTGAGAGGGGGGGCATTTAGCCCCCCTTTGTATCTTGGAGTACAATTCGCGATG
Source organism: Fusarium sp. NRRL 53497 (assembly GCA_013184445.1). Lineage (NCBI taxonomy): Eukaryota > Fungi > Ascomycota > Sordariomycetes > Hypocreales > Nectriaceae > Fusarium > Fusarium sp. NRRL 53497. Next base: position 166,296 of record JABCJZ010000010.1, on the reverse strand, counting down.
GGCGATCTGGGAGGCAACTGGCAACAACGCAAACGGGACTTCATGGTCCAGACATGTGAATTAGACTGGGAATAGAACGGAATGTCAAGAAAGGCGGGTGCATTAACTGGTGATGTGTATGACAGCGGCGGACACTAGGGAAATACAGTACAAGCGTAGCTAGGCTTGATAGAAACTAAATGACAACGACTTTGTTGTATCTTATTGGTATTATCACCCTTTGTCCTCTAAGTAGCGCTTAATTCTAGCAGCAGCGTTTGCGCCCGGCTACCATTCAGCTGGCTCGACGTCATGATCCCTTAGGTTCAACAGCTGTTGTACTGTGCAAGTCCAGATCTTCCACCTCTGTCAAATCGACCCTCACCATCCTCGACTGTCACGTAGCTGTCCGGTTTGGTATTTGGTCCACTCTGACAGTTCAAACAATGGTTCGATACTATTTATGCTAGCTATCGTCCACCTCTAAGGGCGAGGACGAGATGCAGAGTGTCTCCGGCAGCGAGGTTGTATTCGGCGGCGGTCTTGTCGTCGGTCCTGCGCATGACATGTTAGCAACATGATAGATATTCGGTTTATACAAGGGGCTGTATGGAAATACATTTGCTTGCCACCGTGGATAAGTCGCTGCTGAACAGGCGGGATACCCTCCTTCTCCTCGACCTTCTCCTTGATCTGGGAGACCTACAAGCGGTCAGTCCAAGTTCAAATGCCCAAAACCACTGGTATAAAGCGCCCGTCCAAAATTACCTTGTAGTCTGACTCGATATCCAGCTCGATCTCCTTGCCAGTCAATGTACGGACCCTGTTCATCGCGAGGTTAGTTTGCTCTCATGTTTGCCGACATGACGTCGGAGTTTCGGTATGTGACGTACTTGATCAACATTTTGGCGGTTGTAATAAAGGGTCTGAAATTCGTGTGCTCGAAGGCTTGTATGGGGATTTGGTGAGAGAAAGAGAAAGTGTCGCGGAGGTTTCAAGTATGCGAGGCTGATGTGAAAGTCAAAGTATTGGCGGCTGTTGGGCTGACTGAGCTTGATTGATTCATGGTGGGGTTGTAGGCTAACACTCACAGAGGAGGGGCCACCCTTGTAGTGAAATGGAGCTGTTGCCTACCTCGTTGGTCTGTCTACCATTCACGATGCTTTATAATTATGGCTTCTACGTTTGAGCCGGGAGATTTAGTTAAGGTGATTAATTGATGGTATTCACGCCTGTTCAGCTGAATCTCAACTGTTGTTTGGCGCTGTTCATATGCAATATATCCCTTCTTTGTCCTTCGTTGTTGAAACTCAACTCATATAGACGACATCATTGAAAGCAGAGCAGAATCGGTAGTTTGCTTTTTCTACCTCATTATTCCTAATAGTACAACCCTTTCGGTAGACATACAGTGGAGAGTTCATTAAACCTCGAATACATCTCTCCTCCTCCTTCCCGGTTCACCCGTCCCAATCATTTTCTTAGTTCTTGTCATTACTGTCGAACACATTGAGACCCAGACCCTCAGAGTCAAGCATCAGCCTGTTCTTGGAGCCAGCCTCTTGGAGCTGAGCAGCAATCTGTCGAGCGTTCTCGATCTTCTTGAGCTCAACGTAGGCCTTGTTCTTCTTGATGGCCTCACCAATCAGCTCAGCGGAGCGAGCCTCACCCTGTGCCTTGACAACCATGGCCTGCTTCTCCTGTCGTGCCTTGTCGACGATGAAGGCAGCTCGCTGGGCCTCTTGCTGGGCAACCTGCTTGGCCTCAACGGCAGCTGTGAATTCGGGAGAGAAGGCAAGGTGCTATGGCATGTTAGTTGTAAACTGTTCACTGGGCATGCAATTATGTGGACATACAGTAAGGGAGACATCGTCAAGGAGAATGTTGAATCGAGCAGCTCGTCGAGAAAGGTTCTCTCGAACCAGTCTGGCAACGTTCTCTCGCTGTGTGATGAGCTGACTGGCGTTGAACTGAGCAACAACGCTCTTGAGAACCTCGTTCACGATAGATGGCAGCACACGCTCGTCGTAGTCGGTTCCTAGTGTTCGGTAGATCTGGGGCAGGGCATCGATCTGGGGTCGAGAGAGCACACGGCAGGTGATGTTAACCATCTGCAGATCCTTGGTTCCGGTCAAAGACGCAACATTGCGCGGCTTCGCTCGGACATCGTACACAATTGGGGTCTCAAACCAAGGGATGTTGATATGTGTTCCTATTTCCCCAAGTCAATGTCTGAGCCGAATACTCCGAAGATCGTTTTCTCGTACCTTCGTTGTAGATCTCTTTGCTCACACCAGTCAACCTCTGGTACTTGATGGCTCTCTGACCACCATCAACGTTGAAGAGAGAGTTTGACAGGAACAGAGCGCCACCAGCAAGAAGCAGACCACCAAAGAGGGCACCACCGGCTGCTCGGGGCATCTGAGGGCCGCCTCCTCCAACACCACCACGGGCCTGCTGCATCTGTCGGAGACGGCGCATGGCCTCCTCTTGCCAGTTGTTGTTCGACATTTTGAGAATTGTTTACTCGGAGCGAACTTGGACGAGTCGAGCCGAAGTGGAATGTCGACGTGTTGTGGGTGATGATGTTTTTTCTTAGGCGTCCTTGTAGTCGTCAATGATGGTGATGGGTCATGAAGCTGATCGATTGAAGCTGTCGGCTAATGTGGGTCCCCATTTTTTGCCCGCCCGACCTTTCCCTTCTGAGAACGGCATCCATCCAATAGCTTCCTTCCTCGGTGGTCAGCAACACCAGTAGATATGAAGGGAGGATAAGAGGAATAATAATAATAAAAAGACATAACCTCCGTGATGCTTTTACCTAATCTTGTAGTTGATTCTTGTCGACCATTTAGGATCATATATCACCAATCTCTTCGAATTTTATAGAATCCAGGGTCTTAAGCTGTTATACATCGTTGAGTCTAGCCTACCCTAAAACCAACATACTTTCTTAATGATATGGGACAATAGAGGAATGTATTCTTTGTAAGGTTCGTTTGCACTATGGTTTTATATGACAACAAATTGTAATTGTCTTTGATTTCGAGATATCTAATTAGTTATGTTGATTTCCACTATTTCTTTTTGAACCTGGTCAACTGGATTCATACACAGGGAAACCTTTATTCCGCCAAGTAGGATCAGAACACCATGTTCTGCACTGAGTATTTACAATGGTATCTGTAAGCACATAACATGGATATATCCAAACCCGTTCGCCAGGCACATGCAACCTAACCTAACCCAACCGCCCGCCATTACGCGTGAAGACATTCACGCATCCCATCATCTCTCATACTTGATTATTGTATCCCATCATATTTCCAATCCCAAATAAAAACATCATCTATATATGAAAGATGTTGAGTGAGCGCATGTTGACAAAGGAGAATGTTCAAGATGTGACAGACTACTCGCGAAGAGCAATCTTGATAGTCTCAGTACCAGCCTTAGGCTTCTGAGCATAACCGCTAAGCATTCGGAAGCCGGACTTGCAGTTTCGGCCCTCCTCAAACACAGCAGCGACTCCATCCAGACACTTGCCAGCCTCTTCCATGGCAGTTCCGGTAGTAGTGGTATCGGCGAGTCTGAGCTCACCAGCAACCTTCTCCATCTCACAGCGGAGCAGCCATCGCTCCCAGTTCCAGCCGCCAGCAATACTGCAAGCGCTGGCAATATCGTCACTGCTTCCCATCACCATGGCGTCCATTTGGCAAGTCTTGACGTCTTGACCATCGGGGCTGTCCTTCATGGGGGGAGTGGGAGGCTTGTACATGCTTCGCCTAGCACCCATGGGCAGACACATCCAGATGCGGCGGGTGTCTTGGAAGCCGGCGCGGGCCAGACGGCCGAGCCAGAGCTTGGTGGGGTTGGGGTCATAACCCAGAGTCTTGAGGGCAAAGCCGAACTCAACGCTCTTGGCCAGTCCGACGGGGCCAGCGTTGATGATGTCTGAGTCCAAGAGCGAGAAGTCAAGGTAACCGCCAGGCTTGAGAACACGCATGCACTCCTTGAGGCAAGTGTCCCACTCGTCTTCACCATTCTCACCAAAGAGCTTGAGGATGCTGTGAAGCTCTCGGGCAGAGATGAGATCGAATTGGTTGTCTGAGAATGGAAGACGAGAGAACTTCTCAACGGCAACTTGACGGTGGTTAGGAGGACCACGAACATTGCAGTTAGAAAGTTGTCGAATAGACTTGGTAGTGACAGTGTAAACCTTGGTGTTGGGAAACTGGAGTGCACAGTGCCACGCCCAGTCGCAGGTAGTCTGCCCACCAAGATCAAGGACTCTAGCACGCTCGCGAGTAGCACCACCCTTGCCAGGGGCCGCGCGAGAAAGACGAGCAAGTCGCTTGGTAACTGGGGCAGATATCAGGCGGCCACCGTTGAGCATCTTCATAGCAGCAACATGCCAGGCAGCAACGGTCATCTGGTTCATGGCCTCAACTTCCTTCTCTCGGCGAAGCTTCTCAGGGTCGTCAATGATGGTGTCATCGCCGCGAGCAACGTTAGCGCTGAGTCGCTTCTTGGCGGACTGAGGAACAACGCTGAGCTGGTACTTGCCAAGAAGCTGGTTGCGGTGAGACTCCTTGAGGGAAACACGCTGAGCTTGAATGGCCTCAAATCGAGCAAGCTGGTGAACAAACACGTCCTGGCGTTGGATGCGGATGATGTAGTCTTGGAATGCTCGGTAGTAGGCAGACTCTCGGCGGACAAGCATGGAAGGCAGACGCTTGGGGTGATCAGATGTCGAGACGAGGTTAGAGAAGCGAACGCTCTTCTTGACAGGAACAATGGATGTTTCAGGTTGAACCTTAAGAGGAGGAAGTTCAGTTTGAACTCCAAGAGGCTCAGCCTCCTCCTCGGCCTCCTCAGTGATAGTGTTGAGGCCTCCATCATCCTCAGAGGAATCATCCTGAACACCGCGAAGGTAGGATCGCTGGGCCATGAGCCAGAGCTCAGTGCGATCAAAGTGGGAGAGAGCCTCCTTCTGCTGCTTGCGAGCATAGTCGGGATCGTAGTCAACAACAATCTCAGTGGGGGCATCCTCAGCCTGAGGAGAAGCCGGGGCATTGGCAGACTCAACAGTGGAGGGAGCAGTCTTATGCTCAAAAACAGGCCGAGCAGTGGGCATGTCATCCGAGAAGTCATCCTCCTCCTTGAGCTCAACTACTTGCTCAACGATGGGCTCAGTAGGAGCGGGCGTGAACCTGACGTTGCGGTAAAAGTCCTCGACAAGTTCCTTGCGCTTGGGCATAGGGGGCACCGAAGCATTCATGTTCCAGGGGCATCGGTAGAACTGTTCAGCGGTGGTTGACGTAGGTGGTGGCATATCCTCGGGGGACTTGGAGGGCATGTGCCATGTGTTTCGACTTCGAGGAGACAGACCAGAGAAGAAACCCCCGGGAGATGGAATGTCGAGTTTTGTCAAGTCGGCAAGAGACTGGCGGTTGTGGTTGGGAGAGAAAGCCCTGTTGATAGCCGGCTGCGACTGAAAGCTGGTGATGAGTCGCAGTGGTTGTTGTCGCATCTCAATAGTTGGCTGGGCAGGTTGTTGTTCAGGCACCTCAAGCACCTGAGATGGCTGTTCATGAAGATTCTCCTCGCCGCTAGCAAGGGCGTGGAGGGTGGCAAGAGCACCAGGCTGGAGTTGAACACCAGCCCAAGCATCTTCGGTAATTGAGTCCTCATTACCAATGATGGGCGTGGGCGGGGCGCTCATTGCCGCAAGCTGCTCAGAAGTCAAACTGCCATCCAAAGATGGAGGAGCTGACATGGTTGGTGTCTCTGCAGCATGTTGTTCGTGCATGAACTCCATCTGAGCAGGCGACATGGTGAGTTTGACAGAAGGAGTCAGAGGTACTGGAGAAGTCATCGATTTCTTCATGTTATCCACAGCAGACCACGTCTCTACAGAGTTGTCGCGTGTCGCTGGAATGACAAGCGGAGTCGGCTGCTTTGTCAGGGCCTGCCTCGACTTAGCAGACGCCTTCCGCCTGAGCATATCGTCCTCATCATCCGTCACATCATAAAGATCCTCAAACTCGGTGGCCTCGGTAGCGACACTCTGGCGATTCCATGGGTTGCTGGAGGTGGTTGGTGAAGTATCGGCAGCCGAGTCCGTGGAAGGTGACGATGGTAGAATAGGAGCGGAGAGGTAGTTCATTCCTCTTGGTGTAGGAAAGTGATCGCTCATCGGTGTTAACCATGCCTCGATCTTGAGTTGGGCATTACCGGCGCGCCTCGTCCTGCGACCTCCATTCTGGATCATACCATCGTCGCTATCCTCCTCAATTATAGGATTAAGTCTCCCCCTGTGCTTCCGGGCCAGCGAAGAGTCCAGGGGGTAGTATCGGTTTTGTGTATCAGCCATATTGCGTATCTCTGTCAGTTATTCCCGATATCTGACTCCTGCCCGGGGGCTCAACGCAACAAGAAGGCAGTGTGAATTAGCCGTTATAGTAAGGGTTGGTCGACGACCGGCGTCAATATTAAGTAGTGTGAGAACGACAGGATGCCTCGATCAACGAAGACTCTATACAGATCTGCGAAGTGACACAGCACGGAAGGCTGAAGACGGAAAGAAGTGAATGCGGAAGAAGGAGGCCAGACTCCTGGCCGGGGGATTGTCATAGTCTTAAAGCCCGAGGACTGGTCCAGAATCACCAAGACTCGCTGGAGCGGCTATCCGAAGTGTGGGCTTAGAATGAGTTGGGCGGCACGCACTTGCAGTAGCACATCCCAACTCCACGTCTAGGTGGGCCAATGCATCGACAGACATGGTACTCTGTAGTGTGCCGCTCACGAAGCGTGGCGGAGGCGGGGCTCCTAAAAGCGCCAATATCCTGCTGAAGGACCTTACTGGCACACGAGGCTGCGAGAGCAATGTGAAGTTTGTTGGCGGTAGATAAGACCAGAAGAGGTTGCATCAAGGTAGCACCCATCCCGGTCGCTAGGTCGGTTGATCCCCGCTATCGAACAACTAATAATGAGAATCGGCCAATGAGATACAAGATCGTGTATTTCTATTTTTGGTTGACAGCGATTGACAGGGGTTGAACCTGTTGCGCGCGCGAAAGCTGTGATGACAGTGGTAGGCGTGAGAGACGATTGGTCCGTTAGCATAGCTGTAGGGCCAATTAGCCGTGAAATTGTTTCATCGGCGGCTAACTGCTTCTTGGCCTGCATCTCTCCAGTTGCTTGGATGCAGAAACATTTTGTGATAGCACTGCCTGAACGCATGAACAGAGAGACCATATGGCCGCCCGATTGATACAAGTCATGCAACAGAGCCGGCCCAAAGGGGTGGTTTCCGAACATACTCGGATGTCATTGAATGAAGGTAGCCTTGAATGAATGTATCACAGGCCGCCAATAGTTCAATGTGAAATGAGGAGGCCATATTGGGAGGCCATGGTTTGATCCATCAAACGTTGAGAGATGAGGCAGCCGCCGAGATACGATTCGATATTGCATGATCTTTGAGAAACCGGCCAAACCTTTACAATCTTGGGTAAGCGAAGTCGCAAGTCGTGAGGATAGGACATGTGACGTATGATCATCTAAAGAGGCTGATGATGGTGGTTTAGTAAGTTTGCTTTTCGTCGTGAGGGGTAGCAACCGCGCATATCATTTCGGTGTAACCCTATTGACAGCGTCACCAACTTGTAGGTAAGTCGTTCCCCGTCACATCGCGTTGCATGGATAAATCTCGCCAGATACTGCACGTGGATAGGCCTCGGCGAGACCATCTTTGGTGCCTCAGTCAGACATTCACGGGCATTGTCGAGCTGTCCAAAAATTGTTAGTGCTGCCTCAGGCTCCGGCCACGGCCCCACCACCACTCCGGCCCGGCCTTGTCCCTAACGTTACCTTGCTCTAGGAGTGCCCCTCCATGAAATTTACCCCGCCATAGGCTCGCTCAATCTAACACGAGCAGAGCAACGCGTATCGCCATACAACCACAGCTTTTTTTGCTTCGAACTCTTTTTGTACCCATACAGATACCATATACAGTTTCAAATATCTATGGCTGACGTAGAACAACCTGAGGGCGAGCCCCAGGGCCGCACTGTCACCTACTGTGGTGGTAAGTTCTTTTACACAACTCTTGGTTTATGATGTAAAAACGAGAATCAACATAACTGACCACACCCATGTTCGCAGTCTGCACTCTACCCCCAGAGGTAACAACCCCCTTTGCGAGTCCACATACCCCCGAGAGAGCCCTTCCAACTGAGTAATCGACCAAGTAGTACTGCGAGTATGGCGGAACCGTCAAGAAGTGCCAGGAATGGCTAGAGAAGAACGAACCAGAGCTTTATAGCCGCATCTGGTCAGCAGGTACGAAACCCCAAGTGCCTCGAATGTGGACACGCGATAACACTCAGTCTTATAGAGGCCCTTGAGGCTGCTACCGCATCACTATCCGTCGAAGCCCAGAAACGAGCCGCAAAGGATGCACAGAAGAAGACCGCAAAGGCTGAAGCCGCCGAGGCAAAGCATGCCGATCTTCTAGCTAAGAGTGTTGTCACGATCAAGCGCATTGAGCGAAACAAGAAGAAATATGTCACAGCCGTGATAGGACTCGAGTCGTTTGACCTAGAGCTGAAGAAGGTGGGTTTCCAAAGCTCACCAGGTAAATACCCTGTACTAAACACCATTATAGGTCGCCAAGGATCTTGGCAAGAAGTTTGCTACTGGATCTTCAGTTACCAAGCTTCCTGGCGGTGGCGAGGAAATTGTTGTGCAAGGTGATGTTAGCGTTGAATTGGAGGAGTTTTTGCTTGAGAAGTACAAGCAGATACCCGAGGATCATATTGAGCTTGTCGAAGACAAGAAGAAGAAGAAGGGTGCATCATCATAGATTGGAAGAGATACCAAAAGGCATTTGTGATTGAAAAGCCCAGGGAGTATTTTCTGACAACACTCGCGCTCTTTTCTCATGGGCATATGTAGTTTCAAAAGAACATCATAAAGTGACATGGAGCCTTTCCTGTGTACCGCCATTCGCCTCGTTCCAAAACGCCAATAAAATGTACCATGCATGTATCAAGACAATCATTACACCAGACACTATCTGTCTTCATCAAGATGCATTCTATGCTCGTTTTCGCAAAGTCCGTCCTGTACCCGTGCTTGCCGTTGAAGAATTGGCCTTTGTTGTAGTTTTGCGAATTGCCCCTGTTGTGCCCTTACGCGTCGTTGTAGTTCCCTTTTTGGCCGGAGCACTCTTGGTTGTGGCACTCTTTCTTATCACGGTTCCATTGCTGGACTCACTGGACTCGCTGTCGGCAATAGATCTACGCGTTGTTCGTGTACCTGGTCGAGAGGTGGGAGCACGAGATGTTGTGGTTGTTGGAGCAGGTGCTTTCTTGTTTCTCGCAGCAGCAGTGCTATTGGTGGAATTCGAGTTTGTGTTCGAGTTCGTCGTCACCTTTCGTGTAACGCCGGCTCGCGCAGCCTTGGCCTTTTCCACCATGCCCGTCAGCATGCCTGTAGCGGTAGCCGGACGCTTCAACGGTGAAGCTGGCCGTGCAATACCGGACTTGATAGGCGATGCTGGCCGGTTTGCCATTCGCGAGTTGGAAGAAGTTGGTGACAAAATTTGCCCAGATCGAGCATGAGATATGTCTGTGGTTGTGGCAGCTCGAGCCCTCTTCTTAGCAATCTCGTTATGCTCGATCTCGTTTTCCTTATCTCCTGAGATGGCATCACTAGATATTTGTTAGTCCATGATCTTCTGTTGTAGCTGAACATTGTGCATACCTTATGCGCTTCTGCGTACGCGCCGCGGGTTTCAAATTGTGTGTGTTAGACTGGATTTGTTTTGGTGGGCTTGCTGCCCGTGTTGATGTTGGTTGTTTCCGCTGAGCAGTTGATTTCGCGGCTCGTTGTTGCTCTTGGTCCAGATACTTCTGCAGCAAATCGCCCATCTTGACATTTCTCATTGACATAGGGACTCTGTTGAGTCGCATTTCGATACGGGAGCGCACAGTTGTTGCCATGTAATTGTATTGTGCCCTTAATCGTCGAGCGCGTTCGGTGACTAGATATGGTCAGTCGCGTGTTTTTCTGTTGGAATCAGAGTGCCATACTCTCGAGCTGCATATTATCGATCATGGCCTGCTTTTGTGCCATCGTGATAGCACCAGGCGTTCGCTTCCTGATGGGACTTCGAGGTTGCGCCGAAGGGCTTCCACTATGTAGTTCGACCATGGTCTTTTTGAGAGGGGATTCAGAGCGCTGGTCTGAGATTCGCTTCGATCGCACAGGTGCCATTCTGTTTGTGAGTGTGCTGTATGAGATTATCGACAGTAGTGAAAAATGTACTGGATATGTATTTGATGTTGCAATTGTCTACCCCAGGCGCGTAGGTTCAAGGTGGAGCTCAACGGGAAGTAAACAAAGTGTGTGGGTCTCAAACATTAGGTAAGCCAACTAGCTTCCCTGACGCAAGCATTTGGTAGTGGTCATAAAGAAGGTAGAGCTACAAGGCTGTACGCACTGATCTCTACGGTAACCAAGTAGCGCTACTTCGTGTCATAGAGCTACACTCCGCCAGGCTGAACTGCCTTACGACACTGGAAGCTTCACCTGCTACTAGCCTTCTCACCTCCAACCAAGCGCAACATCAACATCTACACATTCTCCGCGCACACACCTTCGTCTTACTCCCACACAACTGCTACGATATCTGTCATAGTTGCAGAACTAAAATAACGCCCAACATGGTTCTCGAGGCGGTCATGGTTGTCGTTGACAACAGCGAGAGCAGCAGAAATGGCGACTACCAACCTACCCGATTCGATTCGCAAGTAGACGCCGTCAACATCACTTTCCAGACTATCACACAAGGAAACCCTGAGTCATCTGTTGGGTTGATGAGCATGGGTGGAAAGGGACCTGAGGTGCTGGTGACTCTCACCACTGAGCAGGGCAAGATCCTCGAAGGCCTGCATCGAACGAAGAAGAAGATTGGAGGCTCCTCCCACTTGAAGACGGGTATTCAGGTGGCTACTGTATGTCGCTAACACTGTTGGATGTTTTGTTAAGACGAATACTGATTCTTCTTCAGCTTGCCTTGAAGCATCGCCAGAACCGATCCCAGCGTCAACGAATAATAGTCTTCGTCTGCTCTCCCGTTGAAGAGTCAGAGAAGGAGCTCACCACACTTGCCAAGAAGATGAAGAAGGCCAACATTTCGGTCGACTTTGTTCTGTTTGGAGATCTCGACGACGACAGCACTAAGAACAAGCTGCAGCTCTTCATCGACACCGTCAAGACCAGCGAAGGCTGCCACTTGGTGGTCATCCCCCCTAGCAGCAAGCTTCTTAGCGACCAACTCATTTCGACCCCCATCCTTCTCGGAGAGAACGCTGGTGGAGCTGGCGGAGCTGGAGGCGCAGGCGGTAACAACGACGAGTTCGAGTTCGGTTTCGATCCCGCGATGGAGCCCGAACTTGCCCTCGCTCTGCGCATGAGTATGGAGGAAGAGAAGGCTCGGCAGGAGAAGGCCGCTCGAGAAGAAGAGGAGGCTGCCAAGAAGGCTTCACTTGGTGATGTCAAGGAGGAAGATGAGGACCAAGGATCGAGCAGCAAGGACCAAGATAAGGGCGGCAAGAAAGGCGAAGGAGACAAGATGGACACTTCATAGTAGATTGCGGTCCAGCTTTGTCAACATTGCAGTAACTGTACAATAGACTCATGCTAGGGGGTTTTAGACGACAAGAAGATCAAAGCCATTACGATACATGCATTTATCCCGATTACTCCGTGAATCTATCCAACACCCGTCTATCGATTATTGATCTCCCTGATGTATGATAGTAGTTTCCTGTCAAAGATATCACACCGGATAGGCATCTCGAGAGAATAGAAAGGGTTCTTCATGACGTAGTCGGCGTAGAGGTCATAGATCCTGCGGATGGTGACATCGACATTTGCTTGTGTTGTGTCGGTGAAGAGAAGGAATTTTACCCCTGTCAGGGTGTTGAAGCACTGCATGCGGAAGTTCTCTGTCTCAAGAACCTCTAGGCCTGATGAAGGCTCAGGTCTGTTGCCTGGAGGTGCTGTGCCTGGTAGATTCTTGACTGGGTTGAGACGGGCCGTAATGGCATGAACACTGTATGTTGGTGTGAGCTCTGGCATGCTTTTGAAGGGATGCGGGTGGGTTCTGAAGGCCGAGGGAGTCCTTACCCATGAAATGTTCCAGCAAGGACTAGATAGTCATTTGTGCTGATTTGTTGGAGGCCATCGTGGAAGTTCTTGTTGTAAACTAAACCGCCGGCCTTGTTGATGACGATGAGAGCAAGGATGGTCCTGACTTGTGGTCAACAATGTGTCATTTAGACTGGCTAAAGAGTTGACCTTACATGATTCCTTGTGTGTGATATATATCATGGGTATTCTGGTGTTGAAGTTTATTTGCCCCTAAAGCTCACCAGTTCATTTATATCAGACGGGAGACCATGAACAAGGGTGAGAGATGAAGATGAGATGAGCCTGTGAGTGACAGAGTTAGCATCTGTTGTAAGAGCTTCCGGAGTACTTACAAGTTTTAGCGATTATGGGTAAGAGTTTTATTGATTATAAAAGCTTGCTAAGGCCCCTTATCTCTTGTTGTTCGTTGGTAGATGGTTGATAGTTGACAAGCTCTCAGCGGACCGCCACGCGACTCTATCGCCGAAAGCAAGCACCAGCTCGTTAGGGATGGCCTAAAAGATAGCCCCACTAATTAAGCTGGGGTACATACATTGTCTTTGCTCTTCCTTTCAGCCTCCGATCTCTGCGCTCTTCTCTTCTAGGCTCATCTTTCAACTTTAAATAATTATCTACCCAACTTCTCCAAGCAAAGACTATTGCGCTTACCGACTTTTTTTCAACACCCGCGCATCGAGTGCAAATTCCCGAATACTACGCGATCGAACATCCAACTTCAGCGCATTCTATATAACTTCTCTCATGATGGAGGATCAACAAGTCCCAGCGCCTACCCAGCCCAAGAAGGTCATCCACGCTCGAACTTCTCGACCCAAGCCCGCGGCTCCTGGTAACGAGGAAGCCTCCGCAGTTCTCAACCTCGGCGAGTTCCAAGATGTCGACACATTGACACTCTCCGAAGCTGCGCTGGTTCTAAACGCCCTTCACGCGAAGCGAAAGAACGATCGCAGGAATGTCAACAACACCGAGTAAATACCCACTATGGCTACCGGGTCGCGGGCGGAAGAGCTGACTGTTGATAGAATGTTGAACTCGACTCTTACATATCTGGATAACTTTGCGCGATTCACGCAAAAGGAGAACGTAGAAGCTGTCGAACGCCTTCTTAGCGCACATAAGAACCTCGCCAAGTTTGAGCGCGCACAGCTGGGTACGATGACCATTGATATGCACTCGTCTCTCTTGTGTCCGGAAATGCTAACTTTCTATCCTAAGGCTCCCTATGCTGCGAAGGAGCCGACGAGGCCAAGACGCTTATCCCTTCACTGGCTGACAAGATCTCGGATCAGGACCTCCAGGATCTCCTCGACGAGATCTCCAAGCTTCAGACCAGGTGAAAAGGTTGCTCAGAAACGAGACTCGATTTGACTTTTCTCTCCAAGAACCGGCGTAGTTTTACAGATTGGCATTTTTCTGTGTGGTTGATACGTGTGTTTATTTCAAGATTTGAAGAATGAAAAAGAGAATTTGGGATGGGAGATACAACTCTCGAGGATGACGGCTTATCTTGCATTTGAGGCGCATAGCGGGGAAAAAGGGACACCGCATATTGTATTCAGGGGACGCAGAGTGGTTTGATTCTCTTGCAATTATCCAGGTATGCTGTCAAGACAGTCAATTCTGTGCCTGGGCAGAACTTGGGGCACTTTGTTCTCCTTGTACTACTGATGTTTTATGACAAAGACTAATAAACCAATTTGCTTCAATTCTGGGGAGTATAGTTATGAGCAGTGAGTATATTGTGTTAACCTTGATATAGTCTTCAACTTTAATGTGAAGACCTCTTCTTGTATGCAGCCAACAGAGACACCTATTCACTCTGCCCTTTGTATAGACAAGTACTGTAGACAAGAATGGATGGACCCAGGGTGTATCTGATGGCACATGCAGATCATTCATTCAAACAAAAGCAACATATCAATATATAAAACCCAACGACAACTAAGCTCAAACCATAATTGTATCGATCGACTTGAGGAAGTCCTTCGCATTGCCACCAGCACTGCGATCCTGCTCAGCAACATGTCTCGAGAAAGCATCTCCCGTCTTAATCACAAACTCGGGGATCTTCACATTGCCCTTCGTCCACACATACCCCTTGCTACCATTAGTAGTTCTCTCAAAGCCACGCAGAGCTTTGGGCTTGTAGCTGGGGAGTTTGTTCATGCGGTACTTTACACATGGGTGAATCATCTCGTACGTCTCGCCCAGGTCGCGACCTTTGTCGTCCTTGGAGTAGTTACCGGGTACTCTATCGACAGAACCACCGGCGATCATGGCGCCTGTGAAGCTGTCGATGATGGGGCCTGTTGCCCAGCCGCTGACCGTCTCTTCTGGGACTTTTCGCACGTCTGCTTTCCTGATGCCTGTGCGGTCCAGGGAGGCTGCGATGCGACTGGAGAGTGGTCCTGGGCCAAAGTTCTTCTCATCTCCGTTTTGTATATTGGTTAGGAGAGGTTTTAGGAGATTGTAGCGGTCTTGGACTGCTGATTTACCCAAGTCGCCCAAGCTGCCGTCTTCGACGAATTGTAGATAGGGGGCGACTTGCTCACACATCCAAGCGAACGAGATGAGGGCAATTTCTACTCTTGTTAGTCTATGCCAAGGCTGCAGCTTGCTTGGGACTTACGCTCGAGATCACTCTTCTTCTCAGTGAGAAGGTCATCATTCCCACCCCCAATGTTGATGTGTACACCTGGGAACCAGACCTGCAACAGCTCTGACTTATTATCCTGAAGATGCTCGTACATCTCACCATCAACGACTGCGCCCCATGCATCTTGTAGTTGCTTATTGGTTGAACTGGTGCTCTTACGCAACTTCTCCCAGTCAGACCAAAGTTGTTCAGTATCCTTTACAGGCTTTGAAGGACCCTGTTCACTCTTGGCTGGGGAATGCCAAAGACTAGGAGAGAAAGGTGCTCGATGTTCGTCAAGAGCTAGTGCATGGTAAGCATGCTGAATATCTGAGAAATGTTAACTTTGACTGTATAGGCTCCGCGTTGGGCGACTTACAAGGGCTGAGATGAATGTTATGAAAGCCAGGATCGGCAATCCCAACAGCCTTCTCAAGAAACTTGAGATTGAAGCGAGTCCAGGGCAAATCAGGGATACCCAGGCTACCGACAGTATCAAAAACGCCAACAACCTTGAGGAATCTGGACGCCTCAGGTGCATCATGGTGAGGAGAACTCTCCCACTGAGACAGAATTTGAGATGTCCCATTAGCCTCTTTCTTAGATGGCACGCCGTTGACCCATTCCATGTAAGCCTGTGACTTGCGGAAATGGAAGCCATCTGGATTCTTCTGGTAGAGGGCGTAAAGATCTGGGAAGTCTTGTAGGTCCTTGGGGCAGACGATGCCAATGTCAGTGACGAGACCTGCCACCGCACGAGCCGTATAAGCTCCACGTGAGAAGCCAAAGCAGAAGATCTCATCTCCAATGTTGTAGTTAAGGACGATGAAGTTGTAGGCTTCAATGACGTTCCCAACAAAGCCAATGCCTGCACCTCCCTGTCGATTGGCCTCTGCCTGTCCTAGATCGCCAGTGCCAATACCGGCATCATAGTAAACTACCTGTTGCCAGACTTTTCCATCGTTATCTTTCCCGCTACGAGCAATAGAGCGGGCAAGTCTTGTCACATTGGAAGGGATATTCTTTAGGCCAGAGACTGAAGACTGCCAGGTACCGTCACAGCAGATGACGATACGCTTGGGGGCAGCAAAGGCGTCTTCCGTTGCTTCATGGTGTGATCCGTCCTCTAGGGGCTTGGGCTGCGGTTGAGAAGGCATACTGAAGAGTGATGTAGATAAGATAGAAAATGGAGACTTTTTGGGGCTGAAAGCTGAGCGTTGCGGCTACGATACCGTTCTCTCAACAACTCTTATATCCCAATTCCACTGGTTACTCAGACACTGCCTCGTATCTGTCTGTCAGATTCTCCTCCCTGCAGCATCTGAACCCAGCTGAAGCCACAATGCTGTTGTGTCTTGGTCGGCAGGACCAGATAGGCTCGATATGCCATCACCCCTCTTCTTGGCAGAACATTGTGCATGGTTTAAGAGTCGTGATAGGTCCATGTCGAGGACGAGGCAGTTGTGGTGAAACTAGTCAGCGATATGACAGGTATTGCATGTATTGTCAGACATCAGCGCAGATTGGTCGATCTTCGTGTCTTGTCAGGTATCAAGCGGGGGAAATGCCCAGTACAGGTATCCTCGGCATATAGTAAGCTCGAATAGGATGGTTGTCATCACCTAGAAAGGCACAGCCAGGCAGTCAGCTCACCACCATAAGCAAGTAATGATATGATACAATATAAACGGAAGTTCACCCGATTCAGCCCCTTAGAGCGGGCCGCAAGCGGGAAGAAATAACTACCGAGCGTGTGCTATTGTTGTCCAATAACAGACACTGCATGTCAATATAATGACGAAGGAGGCTTTTTCATGGCTCAGATCTGCACGCCATCTTCAGAGTGTTTCAACCTACTGTAGTATTCGAGTTCCAACTAGCGAATCATATTGTACAAAAGGGAAAGGAGAGAGAGTAACTATTCTCCGTACAACGCCAGAAAATGCTTGTGAATATCCGTATCGACCTTGTCAATGATAAACAACACCTGAATCCTTCAACTTCCGTAAAATCCATCAATCTTGACGCGCGCCTTCTCCGAGGGCTCGATACTGATTCCAGTGGTTGACAAATTGCTTCTGTTGACGATCTTCCAAAGTTGCGTTGAGGTTGGCACGAGGATCAACAGGGTATGTAGTTGCGGGAGGATATGCAGGAGCATCAGAATGTTCAGCTGGGGCAGGATACCCTGACTGATTGGCAGCCACATGACCTCCTGGCTGAGACTCTTTGGATTTGGCGTCGCTGAAAGTGGCTGTAGGAAGCTCATGAACAACATTTTCTGTCGCATCCATCTCAAAAGTGCCACTGGGTGGGCGGAGGGCGTCGTCTACTCTGTCGGTACGGCCTGCAGAGTAGTTTTAGCATTCGCTTCGGAAACGAGTCGACCACTTCTGATGACGAGTCTGATGCTGCATATCGACGTAACGTACCTCCAAATGGTGCAAATGGATCAGGGTTCCCCCGGTTGGTATTGCGTGACAACATCCGGCCGAGGTAACTCTTTTCTTCCTTTTCATCAAAGGTATAGGGCATGTCAGCGCCATCAACAAGTTGCTCTTCGTTGTGCTTTCGACGACGCAGAAGGATCACTGCGAGAACCACAAGACCCAAGGCGGCAATACCTCCAACTACACCTCCAACAATTAACCCGATTGAAGACCCTCCAGAGTTGCCATCATCAAGGGAAGAGCTCGCGGTTCCTGTTTCGGTAGGGCTCTCTCCAGGTGTGCTCTCGAAAGAGGCAGTCGGGAGTGTAAAGAAATCTGTACCGACTTGGGTCTCGGTAATTGATTCGACAGGTGCACTGCTGGAAGGCAACTTGCTGGTGAAGATAACCGTGTTCTTTGTTACCGTAACTCGAATTGAGTTGGGGATCGTGCGGGTAGTGCCCGAGTCGGTCATGGTCTTCGAGTGTTTATGCCTATGAGTCGTTTCCTCGTTATCTTCGTCCATACTGTGAAAGACATAATAAGTAGTGTCGGAGACAGAGGTCCTTCTTCGAGTCACAAGAGTGCTTTTGGTAGCAGAACTCTCAGAAGCAGTCTTCTCTGAATCAGTGCTCTCGTATGTCGTGGTCTCGGTATCTGACATGTCGTTGGTTGGCCACGAGCCGGGGTCTGGAGAGTCGATGTCGCGACAGCCAGGAGGCCTGATGCATGGATCGTGAGAGCAGCAGCCTTTGTATTGAAAATCGAAGTAACTACAGGTGTAGTATTCCTTGTCAGCGTCGCATCCTTTCCCATGCCAATATTGTAGAAACTTGGCCATGCCGGCAAACAAAGTATAGGAGGGAACACCAACGGTCAGTGAAGGAAGATAAGAAGATATAGGTTTGTCTTTATTCTCCCCCGTTGGGCTTGAATTCGGTTTGCGTTTGTAATCGCCTCGGGAGATTCGGTTGTTATAGTATCCTGGCTTCTGTGAATGTGAGGAGAAGAAAAGCAAGTGAGAGTCTGTCGCTCTGTTTCTTGAAGAGCCAGATGATATTATCGCTTGCTTAAGGAAACACGCACGACAAACAAGTGAAGAAGAAAGAAAGAGAGAAGAGGGAGAAAAGAGAATAGATGAAGCGATAAGATTTGTGACGTTGCGTGCGTTGATGCGGGTTACGCCAACAAGCAGAAGGAGTGGAGGAGAAGGAAGTTTGCTGCCAGCTGCCAACAGCTGTCGGCCAAACTTGCCTCATCACGGTCACTTTGAGTCACGAACAGAAGGCAAAATTATAGAAGAGTACTTGAGTCTACCTTTAGAGTAACAAGTGACTGGGTCAGATTTCCTATCATTTTGTAGCAAATGAATATCTCGTGCAACAAGTTTGCAAGCCATTGAGCCCCGGATAGACCAGGACGAAGCAAATTGCACGTCAAGTCACTTGTCAGCGTGTACCTAAGGTATTTGAAGAAAATGATACGGCAATATGCATTGAAAGGCTGGGTACCTAATCTAAGCTGTCATGATGGTGAATATACAATGCAATAACTGCATTTGAAAAGGAGGGACGATCAACCTTTCTGTGCCTCTCCTTAAGCTCAGAATACCAGCGTTAAAATACCCAAATTTCTACCTTACATAATGAATTATGAAACGTTTGATCATTGTAGCACTTCTATCTGCCATGGAAACACAGAGTTACGCAGAGTACCCTTAAGAGGCCACTGTGTGTACATTGTGCCTACTTTGTACTCCTCTGTGCCCCCTGAGTTAGAGGCAAAGTTTCAAAACAAGGCACTGAAAATGAAACTAGAAACATCAAACAATAGCGCCATGTAGTTATTGAGAAGTCTTCCATATTATACTACTTATTGTACAGTCTAGCTACCGAGGTATATAGGCAATTCTACGACTACGCTCCACCACTTACAGGTCTCCCTCTAACAACCCAGAAACAACATCAGCCGGAGCCTCAGCGAGTGGGAAAAACTCGTAGACAACCACGTCACTGCCATGTGTGACTTGTCGATGCGATCTGTAACCCTTGCCCGTGGCACATCATTGCACTGCCCAAGAGGCAACAAGTCAGGATAAACTTCTACATGTGAATGGCTGATCTTATCAGGTACAAAATAGATTAAGCACTCCTTTCATCGTTTTGCCTTTAAAGATGCCTTACAAGAGCCAATGCTAATGACTTCAACTAAGGGACTGATACAAGATAGACAAGCAAGGAGCATATCATAGTCCGTGATATCATTGTCGAAAACACCCTAGTTTTATACGCCTGATATATGATAAATAAAACATCCCATCTCTATCCATGGTCCAATCTCTTGAAACTCTTGCTTTACAACTTCTCTAACAAAAGCTTGCTACCAGCATTACCCACAGGCTTGTCGCCCTTCTTCTTGCCCTTCTTGGCTCCCTTGGGCGCAGCCTCCTGAGCTTCACGCGCCGCCTTCTGCTCGGCTGTCTCCTCTGTGGCAGCCTTCTCCAGAGTCTTCTTGTTCTTCTTGAGCGCTTTCTTGAGCGCATCCACCTCGCTGAAGTCGCCAGCCTCAAGGAGACCAACGACAACGAACGAGCTGGGACCAGTTGCCCAGTCCATGATATGCTCCTTGATAACGGGGTAGAGAATGTTGGAGAACTCCAGAGGAGGGTCAACAGGGATAATCTTGCCGGCCGCCTTGTCGTACTTGCCGCCTTGGATCAGCGACTTGAGCATACGACCACCGTGAGGTGTCCGTGAGGTGTGAACTTGAGGTTGAAGATCAACCTCAGCAGGTTCCTGGCTGGGGTCACCGCTGGCTGATTGAGCAATAGCCTCAAGAGCAGCCTGCTTGTCACCAACTCCTGAAAGAAGAACATCGGTAATGAACTGGCAGCCAAAGGCAGTAGCAGTAAGCTCACTAGGTACCTCTGCAATGGTGGAAATGAGCTGGGGCGACACGGAAGTAATAAGTTCGTTGCGTCGAATGTCCTCATCCTTCTTACTCGTTGTCTTGCGGATCTCGTGAACCTCCTTGAGAAGCTCGACATCGAACGACTGACTAGCAGGGAAGAGAGACTTGGCCAAACCCTCGAAAAGGTAGAGAATCGTTGTCCTGGCAAAGGGGTTGTTGACTGTAGCGACAACATTCTGGGCAATGTTCTCGCCTTCGCCAAGGAGTTCGGGGAAGATGGTCTTCGCAGTTAGCTTTGTGTCATCGACAACATCGTAGGTAGTAAGGAGAATGAGGTGGGCCCAGATGTCTCCAGACATGAGAAGGAAGGTGTCCTTGAATGTCTTGAGGATCTGCTTTCGGTCCTTTGAGGAACCATGGGCGAGAAGCAGGCATGTGAGCTTGGCACCGTTGCGAGTGAAAGCCATGTTCTTCAATAAATCTCCACTTTCGTCACCCTTGACCATCTCGAAGAACTCAGTGAACTCCTCCGTGCCGGCCTGGGTGTTGGAAAAGTACTGGAACATGGCGTCATGGAGCATGGTGAAACCGGTCATCTTCTTGTTGACAAGAGAGCCGATCATGTCGACCAGACTCTTCATGATGGGGCCGCGCTTGCTGGGCTCAGCCTCAAGAATGACCTTAAGATCGGCAGTAGGAGTTGTGTCCTTGTTGAGCTCCTTGATAGAAAACTCGGGTCCATACCACTCGCGAAGAAGGATAGCCTTTTGCTCCTTTGTCGCAACACCTCGGTAAATATCGTCAAGAATCCATGATGCCTCTGCGTGGTTGATCATCTTTCGGACACGACCGTAGAACTCGGGGATGATAATGTCTCGGATCTCCTCGTCGTTCTGGACTAGAAGCTTTCCCATCAAGAACTTGGCATATCGACTCTCAGCAAGCTGAGCATATGTGCCCTTGAGTTCGCGGGCGATCTGCTTCCTTTGCTCGGGAGTGGCGTACTTGATGGCGGTTTGAACAGCTCGTACAGCGTCGTGCTTGAGGACGAAGTCCTTAACGCGACCAGTGATGATGGTGAACAGCTCGTCGACCAATGTCTGTCGCTCCTCCTTGGGTACGTGGGACTTTCGTCGCAGTCTCTCCCACAGCTTCTTTGTGCGTTGGAGTTCGTCAGCTAGAGGCTTTGCGGCCTTGCGCTCTTGGGCGAGCTGCTTCTGCTTGGCATGAGATTCGCGCGAAGTTTGGCCTAGGGAACGGTTAGCATTGGCTGGGAGCGCATGCATTTTCAAGACGGCAACATACCTTTTTCAAATACCTTTCCATTTTGAGGGCCACTCAAAGACTTCTTGGGGGTCTCCTCGCTCAGTTCGGCACCACCATCCTCCTCGTCTGAAACATCCTCCATATCATCGTCCTCGGGCTCTTTGACAGATTGTTTTCGGACCTTGGTCTCGTCAAGACGAGCCTTCTTAACTTTAGAATCAGTCTTGACCTTGCCGCCTGGAGCGGACTTTCGCTTGTTGCCAACAGCTGCGGTTTTGGTAGCCATTGTTGTGAACTTGATGGGTATGGGTGGATGCAGAGTCGCAGTTCAGTTCAGGCTTCGCAACTTTTTTTTCTGGGCGATAAGCTTGAAGTCCAGCGCTTGGCTAACTGATAAGCGAGGCCCCGCTTTTCTAATCCAGGATCAAAGCCGTCACGTGTATTCTTTGTCACCCTCTTATACCGTAGGTACCTAAGGTAAGGTACCCTACCTGTGAAGAGACGGCCTCAATTAAAAAATACCAGGTAGCCTTTGCTTATTGATATTTGACTAATTATAAAGAAGCTTCAAGTGGAATAGGTTCTGGATGATCAATGTTCCCTCTATCTCAATTGGACAGAGTTCATCGTTATATGTGTTCTGGCTTAACAACCGAAACACGAAAAGGTACAATTCTCAATATTTAATTAATACTAGTTATATACTAACTTATAAAATACCAGAGAATAAGGTAATCAGATTGTGAACTCAGTTGATGCGGTGATGCTGTTTGAACAAAGCCGAACAGGAACACTAGGTCTGATGGGATTGTAGCAAAAGCAAATGACTAGGTACGTCAAGGAATCTTTGAAGAAAATTATGCCAATCAACTGAAGTGATTCGACTTAGCCTTGCTAGCCTGGAGAGTTTCCTTCAAGGTATATCCCAACTCATGTTGATACCACCAAGTATAGAACAAGCTTCCCGATCGCCAACACGGCACCCTCAGCAATACTCGATGACAGAATCATAGCTGGTGCCACAATGAACTTATCGCACGTCACTACAGGCATTAGAGCCCTGCACGTTGCCACTGAGGTCTCCCCAACACGTGAGGGGCCTGCATGAGTGCAAGACAGCGCACTCCCGGCTCCGGTTGTAGGTGCTTTGAGCAACGGCCAACTTCCCACAGTCATTGAAGTTTAAAGCTCAATTTCTTCAGCCATGGATGGTATGGATCCTCCGTCGATATCCCAGGTCGCTCCCAATCTGTTTGTTGGTAATGTCGCAAGCTCCTTGAACCGCAATGTTCTCCGACATCACAATATCACGGCGATCGTCTCTCTCTTAGACGGCCCATATTCAAAATGGAACAAACCCAAGAACAGACAAATTGTGCCTCAAGAGTGCCATTTGTTTGTGCCTTGCCTCGACAATTCGACAATGGACATCCTCTGCTTATTAGATGATATCTGCAACTTCATCGACTCGCAGCTTGATCGCCACTGTTCACTGCGGTCGCCATCTTCCGTAATCTCAGGAGAATTCGACTTGGATTCAACATCGACCATCGGAAGCGAAGAGTCGACACGAGAGCCAAATGTTTTAATTCATTGTCGTCTTGGAATGTCCCGATCAGCCTCCGTTGCAATAGCATATCTCATGCGCGAACGACAAGAGAGTCTGGATGTTATTCTCTCTAGCACCAAGGCAAGGCGAAAAGTGAAGCCGCGAGACAACTTCATCGACCAACTCCAAGTTTGGGAAGCTGTCGGCTACCAACTGTGGGAGGACAGCCAGAGGCAGATACCCAAGGCACCATACCAGGGTTACCTTGATAGACGAGCTGTGAGACTTACAGCAAAGGGGTTGACGGGTAACGAGCCCATTGTCCCGCTTTGTGACTGGGACGAAGATTGATCGGGCCGGTCGGTAAACGTACAGGAATATGCAGAAAATTGGAAGTTTTAAAGTCATTGGTTAGTGAGATATTGCTTCGAGTTTCACCTGGCGCATATTAATGCGGGAAGCTGAGTAATACAAGAATCGAACTGCATCTGAAAAGGGAATAATGGGCTAAAGGAAGCAATATAGTGAGAGTCTTTCAATCTGGCCATGAAGAACATGAAACTTGAATAGTTGATTAGGCTGTAATCTAAAAAGGCGTTGATCATAGTTGAGATTTGCTAGAAGTTGAGAAGAAGCCGTTAACAAGATGGCAAGGTCGCTGTGACGAGAGCACTCTAGGTACCTAGGCATTCTTAATTGCCGGGCGGTCAACAAGACACTAATCCTATTCAGTTTCGTACCCCGCCGCGACTAAACCTCCCCACTCTCATGAGGACTCTCGTCATTTAGAGACTGTATCAAAAGTAATATTTTGCAATTATAGCTCCCTTGAGATAAGTCATCAAGATGGGACGAGAGGATCAGATTGAGGAGCGCGAAGTACTTGAGTCTATTTTCCCAGACGAAATTACAGGTACAAATCCCCAGTTCAAAAGACAAACTCTTCCGTGCCTAATCATTTTGCTGTAGATATCTCTGAAACCGAGTTTAGAGTATCAGTCGCACTAGACATTCTAGATGAAGAAGATCAAGATCCTCCGACTATGCTTCTCCAAGTGAGATATCCAGAAGAATATCCCGAAAAGCCACCCCATCTCGATATCCTCGCTCCTCCAAATGCGACTCCTCACGAACACTTTAGTGTCGCCGACGATCGCGATCAGCTCCTAGCCAGCCTCGATGAGACCATCCAAGAAAACCTCGGTATGGCAATGATCTTTGCCATTGTCTCGACGCTCAAGGACAATGCCGAACAGCTTGTTCAAGAACGCAAGGACGTTGTCACACAGGCCCATGAAGAAACTCTCCGGGCTGCTGAGGCTGAGGAGAACAAAAAGTTCCACGGTACAGCCGTCACACCCGAGACATTCCTCAAGTGGCGTGAGGGCTTCTTGCAGGAGATGGAGGACAAGAGACAGCAAGAGGAGGAGGAGCGTCTTGCTGAGCTGAAGAAGACAAAGGTCAAGGAACCTGCTCGCATGACGGGCCGACAGCTCTGGGAGAAGGGTCTTGCTGGCAAGGGTGACGAAGAGGAGGATGACATGCCTGTGGAGGGCGTAGAGAAACTCAAGGTTGAGGCTGCATAGGGGGTCAAATAGCAAAAATGCATTACTCGGAGTTTGGGCTTGGGTACAAATACAGAAAGGCAAATAGCCTGCAATGAGATGAGATGAGATGACGATTGGTATCACAGAGGAAAATGACCTTCTATGGCAATGGAAGGTACAAGGGGCTTCGGGTAGCCAAGTGCTGTCATTATGATATAGACTTGGATTTAAACCATCCAGTATTAACTATATACCAGAGGTAACAAGACGTCCTCTAGACATGACCATTTTTATTCCTGAACGCCATAACTAATGCTCTTTTACTTAATTCATCTCCGTCCTGGCATAAAAGTCATCAACCTTGCATTTCAGCATCCTCACCACCACCATCGCTGCCATCCTCCCAGTCATCCTCTTCACCATCGACAGGCTCGCCAAGCACCTTGTTGATCTCTGATAGCAATTCCTTGGCGTGCTCACCTAGACGCTCATCCTCGTAATCCTGCTGCTCATACAGCTTTAGGCACTGCATAATCCATTGCCGAGATGACTTCCATGATCCCTTCCACTCCTCGCTAACCTTGACGTCGTCATTCCAAGGCTTAGAAGCGGTAGTCTTAAGCTTCTCCCCGGAGATGTATAGACACCAACCTCCAAGGTACCAGGCCTCAACACTTGTGTCGTCATCTGTGACAAGGCGCTCAAGCACGCTCAGGGCCTCATCCTCCAACTCAGTCTCCATCAGCAAGCGGGCGAGGGCGATTCTTGTGGGGAATTCGGGAACATCGGGGTGCTGAGGGGGAAGGTTCTGCCACAGCTCGAGACTTCTGCGCAGAGCTGTCTGGGCCTCGTTGGCGCGGTTCTGTGAGATTCGAACATTGGCGACTGTTTGCCAGGTCTCTGGGGCCGCGGGAGCGAGGAGCATAGCCTCAGTAATAAGAGTCTCACATCGTGACTCGGCATCAGGTTCCCATGAAAGATCAGTCATGTACACTTCAGCGACAGCGCAAAGGACTCCACCAAGCTTGTGTTGCTTCTCCTGAAGGGTAGCTTTTTGCTCAGGGGTTGGTGATCGGAGCTCGCCCAGGACTGCAATCTGCTTTCGGAGAGCGGTCGCACCACGCTCATACCACTGCACAGTATCGAGACCACCCTCCTCGCTAAGCTGTGCAAGAAGGAGGAACTTTTCAGGACCGCCTCCAATTTTCTCATCTGCAGTGCCATCCTCATCAAGGAAGACTGCACGCTCAAAAGATGCCCTCGCCTCGTCAATGTCGCCAGACTCGACGAAAATGGTACCAAGAAGATTGGCAGCACTAAGCTCAAAGTCACCACCCTGGCCGGTGGCATCAAGGGCCTGCTGGGCGAGAGTGGCAGCTTCTTCTAATTTTCCGACCTCAAGCTGAGTTTGCGCATCGACGAGGAGTTTTGCGATGTCGGGATTTGTCTTTTTGGCGTCGGGTCTTGAGGGCGCCATGATGCTGTGAAGAGGGGACTTTGATAAATATGTAGACGCTGCTAGGTTTTGGCTGGATCGAGACTCTGTTGATAATGGCAGAGGTTGTATGTAAGCCAAGGTGGTATTGGGAGGTGTAGGGCCTAGTTGAAAAGCGATTGTTGTAAGAATTAGAAATGAGTTATTGTGTAATGGGCGATCTTGTTCTGTCAGAAGCTTGTGCCTTGGTGTTGAGCGGGAACTGAAAAATTTAGGCGGGTCTTATCGATAACGGTGGAATTCCAAGAGATGGAAGCTACCTACTTAGGTAGTTATGAATCTTGCTATTCGATTCTATATTGTGCTCCTAGCACTACTCGAGTATGTACACGAGAATATAGTGAATTGGAAATATAGAACGACTGTACATGTCAGTCGAGCTGAACTGTTACTGCTTCTCAATGTTTGAATTGCCGTCTTTTCTTTTCTCCAAACCCCAGATACTTCTTTTGACTGAGGGGCAGAAACTGACAGAATGCCACCTCATCTTGCTGTCGTCGAAGTGACATTTCATATGCTTTCAAATGAACCTATGATAGCTGCAAGGTGGTAGAGAAGTCTCTTAATCAATAACAGGCTTGCCCGGATATTGTCCATTGATTCCGGCCAGCTTATTCTCCATCAAGCCATGCAAGCATAATGTAAAAGGTGACCTAGTATTTCTTTCACCCACATGCGGGGCATTCGCGGGGCAGAGTGGAATTGGTATCACCTCGTCGGACTCATTAAACATTTGTCATCGCGCCATAGGCTTTCTAACTCAAGTTAAATGCAATATCGATTCAATAACATCAACAGAAAACCACATAACAGAGAAAAGCCAAATCATCATGTTCACCGGAATCGTAGAAGAAGTGGGAGGTCAGTTATGTTATGTCTAGTCTCATCTACAACACTCACTCACATGCTTCCAGTTGTCTCCAACCTCAACACCAATGACTCAACAGGCGGTACTTCTCTAACCATCTCGATTCCTTCTGGCTCAAAGCTCCTCTCAGACTGCCACGACGGCGACTCCATCTCCGTCAACGGCGTCTGTCTCACAGTCACATCCTTCACACCTGAGGCCTTCACCATTGGCGTTGCCCCCGAGACTCTGCGCATCACCAACCTCGGCGATCTCAAGGAGGGAAGCAATGTTAATCTTGAGCGCGCTGTCCGGGCCGATACCCGTATGGGCGGCCACTTTGTCCAGGGACATGTTGACACTACCGCTGAGATTCTCTCTGTTGAGAAGGATGGCAATGCTTTGACTTTCCGCTTCCAGCCTGCTCGCAAGGATATGTTGCGGTACATCGTGTACAAGGGTTTCATCGCTATTGACGGCACGAGCTTAACTGTTACCAAGGTCAATGATGATGAGGCGTGGTGGGAGGTTATGCTTATTGCATACACCCAAGAAAGGGTTGTCGTGGCGCAGAAGAAGAAGGGCGACACTGTCAACGTTGAGGTTGATATGATGGCCAAGTATGCTGAAAAGTCTCTGGGTGGTGTTGTCGGTTCAGAACCCGGAGCTGCGGCATCGTTTCCTTTCATTGAGAAGATTGTTGAGAGGATTGTGGCACAGGGATTCGGAGGGAAGCCATAAACTATTCAATAGATTTTAATCATTAAAGGATTGGGTATCATGTTTCTCATAATCCTGGATACCCCCATGTTCACGATGGTATTGCCGCCTACTCAATAACACAAACGCTCAAATACCAATACCTCTAAATACAAGCCTTCTCATGTTAATACACTCTGCCGACCAAGATATTCAGATATCCTTCGGCTTTCCCAATCGATATTCGTACAAAGTCGTCTCCTCGTATGTATGCAAAACTATCATGCATCACCCCAAACTTCTGCAATCTTGGTACTCAAGGGCTTGGTAAACTTCTTTCGTCCGACAAGGTGGCTTGTCTGACTCAAAACCAAATCGCGTTTACGCTTGAGCCCTTGTTCGCCAGTTCCGCAGGACTCGAAAGCCTTGACAAAATCGTATGGAGTTTTCCAGCGTTTTTGTATTTCGAGCGCTCTTTCTCCTGTGACGCCCTTGATCGTCATGAGCATCTTGAGAAATACGTCTCGTAAAGTTATGGACTCCGACTTGGATGCAAGCGACGAAAACGCGGGATACGTGATGTACCAATCTGGCGAGATATTTTCTCTGAGATGTTTCAACAGGGGAAGGTAATTATGAGATGTGAGAGTCTTGGTAGGAATGACGTTCAGGGATTTGCTCTCGTATGTCCGCTTCAACATAGCCGTCATCCGAGCCAAATATCTGACTGTGTCGTCCATCTTGGCTGTCCTCTTGACAAAGTAGCCATTGACTACTTGTGTCGAGGCAATAGCCGACCGGACTGCTTCGGCGTATCTGGTTGCCACTTCCGGATCCATAGAGATCTCTTCTATGATGTAAATAACTTTCTTTACACCCGATCGTTGCAAGCGAAACTTTTGCTCGTGAAATCTGCCGTCTTTGATACTCCCAATCAAGTCATCGAGGCGTTTCCTTTCAACGATCCAGTCCAAAATAGCCTCATCGCCCTCGGCACCTTGAGCTGCGAGCAGGTTTGGGTCGTTGCATTTTGCAATCCATTGGGCATCACCAAGTTCCATGCTACGCATAATGGGCTTTGCACCCAGTTTTGCAAGCTCCTCTTGCATGTAATCGCGATCAGTCTTTGCTCTGACTTCGCGGACATCCAGGACCAAGTGAACGGTGAATGATCCTGGAGGGAGTCGTATTGGCGTGAAATTCGGTAATGAGGTGTCGTCCGATATTGTTGGGCCGTCAGATACAACGTTCTGGAATTCTGATGGAGCTTTCGTGGGTTCAGCAATTTCAACGGAGGGAGACCTCGGCCTAGGATTGGGTTCAGGTTGGAAACTTGGGATGACAGGCTGTGCTGAAGTTGGGTCCTTAACTCTTCCACTTTCAGCCTGCCAGTGGTCCGTTTCTTTTATACGCTTTGCAACCTCCCATCCTTCATCCGTCAAGGCGTATCTCCTTAATGGTCGTCCTCTTTCATACACCAGCTCTTTCTGTAATAGTGTTTTCATCGAGTTCCAGGCTGTGTAGAATTTGGTAGGGTCGCTAGGAGCTGAGAATGATGAGTCACAATGTGGTTGTGCAACTTCAATAAGCTCCGCCTTTGTCATTCCAGCAGAAGAATCTTCATCCAATGTTGAAAGGCCAACTACCAAGGCGAAAGCTCCAGACCGCAGAGCAGGGACGTATGCTTTCGGCTTACGCGCTTTTTTCGCAGGCTTCGAGGAGCTCTCGCCATTGTCGCCTCCAGCAGCTGGCGCCACCGCCTTACGGGACCTGGGATGTGGAGGCATTGGGAGGCCATTTTGCTCGCAGTGTTTTTTCAGTTGTTGTTCTAGGCGTTCGCAGAGTTTGGGACCAAAGCCTTTGAGTTGCTGCAGCTGTGCAGGGTGTTCAAAGGTAATCGGACATACTTTTAACGAGTTATATGCGGTTCTGTAAGTCGTAACGCCTTTGGAATTGCGTTCACGGGCCAGATCGAGCCATTCTTTTACCCAAGCCAGCAGCTGAGGGTTGGCCGAGTCGGCGTCGTCCATGTCGTCACCTTGGATCACACTATGGCCAAGAATGCAGAGTTGTCTTCTTCTCGCAAGGGCCAGGTGAAAGACAGCACTCCGCTCAATCCGGACTTATCAAATGTTGAACTGGTCGTTTTATGCCGTGAATGTAACGCGACCAACCTCGCGTTGCCGATGACAGGGGTAAAGGATTTGACACGAAATCACGTGCCTGCTAGACTCCAAGCAGGATAGTCCAAGTTGTCGGCGGTGAGGCTATACAGGTGAAGAAACCTAGGAAACCAACCTGAGAGCTATTGCCCATTGTTAGGCTGACGTGAGGCCCTGCGCCAACAGAATCGTGGCGGGTAAGGCGCTGAAGGAAACGCACCCAATTAAACCAGCTAAAGTCCCCACCTGCGCTACAGCACCTTAGCTCTGGGCATCAGGCGGGGCATAACTGAATGGATGTTTTGTATCTGTTTTTAGCATCTCATAGAATCCATTCGATAGAGGCGGTATAAAAAGTATTTTGACCGCCGAAAAGACATCTCCATAGCCCCATTGAGCAGCTAACTAAGGTACCTGTTTGTTGAGCTAGGTAGGCTACCTAAAGCTCAGCTCAGCTCCTAAACGAAACTGCAGTGGCTAGTTTGTATTAAGCAGGCCCTTGCAGTAAGCACTGTTACCCCTCGTATAGAAGAGGTGCCCGTTGGAAGGTCCCCCGCCAGGTCGTCACTGCGGAGGCCTCGATTTGTTTCAAAAGGGACCTGGAGCTCCATCTTTCTCTTTCATTCTCCTCCCGCCTGCGTCCGCATATTGTCTTGTCTTTCCTTCTTTCATCCCATAAACTTCTCGATTGATTCTTTCAGTCACAAGCACGTAGAATGTCTGACGACAAGTTCCTCGCCGCTTCGGCAAAGCACCCTATTGTGCCTAACCATGTCTACAAATATGGTACTGCGGGGTTCCGTATGAAGGCCGACCTTCTCGATGGTGTCTCATTCCGTGTCGGTCTCCTGTCCGGTCTTCGAAGCCGTAAGCTCAATGGCCAGGCCATTGGTGTCATGATCACTGCTAGTCATAATCCTGCTATCGACAATGGTGTCAAGATCGTTGATCCCATGGGTGAGATGCTTGAGCAGGAGTGGGAGTCGTATGCTACCAAGCTCGTCAACTCTCCTTCTGATCAAGAGCTTCTCGACAACTACAAGGCCTTGGCTACCCAGCTCAAGATCGATCTCTCTGCTCCTGGCCGCGTCGTCTACGGTCGTGACACTCGCCCTTCCGGCCACTCCTTAGTCGTTGCCCTCGCCGATGCTTTCGAGGCTACAAACACAGAGTACACCGACTACAAGATCCTCACCACCCCCCAGCTTCACTACCTGACCCGATGCATCAACACCGAGGACACCCCCAAGGCCTACGGCAAGGTCAGCGAGCTTGGCTACTACGAGAAGATGTCTGAGGCCTTTACTCGTGCTCTTCGAGGCCGCAAGCCCCAGGGTCAGCTTATCGTGGATTGCGCCAACGGTGTTGGAGGTCCCAAGCTCTCTGAGTTCCTCAAGGTCTTGCCTGAAGGCAACATTGACGTCAAAGTTGTCAACGATGATGTCCTCCGTCCCGAGGTTCTGAACTTGGATGTAAGTCCACCTCAAACTTTCAGCTCTCAATCACAACAACTGACCTAATCTTCTCAGTCCGGTGCCGACTTCGTCAAGACCAAGCAGCGAGCCCCTCCCAGCCCCAAGCCTGTCCCCGGTGCCCGATGCTGCTCTCTCGACGGTGACGCCGACCGTCTGATTTACTACTGGGTCGACCCTGATACCGGCTTCTTCATGCTCGACGGCGATCGCATTTCTTCTCTCAATGCATCGTTCATCGGCGATCTCGTTCGCTCTGCCGGCCTTGCTGATGACCTCCGTATCGGCGTTGTTCAGACCGCCTATGCCAATGGCGCCAGCACCAACTATATCGAGAAGCACCTTCAGCTTCCCGTTGTCTTCACTCCTACCGGTGTGAAGCACTTGCATCACGCCGCTTGCCAGTTCGACGTTGGTGTCTACTTCGAGGCCAACGGCCACGGTACCGTTGTCTTCTCCCAGGAGGCTATCCGTGCTTTCCGTGAGACTGAGCCTCAGTCTCCCGCTCAAAAGGACGCCCTTGACACCCTCGCTGCTGTCAGCGACCTCATCAACCAGACCGTCGGTGACGCCATCTCCGACATGCTCATGGTGGAGGTCATTCTCGCCCACAAGGGATGGACCCTCAAGGATTGGGCCATGACCTATAATGACCTTCCTAACCGTCTGGTTCGTGTCGAGGTCGGCAACAAGGACCTCTTCCAGACCACTGATGCTGAGCGTCGCCTCAGCCACCCTGTGGGTGCTCAGGATGAGATTGACCAGTGTGTTAAGAAGTACACTAGTGCTCGCTCCTTTGCCCGTGCCAGTGGTACCGAGAACGCATGCCGTGTCTATGCTGAGGCTGCCACTCGCTCCGAGGCCGATGAGCTCGCTAACAAGGTTGCTCAAATCGTGAAGCAGTTCGGTTCCTAGATATACCCGACCAGCTACCCAGACAACTTGACTATAAAATAAACCAGTGACAAAAATGAAGGACACATCCAACACAGGACGTGTGGGGAAACGCGTGTCTAAAAAGGAGGGAGAGGAGGAAACTAGAAAAGGTTTCCCAAAAATAGGTTATCAAGCCCAGCTCAGGATTAGCCTCGGGACAAGTAGCAAAACGCTCAGTCCGATTTAACGATGAATGAAATCTCTTTGCTTTTATCGATCAATGAATGATCGTCTTGATCATTGTTTTGAGTGCCGCATAACTATTCAGATCACAGAGAATCATTCATTCGAGATAAATTACACCATGTTAAAGCAAAAGATCTTTTTGACTAGGTAGCTCCGGAGTGTTCTTCTTTGTGGTATCACTCATAACGGGTCGTCAAATCAGCCACACCTCCCATCCCTCGCGATTGCGTTGTTTTTCTTTCTCTCTTTGTATATATCTAGCAGCAAAGTTTACCCCGTGTAAGATGCAAGACGCCGTCCACCTTATACACAGATCCCAATTCTCCGCAAGTATCTACTCCCCTGCTCCTTAGGGTTTCGTTTTAACCCTTGGATGTCTTTTTTTTCTCATGTAAGTCATTAGAAACAAATAGGCACAATCTCATGGAGAACCCATTCAGCACATGCGGTATTCAAGCGCACCCTTGGAGGCACGGTTGACGTCCTGAGTTTCCAGCTCATAAGCGATCTTGATGTCAAGATCACGTCTGTTCTTTGAGTTGGGTCGAACATCAAGGTTGAGTGAGATCTCCTCACCCTGCTGGACGGTGAGGACATCCTCGAAGTAAAAGACGGTCTGCTTCCAGTGGGTGTACTTGGTATGAGGACCGGTGGAAAAGCGGATAGGCTTGTGGCAAGCGGTGAAGTCGATATCGAACCACGAGACTAGGGCGTGAATGAAATCGTCGCGGGTAGCCCGGAGCTTGAAAGGAACCTGGAAAGCCAGATCGTCTGTGGTGCACTTGTAGAGGTCGAGGGTCAAGACACCAGTGGGTTCGGTAACAGCAGCCTTCACCTCGACAGTGTCGACGAGGGGCTCACAGAGAGCAGTGGCCTTCAGAGGGGTATAATCGAAGCCATACACGTCGTTCCAGACTAGAAAACACATTAGCAAATGAAATTCAGAAGCAAAAGCTAATTCGCGGCAGTCACTTACACTCAATCTTATCCTCCTTGTAGTCGCCATCCTCAATACCGGCAAAGAAGATGGTGGCCTTGTCAGGGAAGATCAGGCCATCCTTCTGAAGGTAAGTGTCTCGGGCGTAGAGGACAGTGTCGAGCATGGACTCGTAGAGGAGGAAGTATCCCATCCATTCGGAGATGATAATGTCAACCTTGGGGAAGGGCAGCTCAACCTCCTCCATCTTGCCCTGAAGAAGGGTGATCTTGTCGGAGAGGCCGTTGACCTTGACAATCTCACGGGCCTTGAAAATGATTGTGGACATGTCCACACCGATAACATGTTTGGCACCGGCCTTAGCGGCGAACCTATGATTTATTTTGTCAATTCGAGTTCATTTGATATTCCGTCGGCCTCTGGAGGCTGGCGCGTTTTGCGACGTGGGCTGTCGTTCTGCAAGCGCGGGGCATAACGAGGGGCATTTTTGGAGGGTCTCGTTTCGCACGTACATGGAGAGAATAGCGGTACCGCAACCGACATCCAGAACAACCTTGTCCTTAAAAATGTGCTTGTTTTGCATGATGGCGTTCATGTACGATCGTGTGCGAACTTCATCTTTCTGCAGTCATAGAAAAACACTAGTCAGCGAGTGCTCAATACAACAGCGCAGCGACTGTGGGGGAAGAATATCATACCAACATCTCCTCGTGGATACCTATCACAGAGCAAAAATATGTTAGTAGGGAGTACTTTAAAATAGCTGTATAGCTTCAATGATTGTATTCGTACCATGGTGGTCGTAGCTGTATTGGCGCAGTTAGTATACAGTGATTTCTCTTGGGTTGAGTTGAGCAAACTGACCTCTTGAAGTAATGCTGCTCGCTATGCTCCATAGCATTCATCTTCTGCTCGGCGACCTCGACGTCCATTTTGTCGCCACTCATATTGAATAATTATTGAGTATAACGGAGATTTTCGAAGGGGAGAGAATGGAGTGTCCTGCTGCTGTTGTTGAGGGAAGAAGAAAAGCTGGGAGAGAAAAAAGATTGAGTCGCAAAACGGAGCATACAGATTCGGCGGGCGAGACTAGGGAGCCACAGACGAATGCGATTTTGCTAGTTCGGGCAGAAAATAATTTATCGCCGTCACCGCCCGATTTTTTTGAAGACGGCGGCGACAAGGGGACCCTTCTATTTTTCAACACCAATCACCTTTCTGGTTAGCCTGAAAAAGGACAATCAAAGTGCAAACTTACTGCAAAGCAGAGTCAGGTTCCAGCTCCGTTGTGTTACAGCTGCTGCAGTATTGTACAACCAAAAGATGTCGCACCTTGAGTCATGTTTCAACGGAAGCGTCTCTAATGCTTTTGCTAAGGTAGGTACTCCAAGGATATATCCGAATTTTGCAAATGGGCCTGAAAGTTTGAATTCTGAACAATTGTAATATATTTCTTTGTATTGAATGTTTGCATGTCAAGGTGAGTTCAGAGAATGGTCATTACCAGCCATCTAGTATATCGGACTTTGGTTAAAGAGAATGCCTGTTCTCTAGACTTCAGCTCGGAATGAGTAGATGCGTATGTGAAGTGGATCAGAATAGGTGCTTGTAGTATAATCCAAAGATGAATACTATTTAGAGCACCCTCTAGATCTTGTATTCATCTATCTACGGCCTCATATCAAGTTCTGCACTCAGAAGAGCGTGGCCTATAACTCGAGTGAGTCTTCTTCATCACAACTGGGAATCTTCAGTCGACAATCAACCCGTTTACCAACCATCTACCATCATGGCCTTTTTTTTTCGTGTGGTAACCCAATAAACGCCCTGGCGCCAATACATGCATTCGAACTTAGACAAACGAACCCTCTCAACGTTATGCTTGGACGCTATTGAGCACATTAAACCAGCAGGACGCTGTTGATGCAACCCTCGTTCTCCGGGTTGTTGGTAACCTGCGCGTAGCGACCCCAGACGACCTTTCCACCGGCGGTGACCAGACCAAGTTCGCTGACATTGACTTCGATAACGGTACCCTTGGTCAGAACACCCAGCTGAGTGTAAAGAGGGTTCTGAGGGTTCTTCTTGACACTGATGATGGGCAGCTGAACAGTAACGCCGAGCTCGGGGTGTGTAACGTTGGCCTTCTTGTAACGGAGACCCATGGGTCGGATGAAGCGCTCGTGCTTGGGGTTGCGTCGAGTGAAGTCGGGTCCGACAAAGGTAGGCTTGGTAACCATGCGCTTCCAGGCCTTCTTCTGAATCTTCTTGCCAGTCTTGACAACCTTGAACATCTCCTCCTCGCTGATTCCTCGAACCTTGGGCAGGGGCACAGCGAACTTGGCCGCCTTCTCGGCTCGCTTGTTCTTGATGGCGCTGCTGAGAGCCTTGGCAGTCGAGGGGTTTGTGCGGTCCAGCAGATAAGAGGGCATGGGTGTCGTGGGCTCCTTCTCGTCTGCGGTCTTGACGTTGCGCTCCTCGTGCGCCTTGATGGCCTTCTTCATCTGAATCTTCTCCTTGTGTCGCTTCTGCTGGTACAGCTTGGCTCGGAGACCACGTAGGTTCTGAGCATCCTGCGATGCCTTGTGGCCCTCACGGGCGGTACGCTTGCGAACTCGTTCCTCATGATCAAGGCGGCGACCGTGCAGCTTTCGCCATCTTTCCATATACTCGTTCTGAGGCTTTGAGGGGGTTAGCAATTCATTCTATCAGTTATTTGGGCTCCAATGCATACCATGTTGTCGGTATCGCCCAGGCAGGGACTTGATTATGTCTAACGGGATTGATGCTGAAATTTCCCTGGCGATAAAAAAAATGTGGCGGTTTATCGGGAGGCGGCGCTGGTACACAGACCGATTGGTCGGCGCTCGGCGCTACGCTTTTCCGAGCACACCCATGAGCCGACGCCTGAACTTTTTCGAGATACACTACAACGACTTCAAGGCCGACAGCCCATCTTCCAATTGACCAGCGATAGTGCCCACGCCCGAACGGTACCGCGGTCCAGAATGAGCAGGGCACTTTTCCGCTCAATGCTGGAGCTTCGAGCTCCCAGCGCCCGACTCTCGACCCCCTCATCTCTATTGCCAATTCGAGCCCGCGCCTTCACCTCCACAGCTCCCATCGTCGAGCCATTCCCTGAGCGTCACCCCAAAAATGCCACCAATCCCTCGGCCAATGAGCCTCGGCCTCTCGCTTTAAAAGTCAGCCATCCCACTCCGCCTCCAAAGCCCATGGACGACTCAGTCAAGAATCTTCTGCCATTCCTTGCTGCACAGCCGGATCACTACATTACAGTCCACGTTCACGGCTTTCCCTACCTTGTGCGCGAGGGTGATCAGGTCCGCCTACCTTTCCGCATGCCTGGCGTTCAACCTGGAGATGTGCTACGCCTGAATCGTGCGAGTGTTCTTGGTAGCAGGGATTTCACCATGAAGGGCGCTCCCCATATCGATGAGCGAGTTTTCGAGTGCAGAGCTACTGTTGTTGGAACGGAATCTGAGCCTCTGCGAATCAAGATCAAGAAGAAGCGGAGGCAGCGAAGAATGAGACAGGCCAAGAGCAAGCACCGATACACAATTCTACGGATTTCGGAGCTAAACATCAACAACTTGGAGGATATCGAATGAGTTACGAGATAACATAGGATGAGAGGAAGATGTCTCGAGGATTTGTTTCAACTAAAGAAACGTTGATGTCCATGTACAAAATAGGAAATGCCTCGAAATGATGTACCATTACCAGCACAAAGCTGGCTGTACAATAATCAAGCAAATTTTGCAAAGCCAATGAAAGGTTTCAAGTCTGGATGATTGATGTCGCTGAAGATGCTTTTATTCAGTAACCCGCTGAAACGCGCGGTTCAAGTCATAGACGCCATTGACTTCCGACAGCCTTGCCATACTAAAAAGAATTCCATATGTCTGAAGTACAAAAATAGGTATGTAATGGTGCAGCGAAGGACAAGAATGATACTCCCCAACACCCAGCTATAAATGCTTTCTTTCTAATCCGTTCAAATTAATCATAAAACTCATTCATCCAGCGAGCAATTGCGCCTCGACAACTCCAACATTATGCATGGTGATCCTCCTGTCACATTCTGCCGGCCATAGCTTTCTTAACACTAGCCCAATAAGCCTGTGGCCAGACGCTCAGACTCTCGGCCTCTGTTGGCATCCGCTCGCGACACCTCGTCACCACGCTCTGGATGATTCTACCAAGTAACTCCTCATCAATAGGGAGGGCCTTATCGGTGAGTTCAGCGGGATATAAGAAGGGATCGGACTCGTGCAGTAGCTCTTCACAAGTTGGGCGCATGTGGTGGTCCCGGTGAAGGCAGCGTCTCATAGTGCGGATGAGTGAGGGGGGGACAGACATGCCTCCCATGCCACGTGAGGGAAACTCGATATCGTGGTCCCAGTTGATAATGGCTTGACACCTTGACATCTGGTTGGCGATGTGACCAAATGGAGGTAGCCCATAAACCATCTGATACAAAATGCAAGCCAGGGACCAAATATCGCTAGGCTTGCCCAACTTCATAAGCTTAGGTCGACCGGGAACACGGCCTCCTCTGGGGTTATTCGAGTCCATGAGTGACTCGGGAGACATATAGTTGGGTGTTCCAACCTGAGTCTCGCGGTGGACGTTGACAGTCTCATCCGTCTGAATAGCGTTCGCAATACCGAAGTCAATAAGCTTGAGTTGACCCTTGACAAGCACAAAGTTTGCAGGCTTAAGATCAGAGTGGACGATATCGCACTGATGAACCGCCTGCAAACACTCGAGCATCTCTTTCCAGTAGAATCGCACAAAAACTGGATCGAACTTGGCAGCCTCGGGGTTGTACCGCTTCCTCAAAAAGGTATTAAAGTCCAGCTCTCCAATCTCCATAAGCTGAAACGGGTCAGTAAGCAATTCAAAGTAAAGTTTGGCGTAAACTTACTAAAGTAAGAACCTGCTTCTCTGTGTTCATCTCACAGTCAAACAGCTTGATAACTCGCTCCACCTCGCCAAGCTTCTTCAAAAGGTCGATTTCGCCAAGATAACCCTTAATGGTCGAGTCATCTGCATTCTCCAAAGAAACACGCTTCAGCGCAAACATTTTGCCATTTTCGGCAGCAACTCGGTACACTTTTCCACTGCCACCTCGGCCAAGACAGTCGAGTCGAGTATAGGCTACCCCATTCACTCGCAGAATATTCCTTCGCTGCTTTGCCTGTGTAGTCGTAGCAGCACCTGCAGTAGTCGTAGCAGCCTCGAGGACAGACATCTTGGGAGGGGGCGGAGGAGCTTGGCGAAGAGGAGTATTTCGGGCCATAGAGACAAGTGGCTTTCGTTCTGGTGAGACAGTTCTGAGGGGAGCAGGGTCGGCGCTCATCGGTCTTTTCGGCATCTTGTCCAGCAGCACATCAACAGATGGTTTTGTCCTCTTGAGGCTCGCTTGGACATCATTCTCTTGATCGCGGCCAGAGGGCAGC
This sequence comes from Fusarium sp. NRRL 53497, assembly GCA_013184445.1. NCBI lineage: Eukaryota > Fungi > Ascomycota > Sordariomycetes > Hypocreales > Nectriaceae > Fusarium > Fusarium sp. NRRL 53497. The sequence continues at coordinate 127,539 of JABCJZ010000010.1, read as the reverse complement.
TCTGGGCGGGGAGCAGGAAGTTTGTAGTGAATCTCTTCCTCTTGTTCAGGTTCATGTTGTGGCTTGGGAACCTGAACTTCCGGTGTTAGCTCACGAGGTGATGTCTCCCGGGGAGATGGTCTGGCAGAACCTAACCGTAGGTCCATGTTGGAAGCATTACGGCGATGAACTGCCCTGGCAGCGGCTTGTCCACTGACTGGACTTCCTGAGTTGAAATCTCGGATACCGTCTCCATAATATGAAGCAGCATGTTGATCCTCCGCAGGTTGACTCTCGGCTTCTTGGCTAGATAGAATCATGTCCCCATCTGCGTTGGCCTCCCCTTCTTCTTCACTCTGCCTCCGGCGACCGCGTCGGGCTGGTCCACTCAAAAAGCTACCTGCAACTTTGCTAACACGCTTGACGCGCATTGAACTCTGCAGATTAGGGTTGTCCTCAGGTCGCGTCCTTGTGCTTGTCGATGGGTATCGAGAGACACTGCCATGGTGAAAGGGAGGAGGGTTTCGCGCCACTGTGGCGGGCTCTTCAGGCTGTTCATTATCCTCAATTCCAGACCTATCCAGCAAAGATCGCTCCATAGACCTCCCTGATGAAGGGCCAGTGGAGCCAACGCGACTCCTATTCCCGGGAGAGCCAGCATTGATCCGTACGACGCGTCCACCTTGTGCCGGGGTGTTCACGTCTAATTGAGAATCATGCTTAGAATCCCTAGAGTCTTGTTTAGAGTCTTGTCGCTCATCAGAAGACATATCGCGGCTGCCGGGACGGCTGTGAGGTCGAGATCGTTGGTTTGAGCGGGATACTGAGGTTGAGCGTCGTTTTGTAGGCTTCATCTGGCTGAGGCTTTGAGGTGTGTTGCTTAATCGAACAACTCGCTTTCGCACAGGACTTATTTCTCTGCTTGTCGCTGGTGTCGGGCTAGTCGGTCTTGAGGACCTTGTGTCGTGGGCCTGGACGCTTCCGGATCTCATGTGTCGGCGTGTCTCACTAGCTGAGGATGTCGACGCGTTCAGAGCACTTGTGCGTCGTCGCGTCCGGGGAGGCGAAGCGTGTTGCTCTGTAGATGCAGGGCCACCATCGTTTAGAAGCGCCTTGGTGAGAGCGCTGAGTTTCATAGGTACGGGAATCTCATCCTCGGAGCTGTCGTCGTGGAATTGCTGGGGCTTGGGGTTGTAACCCTTGGGAAGGGCAGAGTTGGTAGGACCAGAAAAGCTATCACTATGGTTCATAATGGGTCGCGACGGTAGTCTCCTTAGAGCTTGTCGCTGTGATGTCCTCCGGACGAGGCCGTTCCCTATGGGTGTGGGCGAAGCAGTCGCCATATCGAAGATATTTTGGGGGAAAAGCGCGTTCGGGCGTGTAATGATCGAAGCGGTGAGGAATTGGTGATGGCTGGTTTGGCGACAGGATAAAGTATCTGCTACGAGTCGATTATTATTTCCATTGCTTGGATTGCGAGACGATTTCCAAAACTTGAGACTATCGCTTCTGGGTCAGGGAAGAGAGATATGGAAAGCGAGGCGTGTTGTTCGACGAGAAAATATGGTCCAATCAGGGAGTTGCCGGTTGCCTAGCAACCAATCTCGCCTTAGTTTAGCGACCGAGTGTAGGGTTGCATTTTCATGCATGATGAATGATTAACTGCGATGCGAACAAGGGATTTGACTGATGCCCCATTTTCATCTTGAGGATTGAATAATGTCTTATAACTTTGCAACGATAAACCGGTCGAAACCTAGAGCTTGTCCAAATTATATCTTGAGTTTGCATGTGAACTGTCATGTCCAACGTTGTTCAAGAAGTAACAGCAAAGTGTACTCCATATACGTAGACATATACAGAAACTGACCTTCAAACCTGGCAGTGTGGGTGCTCGAAAGTCATTTGAAAACCATAACGGGCCTATAGTACTACCAGTGCAGTTCCTTGTACTTATTTGAAGATATTATCTTTCTAGGATACCGTAACTTGAACTATTGAATATCATAGCTACCCCAGCAGCCCAGATGGGTACAGTACCAAACAAAGAAGCTCTTCCCCACAAAAGCTAGGCCAGCAAAGCAATCATAATTGGAGATACCTGGCCAATCACAAGCCTGAAACATTAAAGTTACGTCGAGTTGCCAGTGAGCCACATCGTCAAACCAGCACGACGTACGGAGTACATACAGTCAGTCTCTCCCCCTCTCTCATGCAGGATCGTATTATTTCCAACTTCATTATCTTACCTACAAAAAGGTCGATGCGCTCGCAATGGAGACTCAAAGGGGGCGGCCATGGGCCCGGATTATATCCTTGACCGTCCTGGGTCTCGCTTTCGCGGTAGCTGTCGATGCCTCGACTGGCGACAGGTTGCCAGAGTTCAAGGACTGCCTAACGGTGAGCAATCACAGCGCAAAACCACCACAAAGGCTAACAGTGATTCAATAGGTCTGCAATGCCGAAAATTGTGCCCCCGATAAACCTCAAACTCCAATCCGTATATATCCCCCATCCCGGATTGAACCCCAGCCAGCTAATGTATATTTCCGTCGACAGCTGTTCTACATCGTCTCCTATTCTGGACTTGCGCCAGCGAATGCGACTATGCTTGCCAGCATATTGTAACGGGACAGCGTATGGTCACGGGTCTTCCAGTCGAGCAATTCTACGGGAAATGGCCCTTCTATCGTTTTCTCGGCATGCAGGAGCCCTTTAGTGTCCTCTTTTCGCTCGGCAATCTCTGGGCGCATTGGGATGGCTTAAAAAAGGTTCAATCCAGGATCCCGAAATCGTACTCTCTACGGATATTCTATGACTGGCTGGCTTATGTTGGCATTTCCTCTTGGGTTTTCAGCTCCATCTTTCATACCCGCGATTTTCGGGCCACCGAGGAGCTCGATTACTTTGCTGCCGGCGCCAATGTGCTCTACGGCCTGTACTATACGGTGGTGAGGGTTTTCAGACTGGATAAACGCACCCCCCGAAGGCGGACCACCCTGCGAGTCTGGTCACTTCTCTGCGTCTCTCTCTTTCTTGGCCATGTCTCATACCTCAAGTTTATCCGCTGGGATTATACGTACAACATGGCCGCCAACGTGGCAGCAGGCATTGTCCAGAATGTCCTCTGGACGTGGTTCAGTTTCAAGAGATATAGAGAGTCAAGACGCATGTGGGCGGTATGGCCTGGTTTTGTGGTTGCCTGGATTATCTTTGCCATGAGCATGGAACTCTTTGATTTCCCGCCTTGGCTGGGCTGCATCGACGCTCACAGTTTGTGGCATTTGATGACTATTGGGCCAACGATTTTATGGTACAAGTAAGTTCTATGCATTTGGCCGTTATTGTTATATTGCTAACATTGGTTGAATAGCTTCTTAGTTAAAGATGCTCGAGATGATATGGCTGGAAGCCAAAGACTTAAACTTTAGTAAGAGATGGACCAGCTTGAATGTCAAAATATATCATTTCATAGAGATTCATTAATTGCATCAGTCCCATTGCATCCGCACACTTGAGTGACAGCAACTGTATTAATTATGCGAGAACTTATGTCGCTTCCTTTCTTAAGCAAGGAGTAAATGCTCGTGTATCTTGTTACTTTGATAACAATGTTGGTCGTCAGCAAGATGGCCCCAAAAGGCATAATAAAACGACCCCCACATCCTTCTTTCTAACTCCGTGCAATAGTCAACCAGCCAAGATTTTCCCCCGTATCTAAAATTTCACTTTCTAACATGGATCCAACGTCTAAAGCAGACCCGGTTATGCCTCTCTTTCTTTTCCCTCATACTTTTCCCGGCCAAACATTCCATTACGTACTGACGGACGGCGGCTGAAGCACTTGTCAGCCCATATTTCCTGCGCTCCACCATCTTCCGACATCGAAAGTTAAGATTAACTCTTTCATATCTGCACAAGTTACTTTCAAAGAATGTCTCGAGAAAGCCTCACGACGGCAGATTGATCCACCCCCTGGGATACTATCTCATCACTCATCAACAGCCGTCTACCCTCACAGCCATCATGTACTAAGTAGATCCCGCACTGACAGCCCTCGCCCTTTGGAGTCACGTCGATCATTGTTCAGCATCAACAACGCAGCCATGGCTTCTTGATCAAGCTCGCTCTGGGGATTGAGAGCCGGACTTGTCAATGCTGATCCAGGTGCAGAGGCGTCACTACGAGCGTAATGTGGTTGCCCGTATATCTGTGGGCCAAATGCGGGAGACGTTCCAGCAGAAACGCTGTAACTATAACGGCGATGGTCTGTTGAAACTGAAGAATAAGACTGTGCCCGATGGCGAGAATCTTGAGGTGGAAGAGCAGGAGATACAGATGGGTGATGGGCGTTACGATCTGACATCGCAGTCATGGCAGGCGACGTGACATCGGAATCTTCCATCTCGACATCGTCGTCACCAATTGGCTCTTCTTGAAAAGTTGGGTGAAATTCGCGGATGGACGGCAACCGGTCTCGGCCCGTGGGTGTTTGACGACCGGACTCGGTCTGGCCATCATCTTCCTCCTGTTGTGCTTTCAACTTGGATACGCAATCCTCCAAGTACCGGATGTATTCGATCGAGGCCTAGAGTGCAAAGTTTTGGTCAGTGATCTCACGCACACGAAGCCAAGAATAAATGACATACCTGGAGGATCGACAGCTTATGCATGTCTCCTGTGCAAGCCGGGATCATCCCCTTGAGCACGGCAAACTCCTCATTCATCTTACTACGCCTTCGTCGCTCGATTAAACTGTGTGCGGTCTTCCTGGCAATCTTTCGTCCTGCTACGCTTGTGGCACTCGGTTGCTTCTTCTTCGACTTGTCGTCTGCGGCCGCATCCCCTGTGGCTGCCGCTCCGGTTTTAGAGTTGGCCGTTGTGGCTGCTGTCTTTGCCGCTGCAGAGGTTTTGCTGGCTGTCTTCGCTTTATCTTTGCTGGCACTGTTATCCCCATTTCCTTCTTGTCGAGGTTTCATCTGGATGATCTTGCGGGATCGTGTTGGCGGAGGCGGCAGGGCAAATGAATTATCCTTTTGCTCCTTGGCGGCAGAGGAACGACGACGTGCCTTCACTGTCTCGGCTGGCTGCATGGGATATGTTGCTCCTGGGGAAGTTGTGACGAGCTGGTGCGATTTGGTATCCGTTGGTGAAACTTGAGATGACATCGTGGGGGATATGCGAGAAGCATCATGGATTGCTGGAGGTGGCAACTCAAAAGAGAGCTGGAAAGAGGAAAGCTGTTGGGTTCCGTCCTTGCCCTTGATATCGGATGAAGAGCCCGGTGTGAGCGGGAGGCCTGGTCGTGGCATCCTGGAATTGTCGAGTGTAAGTGCTTTCTGAGAAAAAGGTTGTGCTATCAAAGTGCTCTTCGCGAATATTGGTTGATTGGGGATAACCGTTGTGATCGAATCAGGAGAACAATGAGCAGAACTATGATAACATGAGAGAGATAGCAGTTGTGGCTTTCTTGAGACGGTTGAAGAACAAACAGGGTATACTGGCGTCTTCAAAGGCAGTCAAGTTCCAGTCTCGATTGAGATAACGATATGGGCATGGGGCAAAAGATATTAAATTGGTCACCGAGACCAGTATACGGATACAGTACCAGACCAGACATGCTCCAACGACAATCGATGAGCCAAACGGAACATGCACATGCAGACACGAACACGCAACTCAGCGCAGCGCAACGCCGCCTACCCAGTGAGTTTCACGTTTGAACCCGCTTCTTCCCTCCAATCCAGCGCAATGAGCTGCAGACTATCTCTGCCTTTGTCCAACTTTAACCTAGAGCAACCGGGTTGAAGGGATGCGAGTTCATGGACCAAGCATCATCGAGGAAATGGTCGCGTGCTCTCTTTGGTGTTGAGCGAATCAGCGTGGGGGATTGATCAACGTGGTCAGGGTAGACTTTTTGGTGGGCAGGGGTCCAGTCTCGGAAGCAGAAGAACGAGGCTTAGATTGGCGTCCATCCTTGATGGAGAAAGAAGGAAAGTTACCTAGGATCTTTTTCTGGAGGGCACGAGGGTTGGTATCGTGCTGCATTGGCACCTTTTGACATCAAGTACCTACCTAGGAGGCCACCCTCGGTTTTTAACAGGGCTCGGACAAGGGTTTCAAGGTGCCTGCAAGCTAGTTAAGGTCACAACCAGGCCTTAAGTCCTTGAACAAGGTGTTAATTTTAAATATAAATAGATATCCTAACTAGCTATATTACCTATTAAAAATAACCTTAATTTTCTACTAGCTAGCTAGTTAAAGATTAATAATTAATATAGAAATATTAGATCTTAAGGAAATTAATAGCTTGCTAATTAGATTAATAGAGCCTCGAGCTAATAGCCTATTTAACGTAATAGCCCGGCAGCCTGCCTACCTAAGCTTACCTACCTAAGCCTGCCTACCTAAGTACCTATAAACCTGCCTTCTAATATATATAAAGTTAATAAATTCCTCTTTTAATAATAATAAAACTACTTAATTAATAATTTAATAATATAATTAATTAATTAATTAATACCTTAGCTAAAGTTATAGGTTTAATTATAGTATAAGGATATTGCCTTATATACTAGTGTAAAGGGCAGTTTAAACATATTATATTTAAACTAGTTGGTTTTTTAATTTATTGGTTTAGTTTTGCATCTTTCTATAGCTATTATATATAGCTTTAATTTCTTAAAAAAGAGATTTAAAAAAAAGATCTTAAAATACCTCTTTTTTGCCTTTTTTAGCACTTATTATAAAAACCTTTAGTATTTCTATAAGCCTCTTTTAGATTTATTATAGCTAGTCTACCTAATAAGCTAATAGTTATTAGATTAAATAGCTTATTAAGCTATAATAGCCATAATAATAATTATAAACTAATAATTTATTTATAATATTAAGAGAGTACCTTATAAGGACTATTAAGCCTGAATAGCCTGTCTAAAGGCCTGTTAGAGCCCTGTTTTAATACCCCCCTGGCGCGCGAAGGTACCTAGACGGTTGAGTTACGAGGTACTCTACTATGACAGGTCACGATGGTGGTGTAAGTCAGCACTGACGCCTTTAATCCTTCACCATAACAGATTGAAGATCAGAAAGCAGCAGGTAACAATGACAAGCGTTTGCACAGACCAATTCTCCCTCATTTTTGAATCTGATTCACTCACGCTGGGACCAGAACGTGAGCCCGCGACGAGATAAGAGATAGAGCTTGGCATCTCCAATCTCTCCAACCTTTTGCCTTTTGTCTCCACCTCCACCTCCACCATTCGACTTCACATTCGGCTCCGCAAGCCATTGAAAAAGCGCCGAAAAGTTAACAAATCTAGAGAAGTCTCATGCTTCCTTCGGTTTTCAATTAGGCAAAGATATACAACCAGTGCAGAGGGGCACGTGTCCCATCTTGACCCTGGGAGCTTACAGACTCAAACGCTCCGGGATCAATGAGGCCAAGACCAGGGTTCTTTCGACATTTGATTCACCTGTGGAACAAGAAGGGTCGCGACTGAAAAATTGGTCATATTATTCGTCCTTAGACTGAATTGAGCACGTGCGCGTCCTGTAGACGTCGACGACTTTTCTATCATACAGCGCACCCCATCATTTTCCCCAATCGTACTGTGGGCGACTTCCGCCCATCACCATCTTGGGTGAGCCAACGTGGGGAGAGAGAGACCCTGGGGCGGCTCTAAGCCAAGAACCAACCCCTGGCACGCCACGGACCCACGAAGAAGGCTTGACTACACAGCACCGATTCAAGATCCCTGACTCCGCTATTTGAGCTCTTCAACAAGATATACTTGATCGCCAACCAACTTCCAGCGGTCTGTGACAGCTCGTCATGCTATCGAGTGTGCGTGCATTCTTTCCCTTTTGCGTTATGGGCAACAGCCCTATGGAGTTTTCCCATCTAAAGTCATTCATGTCGTATCATATCATCCGAACTCCACTCCTTATAAATGGTATGCCGGTATCTGGCACTTAAACCTCGTTGCTGGGGTAGGTGACCTTGGTGGTAGGAGTGAACTCCTCCTTGATGGCCCGAACGTTGACGAAGCGGGTTAGGAGGTTCTGGCTACCGGCCTTGTCGTTGGTACCAGAGGCACGAGAACCACCAAAGGGCTGCTGGCCGACAACAGCGCCAGTGCTCTTGCAGTTGACGTAGAAGTTACCAGCAGCGTTGCGGAGGTGCTCCTCGGCGAAACGGGAAGCCTCGCGATCAGCAGCGAAGACGGCACCGGTCAGACCATAGTCGGAGGTGGTCTCGATGAGCTTGCAGACATCAGCCATGGCGTTGGGGGCAGCATCGTCGTAGATGTAGGTGGTGAGGATAGGGCCGAAGAACTCGGTAGAGAAGAACTTGTGGTTAGGGTTGGTAGTGGCGTAGATGGTAGGGTGGATGAAGTAGCCCTTGGAAGAGTCATACTTTCCACCGACAACGAGCTCGAGGTCCTTATCGGACTTAGCCTCATCAATGGCGCCAGAGAGCTTCTTGAATGAAGCCTCGTGGATGACGGGACCCATGAAGTTGAAGTGCTCAGTGGGGTTGCCAATCTTGATGGCCTCAACCTCAGCGGCGAGCTTCTCCTTAAACTCGGGCCACATGGACTTGGGGACGTAAAGTCGAGAGGTGGCACTGCACTTCTGGCCCTGGAACTCGAAAGCACCACGCACAGTCTGCTTGACAGCGTTATCAATCTCAGCCGTGGGGTCGATCAGGTGAAAGTTCTTGCCACCAGTCTCACCAACGACACGGGGGTATCCTCGGTAGCGACCCTCAGCGATACCTTGACCGATGGTGCCATACAGCTGGCGGAAGACAGCAGTGCTACCAGTGTAGTGGAGAGCAGCAAATTCCTTGTGCTCAAGAACGACCTTGGTGATATCGACGGGGTTACCAGGAACGAACTGGATGACATCCTTGGGGAGACCAGCCTCGATGAGGATCTGATAAACGAGCCAGTTGGAGGCAATGGCGAAGTCACTGGGCTTCCAGACAACGACATTGCCGAGAAGGGCAGGAGCACCAGGCAGGTTACCAGCGATGGCAGTGAAGTTGAAGGGGCTGACGGCGTAGACGAAACCTTCGAGGGCACGGTACTCAAGACGGTTCCAGACGCCGGGCGAGTTGTGCTCGGGCTGGGTGCTGTAGAGCTGCTCGGCGTAGTGGACGTTGAAGCGGAGGAAGTCAGCCAGCTCAGCAGCGGCATCAATCTCGGCCTGCCAAGCGTTCTTGCCCTGGCCGAGCATGGTAGCGGCCATGATGTCGTAACGGTACTTAGTGGAGATCAGGTCGGCAGCCTTGAGGAAGACGGCAGCTCGGTCGGCGAAAGGGAGAGCCTCCCAGGCGGGCTTGGCAGCCAGAGCAGCGTCAATGGCAGCCGAGACGTCAGCGGTGGTGGCAGTGTGGTAAGAGGCGACGGTGGTGGCATGGTCTGCAGGGTTCTGCTGCTTGGAGAGAGCGGAAGCCTTGATCTACGAGGTTGTGTTAGATGTGGTTCTTGAGATGCGCGTGAGATTATTGGATCTTACCTCCTTGCCGCCAACAACGATGGGAACCTCAATGGGCAGCTTCTTCTGGAGCTTCTCAATAGCGGCGGTCAGACCCTCACGCTGCTCGCTACCCTTGACGTAGTGCTGGTTGGGCTCGTTGAAGACCTTGGGAGTCTTGAAAGTGGCCAGAGTCGCAGCAGTTCGCATCTGCTGGGTTCGAGCAGCACTGCTGAGACCCCGGGCACCAGCCCTGTTGAGGAACATCATGGAAGACATTGTGATGTTATATGATGTGAGTGTTCTTCGTTATCGAGAGTCGTCGAAATGGAGGGAGGGGTATCACAAAGGCAAAAATCACAGTAACAAAAGACTCTTGTTCGACGACGATCGAAGATGGAAGATGAAGAGAAAGAAAGCAAAGAAGGGGGAGGGGAACAGAAGAAATAAGTCTGGCACGACAACCAACGACAACGATACTGACTAACAGAAATTCCGATCTTGGAACAGTTATCACGACTCAAGACCCAGATCTCGCGTAGCAATTCCTCCTCCCAGGACACTGACTGCACTGCCGTCGCCACGCGAGCTAAGCTGCTCTCCTCACGCATCTCTAAGCTAATCTTTTGTTGTGCTCGCGGCTTATCACGGCCTAAAAAGTTAATGTGTGGGACATGGCACATGACGTCGCCTGTCTTCCCCAGCTACGGTCAGCCTAGGAATTGAGTTTGATTGGTCAATGGCTCGCTCATGCTGGGGCCGATCTCGGCAGATGTGGCATGTCATGTTATCTTTGGTTGCCCGCGAAGAGCCGCACCGTACCACTAAAACATGTTCCTTTTTTTTTTACTGTATTCTAGAACCCCATATTATGATTTGTACTTTGTAACAAGCGGACAGACACTTAATGGGAGGGTGTTTCTAAGGCTAGGAATCGCATTAGAGCGAGGAAGTGCTCAAAATTACACATTCACTCAGTCTTTTATATCCTTTCATATATCGATAATTCATTGTCTTCTCCCCAGTTTCATCCATCAGGCAAGGATGGGAGCTCTAGCTTAGCCCACGGACGTACCTAATACGTACGGCCGCGCTTTTCCGAACGTGGGGGACTTTGATGGTCATGTGCTATCTCGACTTGGTCCAAATAGCGGGTTGTGTTAATCGACGACTTTACCTATTTTGACTTGGTGAGCCTGGGGAAGAAAAATTTCCTTATCTTGTATGCAAGACTTGCTTTTGCATGACAGGTGGGCACGGTCACAGAACGAGTATGAGTGGTGTGATATGTGAAAATACATTGGATTAGGTATAAACAGAAAAATATTACTATACTCGTCTCGTCAAACCCCGACGTTTCAAGGATGCTCTAGTAAGACATCTCTCTTCCCCAGATCTTTACAAAATACTCCTCTCGTCCAACCACCTAGCTTCATGTCCATTTAATGTCAGGCAATTGCCTCGAACGGGTATAAGCAAATGAGAGCTACCCCATGGGAATAGCTCCTCTCTCACTGGTCAACAAACAGTCATGGGTTGGGTATCTCTCATCCCTCCCCAGGCACTTCTAGATTTCGCCTTCGCAAGCCGCTACCTCCGGCCCGGCCCCATAGTCGTCGGGCCCACCCCGTGAACGCTCTTCGCCAGCCGGTAATACCGGCCCGAGCTTTAACAGTTTTGCGTTTTGTTTGACGCTCCTCTTCCCATTGATCAGGCTTCAAGTCCTCCTAATGCTGGCTGCCTGATGCGACCGACTCCCTAGGCGTCAGGGGCTCGTCTCGCTGCCGATAGTTGAGCAATGGCACCGTCAATCCATACATCTCTGTTCGTCCTTCCTTGTCGTGCTGGTCGATCTCCACATTGATGCATACGTCAAGTGTTCCATCGTTGGATCGACCATGCGTCTGTCGCGATGCCGCCTTGTGTGTTGTTCCAGCCTGAACCTCTCCCTTGTGCAGCACCTTGTGGCCATCATTACCCAAGAAGTTCTGCTCCGAAGCCCCTGTTCCGTTCTCGTTCACGGTGTCATTGGGGGCCCCCGGGTTGTTGGGTGAGTTCTCGGTAATGGTCGCAAAGTTACGACTCGGCATCGTGCAGTGGTTGTGATTAGCCGTCTTGTTCGATTCGCCAGGATCCTTGTTGAACATATCCAGCAGAGTCTCATCCGTCTTAGCATTCAAATGGTGGATCTTGTTCCTCCTGGCCAGGAGGTTTGCAACAGCCTGGGGCGGCGGCTTGTTGACGATGGCAGAGGAAATGACGTTGACCATGTAGCGGTGGTCCTCCTCCGCTGGAACCTTGAGGTGCGGGTTAGAATAGAAACGACCCAGCGCAGCCAGATGCACGTCGCCTCCGAGGATAGTCACACGGATGTTGAACTCAGCAGAGATCTTCTGGAGTTCAACCATCAGCTCGCGTCTTTCCTTCTTGTGCGTTCTAGCAGTGTAGTGGTCGTCCAGATCATCCAGAAGATCAATACTGCCGTCAAACTGGTTGAACAGACTTCCACCGATTCCAAATCGTTTGTTGAGGATCTTGATAGGACCCATAACAGGACTACGGAAAATGTTCTCGAGCCACGTCAAGCGCTATAACAAGTTAGTTGGTCTGATCTCATCCCGACCCTTCGTTATTACTTACCGGATATGCAATGGGAATTCCGAGGAGCAGAATCAAGTGCTTGATTGGCTCTCCTGCCGCAGTTGCTGCTTCGAGCTCCGAACGAAGTCTTTGGAAGACCTTTTTGTAGGTTTCGGGATAGTTGATTTGATGGCGAGTACGCTGTACGGTTGATTAGCTCACGGCCATCGGGAAAGTACGCTTCAACATTCTACCAACCTCTACTCGAGCGTCAATACCAAGCAGGGCAATACGAGCACCGAGGCGGGTATAGATGTTGAAAGAGCGCTCAGCAACATATGGACCAGGGTGATCTCCGACAATGTACTCAGGCGACTCGAACATCGGCGCCACGTAGGTGTCCATGAGTTGGTTAGGGTCGGGTCCCTGGCTCGCTTCCTCGAGAGCGGCATGGTCTGACAAAGGTTAACTTGGGTGGTCGCAACATAAACAAATTGATCATACCGGTAGTATAAGTTGATGGGGGAGGCGGCATATGATGCTGGAAAAGCATATAATATTTATGAGCAGTACCACCAATACCACGGAAGACATCGCACTGCATGAAGTTATCGACATATGAGCCAAATCCGTCGATAATCTGCGATCTGTCAGTAACGTACGACTACAATTCATCATTTCCAAGACTCACGTCATGGTCATCCCAAATATTGATCTGAGCAATCTGCCCGTTGACCCCAGCGAAAGGGTCAGTGTTGTACCAGCGAATATAGTTCTTCAGGTAGTAATCATCACATTCGGCTCGCATTGTCTCTGGGAATGGGTAGTCTCTACGCTTCTTAGGGTTGCTAATATCAGTCCAAGGGCGTAGAGGACCGTCAACCCTAATGCCATCGTTGTAGATCTGGTCGCCACCGCCAACCATGACATGGAAAGGGATCTCGCGATGCTTTCGTGTCACATCGTTCCACAGCGCTGGACCACTCCAGGCCTCCTCGTCGGTTCCAACACTGAAACCGTTGCACGAGTGAAACATGATGCGCATGGACTCGGTCTTTGCAGGTACGAAAAATCTGTTTACCCGGGGTTTGTGTTCGGTCGAGAAGCGTAGTTCGGGCAAAGCGTATTCGTAGCTGGATTCGGTAGCGTGAATAGGGACATTGACGTCGAAAGCCCAGAAGGTGTTGCGTGGGTCAGAGTAAAGGCAATGCGCATCAACACGCACCTCTTCCTGCGCTCCATTGGTCGGCTCCTGGTTTGCGAAGCCACCCTCTTGAGGTTGGACAACTTGCTTCAGGGTCAAGAAAGGCTGGTGCAGAGGAATTTTGCCGCCACCTTCTACGACAATGAGTACGCTTCCGTACCAGCGTCCCTCGTTCATACGTCGGTAGTTCAGTAGAGGACCACAAACAATCGTCTTTCCGTCGGGAGCATTCTCTCCCTGTGGGCCTTGACCAGCATGACTTTGGCCTACATTGTCGCCTACAGTGTTTCCATTGATATCGCCAGCGGCGGCGGTGATGGGTTTGTACTTTCCAGTTTCGCAGTTCTCATCTTCTGGTTCGATGCGAGACTTGTTAAGGAAGTCTGCAAGCTCGCCCGTGTTGCCGGTCGTTTGGTGAGGATCTCGTGGTGGGCCATCTCCAGTAAGCTGCGAAGCGTGTGCAGCATAAGCAGACGATTCCTGATGTCGCCAGCGACTGGCTGACGTGTGAGGGTTTCGTTGCGACTCGGTGGTCGGTGGTCTATCTCCTGTATCCGACATCTTTTGGGTCTGATCGCGGTCTGGAGCTGAACGCTGGTTCTCAGGATCCTATGTAGGTAGATATAGAGGCCTCCGATTTTTGTGGTGGCACAAGATTGGTCGTCGCAAGTTTTATGCGATCGGCAAATTGACGACGCGGGTTATCACTGAACGCGATGATTCAGTAGATGATCAAATTGATTGTTTATCATCTGCAGAGTCCAAAAAAGACCTCGTAATGAAAACTGCAGAAGAGAAATCTGACGATGTCTAGGACGAAAAGAAAACTCGACAACTTGACTGACGGGAGAAGAGGCCAATCTAAGGGAAGGGTAGGACAGCGAGACACGATAGAACAGCACAACTGGATGATGACGCAGGTGTAACCAGAGCACATCCCGTTGGTGCAGGGGTCATGGGCAATTGCGACTGTACTATCAAAGTGGTAGTATTTGTCTAAGGTACTGAACAATGGAGGAATTGTACTTGGCAATGCTAGGTTAAGGGTCGCTCTGACTCCTTCATCAGCTGGTCACATCACAAACACCGATCCATTTTCTTGCTTTTCCAACAACAAAAGCTCGAGGGAGCTCCATTCGATGCACAAGCTAAATTATCCCGAAACTGAGATCAGGGAATTGGATGGGATGAGATGGGCGCCAAGAAAGATAATCGAGCTTCTTATTGGTCCATCGGCTGTAATGGAAGTGATCCCTGGGATCCTCCAAGTGAAAACCAAGACACCATCTTAAATTCAAGCTCCATTTGGCTATGGTGGTTGTCCCCTAGATTAGCTGGCCAGGATGTGAACCCTTCCAAATAAGCAAATGGTTAACGGGGTGATGATTGCAATTACCCTTGTGCAATTATTGTCTGCATCTTCCTTCGCGAAACCCTGGGGGCTCGGCACGTCTGCATGTATGATCTTTCATGGGCTTCAAATTCCCATCTTTTACGAGCGATCCAATACGAGTCACTTGCCCAGACCGAGAGTTTCGAGGAACTGTCCACTATTAGGAGGGGGAACATGAAACAAAAACAGCCCACACAGCAACGCCATCCAATCTTAAGCCCACCGAGATCTTCACAACGATTCATTGGGTAATAGATTGTTATGTTATCACATGCATAACATATTGGCCTACCCGGTATGGATTGGCTCTTTCAACCACTATTGGAAACCGTTGCCATCTTGATTGCTCTACTAAACCATCGTCTCAAATTGCATGGCTTATGAACATTCTTATCTAGGTACTTAGCTATTTAAGCTAGTAATTAAGCATGATATTCCGGTGACATCATGAGCATATATGTTTGTGTTTTGCTACCTGAAATCATTCGCCTTGTTGGCAATTTCAAAGTTATATCGACTTATCTGTAAGAAGTATTCAAGCATATGTATGTCTTCTTACCTTTACCTTTCCAGGCTATGGTTTGATTACGAAGTCAACATATCTTGCTCCTAACCCGAATGCTCAACAAATCAGCTCTCGATAGAGTACCTCTAGTACATAAGAACTTCAATATCAAGTTTCTTTCCAAGTAACACAACAAACAAACTTTCCAATACACTACACAGCAATATCCAATCTTCGAAATATTATTATCCCAAAGTATTGTTACTTTCTTAAGTTCGGGATCAGTTAACAACATGCTCCAAGACCTACTAACTTAGGGTAAAGTCCTTGAGGCTCGTTGTCTATAGCACTAGGTTACCGGATAAACTACACGGAACCCCACATGCATTACATAAGCAACCATCCTTATCAACATCAAATTCTCGTGAAAATTTCAATCTTCCAATAACTTTCATGGCAATGTTCTTGCAGAAAGCCGAATAACCGGCCACCAACGAGCTGCATTCCACGATCATCAAAGATCAAGCCTAGATCATCTCAAGATCACAGCATCATGTTCGCCGAGGAATTTCGAACACGAGGAAAGCGACCTGCGACTCGTGCGTGGTTCACAACTCGACATCCTGATAGCACAAGATCTCAAATACGAGTGATCATGGCTCATACCAAGGTAAGCATATTCGGTGAAACAGTGAAGCGCAGTCAACTGCAAACGGCATTAGTGTGTACAGCAAATGAGCTCTTCTATGCTCGCCTTGCTGAAGGAAATTTTCATCGTGCCAAGATTGATATCCCCTACTATTACCAAACACCTCTGTTCTTGTAATCCCACAGACAATGGTGCATGAAGATAGGGGTACATACCACTGCATCAGATACGCTACTCTCAACGAATGAAGTTTTCAATGTGCATCGTAGTTGAAGTTTGCCGGTATGACCGCTGATATGGTATTCCCCCTCGCATGGCCCGGTTTGTGACCCGTTGAGTTGGCTTTACGCGCACGCAAAGCGAAAAACAAAGCTGTCACGTCTGAGACCATGAACCCTTAATCTGCCAAGTCGCTTCTGTTATTCTAGGGATGTAAAGCCAGCGGGTCAACCGTCGTAGGTTGCGTATTGGACAATTATCCCAGGCCAAGTAAATGAAGCCCTGTTGGGCGGCCATCAGATTGATGAGAAGTCCACATCACCACACACTTACAGGCTTGGTATCAGACAGAAGTACGCGGTGGGCAAACCGACGCCACATTAGGGGTTGTTACGGACCAGCAAACAGCGTGGTCGGTGCCCACAGGCCCATCAAGTTGGAACTCTGTTTACCTCGGATTCAGCCGACCAGGGATTCGAAGATCAGAACCATATGTGTTGCGTGCATTTGACCCACAGTAGTTGTTCTTCTCCTCGGATCAATTACCAAGCAAGGACTTGGCCAGATCCAGCTGAGAGAATGGGGCTACAGTGCCTACGAAGGGGGCCTCAGCCGTATTCCGAAGTTGAACAGCATGATGCATGCAAGGGAAATCGAATTGAGGGCTACTGCGATGTCGTGACACCAGCCTATTCATGCTAGGTACTATTTAATGCGAGGTAATCTGCAGTAGTAGTCAGATACATTGCTTCGCAGCCACAGCCGCGGCCGCGTCTGCAGTAAGCAAAAGGAATAAACTGAGGATGATAATATGGAGAATCATACAGGTCGTCACCGCCACGTTTGTTGAGAGATTCTAGGCGTTCTCAGCGGAAAAATCGACCAATTGGCTCAGCACGTGCGGTTCTACAGAGGCACACTCATCACTGCATCAACAACTATCAATGTTAAACTTGTGTAGTACTCCATGTGGATTACATCAAATCCGATTCCTGATTCCTGATAGCCCAGGTTGAAACAGAGACATTTTTTTTTAATTTTTTTTAGACAAAGACAAGGCTTGAAGATAAACATGTGAGCGGAACAACCCCAAGGCGCTTGTTCTCAGTTCTGAAATTACCATGTGCCGGATCAGTATTTGGCGCGGCGATGGGGGCATTTAGCATCCATGTTCCAAGCTTGATCAGGTAAGACACCTGGATAATAAAGGAACGTCATCAACACGTTATATTGGCAGTGAATACATGGCGGTACTTTGGGTGGGGGCCAGCCAGAAATGAGCAGTGCTCTGGTAAAAAATCCATGGACAAATGGACCCCTTTCTCGGAGTCTGAGCTTGCCGAATCCTATCATCATTATCAACTTTGTAGCTGGTGATGTGCCAACCAATCGTCAAGTCATTGGTATTGAAATATGGTGTATGGGTATGATGGAGTAGGTAAACAAGATGGGAATGCTCAGCGACCGGTAAAATGAATTTGACAAGCCCTGACAAATAGGTAGTTCTCGGTCTATTTTATGGCCGGCGGGTACGGGATGACGATGGCCCATTGATTGGCTTTGCAACCGACTTCACGGCGGCAGTGGTTTTCAATTCAGGTCTGTATTAGTGAACGCTCCATAGTCCATACAAGATCTAGAAGTTAGAATGATCTAACCTTTTTTCTCATCCGCCCTTTGTCTATGCTACTATGGAGTACGTATGGATGGTTTATTTTCTTATCAGTTGTTAGTTTAGGGGAGTTGTCCTGTGTGGTGTTGTCGTCGGTCCGCAATCTCGGACATGTCCAGAGATTCCACTTTTGAGAGTGCTCTTTGACTTTTCTCCGTCATTCAGCATGTGAAGTTCAATCCAATCCGTTGTCTCGCCAGATACCACGGTGATGGGATCGATGTTTAGGTTGTCTACTCTGTACATACCTGTCAAATACTCCTTGTAAGCTGCAGATCGTCAACCCAAGAGCTGAAGCCCGTTGCTGTGTTCATTCAGCCACTGTCTCCTTGTAAGACGACAAGAGTCAGCCTCAACGATGTTGCTCCACTGTCGGTTGTCATGGCCCTGGCTCATTCATATCCACTAACTAAAACTTCAGCCCAACAGGCCGTTAATTGACAAATTCATGATTTCATTTAGCAAGCCTAGCTGGCGGTAAACTCTCGACACTATGAATTAGGGGGTTGGTTATATTACATTGAATCGGTGATCTTGATCTATTCCCTACCGCAGGGAAAGCTTGACAACATGTCACTGAATAACTTGGAAGAATAGATATACGAAACGCCCGTTTCAGTAACTCAAGGAGAGAAACACAAGATCCTAATGCTTCTTGTTCTTGTTCTTGCTCCTAGACCTCCTTCTGCGTGAAGAGACGGGAAATATTTCCCGACGTGTCATCAATTTGTAATGAGACGCCAGCGTGTTAAAGTCAAATTTACCTATTCTACGCCTCCTCCGCCACCATCGGGAGCTTCCATCTGGGGATCCATTGGTTATATTATATGCTATATCCTGGTTTCCGAATATCATGCCTCGCGTGTCAGACCGAAAACATGGCAGAGATCGGAAGAAACTTGGATAAGGGTGATCGAGGCTTGTTGATATGAGTTACATAGTGCATCTCTCTGCAGGTCACTGCTTCGTTGTCAGTCCTCACAGTTGGGGGTTGCATTCGGTTCCGTTTATCCATCATTCCATCTGTGCCTCTTCAGCTCCGTATACCGCCAGGCTTTCGACCCCTGGTAGGCACAGTGTGGCAGCTTGAACGAACAGACGAATCGTATCTCGTCGACATGAAGACAGTACGTTAGCTTTGTAGGAGGCTGTGTGCCTTGATTATATCATGAGCTTTCTTTCAATAGTCCCAGAGATGTGCTTATTAAACTCGAGTCTTAGTTAGACAAGCCATGATGCGGCGCGGGCGCACTGTCGTCGGACGTTTCACCAGGTCTTGTTTTTTGTGATGTGATTCAATGTTCTAGGTGGTTTCCCGAAAGAATGGAATTGGATGACACAAGAAACAAAAGAAGAAAGCGCCTTGACTCGATTGTCTTGCCAATGACGTTTTGTTCATTTCGCGGGCGTTGATCGAAATTGGATGGATCTTTGTGTTTATTCGCTGGCTTCATTGAGAGAAATGATTCATCTCAGGTACTGACACTGCAGCAGCGAATGTTCCATGTGTTGTCAGTGGAGCCACCTTCAACTGCTCATTCCATAATTAATAACAATCTCAATGAGAACTTGAACCTACACATCTCAAAGCTCTTGACTCTTTGACTTTGATCAATTATACGCCCCTTGTCGACTTACTCGTCCATCTAAAAAAAAACCATCAAATATTTCATCTCTTATTCCGTGCGCCGCCCCATTTTGACAACACCAGGCTGCCCCTTCTGGGCATAGCCTCATTTCTACAGTACAGCCTGGTACAAGGCCAACCACACGGAGACTTCGGACTTTCTAACTCTCGCTTCTCTCTAGGGGCTCCCTGTCAATCACCACACTCCGTCTTGCCGCCCCCCCCGGCTAGTCCGTGGCGATCCATCATCCTGTGGTGTGGAGGTTGCAGGTTGCAGCGCGCTAGCAGACGCCCAGGTACTCTACGGTACAGTACGAGCCCAGGTTTGGCCCATCAGTTCACGGTTCGTTTGCCTATGGAAACCCTGAGAGAGCCTCGTCTTTCTTTCTTTCTTTCAAACCACCTCGAATCCTCTCCTCCACATTACAACACCAAACCCTTACTCCTGTAACACTCATTCCTCTGCCGGACAGAGTAGCGTCGAATAATGGTGATTTGAGATCGAACTTATCTGCTTTGTTGATTTTTTTTAATACGGTCGGCTTTCCAACAAGAGGAGCACCAACCAACGGGACGCTTCTCTCGTTGAGGCCTGCCTGATTTTCTATCGTTTTGTCATGAGATGAGCGGATCTACTATGATCATGGCTCCGGCTGTGGAAACGTCGACACCCTTCCCGCGGTCTCACTCTAGCCCGGATCTAGAACTTCTTTCGTTATCATCCCTCGATACACCCTCTTCGAATCAGTCGCCGCATCGCCAGAGCGTCTCCGACCTTCAATCGCTACCGAATTTCGACCTTCCCACGTTTAATGTCGAATTCAACCTTGATACAACCGTCTTCCTCGGAGGGGAGCAGGCTGGCAAGACGTCACCGGTGTCAACCCCTTCAATCGTTGAAACAAAAGAGGTTCCAGAGGAAACCTCACGCATCAGACATGCCCGAAAAAGAACAAGCTCCCTCATAGACACCCGCGGTTGGCTTCCAAGCTCTAAGAGCACGACAGATCTTCACGAAGAACCTCCTCGACCAACAACTTCTGCTGGCGATAAGAAGTTTGGCGATGGATCGATCGGAGACTTGAAGCCCCTACAGAGAACGATGACCAAATCAGGATCATTCGCGAATTTTGCCAAACGCTCATGGAGACCTTCTCGCTCCCCGTCGCCCATGAAGAATACAGACCCTGAAAAGGAAAGCGAGGAGTCATCTGGGCGTAATCCATCTGAGAGCACAACATCAGTCAAGCTTACAAAGACTCGCAAACGCCCTGGCTTGACCGTTGATCAGGTAGAGAAGAACAAGTCGACTGATTCACTCAAGTCTGTCGGGCCTAAAGCCTTTTCTCGAGCCAGTGGCTACTTTTCAAAGCTCAAATCGAAACAGGCGGGCCTGTCAAAGCTCAATACCAGCACCGATTCCGACAATAGCTGCGCTTCTTCGGCCACAAGCCTTGGAGCGCCCGCTTCCATCATCGCAGAGGAGCGTACGCCACAATCGTCCACCTATGACACCACCTCCGCTACAACCGTAACCGATGAATCTTCTGTCGAGATGCCACCCCAGCAAAGAGACGTTCTGTGGTCGTCCTTCAAAGCAATTGATGTGGATTTCAAGGGGTTTCTCGCCAAGAGCACCGCTCAGCGAATGTCGCAGGTTCAAACACAACTTCTCCCTTTTCTGCGGAACACGATGAATCACGAATCAACCAAGAAACTTTGGCCCGAAGATGTCGATCGAAGAGCAACGATTTTGAATAAGTGGTGGATTGCAATCTTGGAAATGCTGGATGGGCAGGCACCTCAACCCGTGCCCGGTGTCGACCGCCCGGTCCTTTTCGATGCTGCAACACTTCTAATGACGCGACTCGAATGGCGACAAGCTACATCATACTTCCTACCACTTGCCAACCGATCTCCTGCGGAACGAGTCCGATCCCGATCCATGACCACATCATCCACCTCTTCTGTCACATCCAGTCAGGCAGCGTTCATAGAGGAATCCGCCGAACACAATGTCAGGACCATGTTTGTTTCCAACTTGGTCAAGCAAATGGGTTTTGTAGTTGAAAAGCTTTCGCTCCGTCATGTACCGGTCAGCCTGGTTAACTTTGCTGGAAAAGCTTGCGCATACGCCTTCTTCTTCGCGCCTGGTGTTGCGGATATCCTAATTAGACTCTGGGGTCTCTCCCCCGAACTTATTCGACGAGTAGCTGATGAGCTTGGTCTGCCGCGAAAGAACAAGGGCGAGAGCGACGACATTGCGGCTTTGTTCCCTCCAACTATTAGCGTATTCGCCTGGTCATCACCAAAGGGCATGTGGGATGGCCTTAAGAAGGTCCCCAGGTTGCCTATGTTGGTGTCTAGAATCCCCTGGACAGGTCCCTGGGCGGCTCGCTGGAAAGGCCGAGATACGGACGTCTTCTTCATCTTTTGCAAGTATTTCCACATTCTTTCTGAGCAGTTCATGCCTCCTGGGCTGCCACTGCTTGAAAAGGCCAGGTCTCCTGCCTTCGCTCTTGTCCAAGCTCAACTTCTCTACGTTTTGGATACGACTATTCATCGCCAGTCTCCAGTGGATGGTGGCTTTAATCCCGCTGCGATGGACTCTATGGCAGGCGCAGATGCCGCTATGGCTCTGCCGCTCCCTGTTAGTAATGTTATGAGGGGCATGTCTGAAAACCGATGCATTATGCTTTTGAAGGACTTCCTCTCAGACGACTCGCTTGAGATTGCTGGCGCTCGCCATTCATTTGCGGAAAGCTTCGCGATTATGATGAAGGCGGCCACCAGGAAGGTGTCGATGTACAACCACCCTGCTTGCTTCACCCTGTGCGACTTCTTGGAAGAAGCTCTCGTGCTTTATAGCGAATTTGAGGACCCGGACTGCTCCAGTAGCTATCTCGACTGGCCATTCTGGTTTGAGGTTTGCCAGAAAGTCATGAGCTCTTTCAACACCATGTCTGAGATTCGAATGATGGCCCTGATCTACTCGATCTGGGATGCCATATCGAAGGATCCTGTGCGTAAGCTGACCGTCTGCAAGGACTGGTTGCTTACCGAGGGGACTTTTAACGAGTTTTTCAACCACTGGTGTCCAATGGTTCGGGCTTACTACCAGCGTTTGCTATGTTGGCGAATGTGCCGAGACACGGGAACGCTGGATGAGGTTGATGGGTAAGAGTATTCATTGTTTATATCTTTTCATGTTTGCTAACTCCATATAGTCAAATCTTCGTTCTTGTGGCTGAGCGACTTCAGACAACATGGGCTCACTACCTGCACATCAAGCATACTGCGGAGCAAGAACAGCGAATCGCCCCCTCAACTGCCCCAGTCAACCCCGCTCCCGGAAAACGTTTCATGATTATTCGTCAGGAAATCAATATTCCCCAGCCTGGACTGTACATGGGAAGCTTCGATTCTTTCGCTAAACTTCCTAATAGCGAGACCAGCGTCCTAAACGGTCTGCTTCCTGATTCTTCGAGGAATGACGGAAGAAAGCGATGGTCGCTGTTAGGCAAAGTCCTTTCTCTTGGTGGTAATGCGGGTGCAGGTGCCGGTTGGGATGACGATTTCCAGACCGTTCGTCGTGAGACAGCAGAGTCTCGATCCTCAACCGCCGCCCAACCTAACAGGAACTCCAACGTTAACCATAACAAGGGCCGTCCGTCTGAGGACGACTCTCTTTACTCTCAACCCACCTTCGAGGAGCCAAAATATGTCTTCAGGTTTGTTCTTGCCTGGCAACAACACGCAGCACCTCTCCGAGATCGCTTTTTGACCCGCCCTCGACTTCCTGGTCCAGCGCAGACCCGCATCAGCGGACCGTTACGAGTTAACGGTTTTACCGTACCGACGGGATACTCGGCGCCAACTCGCAAGTTCTCTGGTAGCCCACAGCAAGGGCTCATCGACAATGCTAAGAACGCGAACGCGCTGAACTCATCTGACGAACAAAGTGATTCCCCAAGCTGGAAACTCGAGGTGACACTTCCGAGTGTGAGCGATGAATCCCCTAAACTATCTAGCGCCAGGGCCAGCCCATCACCTTCTCTATCACCCTCCCCTTCACCCTCACCATCGCCGAACTCGAACACGGGCTCCTTCACCGATACTGCCGTGAACCCTATAAAGCCTTCTGGCCTTTACGTCAAGAATTCCGTTTACACTGGACGCTCACTTGCCGAGTGGGCCCAAGTTGTCTTTGAATGCAATAATTTCGTCGAGCGCCGCCGCGACGAGGGAATGGAAAACCTCGGCGACGTGGAGATCCCTGTTCTTGGAGTGGAGGGCTTTCGAAAGGTTGGCGGCTGAAGCTGTGAGCCTGAGACACCCTTACCAAGCACTCTGCGCATTGTGCAATACGTTCCTTCGCACTCATGATTCCTTTACCTCATTACATGCATCGACAGTGGTCGTGGACATATTCGATTTTCCTGCACAAACACCAAAACACCATCATCCGGGTGATTTGACGGTTTCTTTTTACATACAACCGATCCCAGGGGCTTAGACATGGGACATGGCATGGTTTCAAACCACCCTAGGTGATTTGCTCATTTGTTTGAGATTTTCAACGGCACTTGGGTTATTTGACTTTGAATTTCAAGGCGTTTGAGAGCAACAATTGGTCTGTTATGCTTCTTTTTTGTTACATATATCATATATCAGCCCATCACAAGTGGCACACGTTGGGAAAGGTCTGTCTTGGTCAAGGGGATAGGTGAACCTGGATGGAGTAGGACTGCATATAATTGAAAAGCCCACGACCAGCGCGGCTACAGGCCGGAGCGATGGACCACTGAGCGTGATCTCGTGTGTATATATCAAATTGGTTGGGGGCGAGGGTGTTGAATACAGAAGATACGTCTTCTGCTTTGGAGCATTATAATGATAATGGCTGTAATGACATTGGGTGCCTTTGAGCACAGCTATGAACCATACTGCCTATAATAACCCACAGTCTCTTTGTGCTATAATCTCCATTTCATTGTTCATCCATAATCTAAATCATCGGCCATACATGATCTCACTCCCAGCCAGCTCTTAACTCGGCACGCATCTCCGCAAACTTTGGCTTGAGGGCCTCATACCTCACCAGGGCATCCTCTCTCAGCAGATCTTCCCGCTTAGGATAGTAGCCGTCAAAGGATGGCTTACCACCATCGTTCACTACCAACCAGCTGTGGCGACTGCCCGTGAAAATATGCACATCCGGCTGAATCTCCCAGGGTCTATCCAGCGTCCCAACACGGACAGACAACAAATGCGCTCCACCATCGCCATAGTTGTTCCACAGACCAATGTGGCAGGCCGGGCAGCTGACCACTGTCTGTCCCACGCCAGACTCCGTAGGGAGGCACACGGACAAGGTGCTTGCCTTGGGCCGAGGCTCACGGATAGCAGACCCAGCGGATGTGAGACGTGCAAAGACGGGCTGGACACCTGCGGGGACAGGATCCGGGTTGGAAGATGTGCCGGCTAAGGTGGGTGGTGCTGAAGGCAGTAGAGTGAGGGCCGAGGACTCGATGAGAGCATTGAGGGCCAAGACTGAACCTGTCTGTCGTTGGCAGGCGGTGCAGTAGCAGCAGTGAACGAAAAGAGGATGAAGGGAAAGCTGATAGCGGATGAGACCGCACGCGCAGCCGCCAGTGAGGGGGAGAATGTCTTTGTTTGTGGAGTAGTGAGCCATGGTGACGGAGGAGTAGGAGTAGGATTGAAGAGGGCAGGAGTGAAAGTGAAGAGACTAAAGAGGAAGGAAGGAGAGAGCTTTTAAAGGGCTGACGAAGGAGGAGATGGCCAGGGTTAAGAGACTGACCAATTGCAGAATAATAAACGAACATACACAATACGTGCGGAATTGATTGTCCTTGTCTTAATTCACTCTTTTCTCAGAGACTAGCAGGGTGATGGGAGCTGACCAGTAAAACGAGGCGCCATGGCCTAAATAGGAAAGTTGCAGACAGGTTAGTTAATGCCAGTAAGGTAAGGTAGTTAGAGTATTAAGGTATCTAGATTGCCTAGGTAAACTTCTTAAATCATCATTATGAACTTGAGACAGAATATACTGACTCTTATAGGTTTCTAATAATATTATGACACGGGAAGGTGGTGTAGTGCGCGAGTTTTGAAACCTGCTGGTGTTCATCAGATGAATCTCTAAATTTCTTATACTGTTATTTGCACTGCCAACCTTAGGTAACCTTAGGTAACCTCATAGTCACTGCTTCGCGTCAGTGAATATCTTGCCATATAAATACCCTGCTAGGTATTTTCTTTTCTTCTCCTATTTACTTCTACTTTATTCAAATATTCCTCCTCCCTCCCTTTTTATTTATTTTTTAACGCATCAAGTACCCGCCATGGCGCCTCAGACGGATCTCCTAGCGGTGCCGCACACACAACAGAGATCATCACATGTGATGACTCTGGAGATCTTTGGTTAATTATTGGCGGTTCATCTATAACCCTTCGTGTGGACTCTCATGCTATGTGTCGAGCGTCGAAGGTCTTTCGTACCATGCTGCGCGGAGGCTTTCTTGATTCCAAGCCTGCCGAAGATCAAGATCGCTGGGAGGTGAAGTTTCCTGAAGACAACCCGAAGGCCTTTACTATCCTCATGGACATGGCCCACGCAAACTACGACCGTACGCCCCTGAAAATTGATGTCCACAACTTTTACGACGTTTGCGTCTTGGCCAACAAATACGACATAACAAAGGTACTGCGGCCAATGGTACCAATATGGCACGAGAAACTTAAGACCATCCGTGCATCTGAAGTGGACGCAGAAACTTCCTACAAGATGCTGTTCGTGGCTTGGGAGCTGGGATGCCGTGACGCCGTGAAAGAGATATTGCACGACATCACTCTAGGTTGTCGTTTTGACGACAACGGTGACTTGGTACACATCGGATCCTCTCCATTGGAAAGTCTGGAGCCCTTTCAATTGCTTCTCGTCCTCGGTAAGTGAAACCCAGACTCAGACTCATCGTACCATGCTCACCCCTAGTTAGATCTCATCATTCAGCACCGTTCGAGCATGCTAGATATCTACCATGCAGAAGGTAGCAAGATAGCGACTAGGATCCTCGCAAGACAACCGGTTTGCTGGCACGACGGCCCTTGCTTTCACCGAAGGCTTCCAAACGATACCCCCAACAAGTTTGTACAAACAGTACAAGATCTCGGCATTGACTCCTTCTTTCTGTCTGTCCGCAACGAAGAAGATCAATATCGCAGCAGCATAAACAAACTGCAGCAACTGTTCTACACAACTGAGTCACGTCTATTCGGGCCAGAGCCACCTCGCTGCTGGTTTTTTGAACGTGATCCGTTGACAGACTTCCGCGAGAAGTGCGACTTGCAATTGAGCCCTTAGTATTTGGAAGCGCTCACAGAACAAGCTTCTAAGGTTCGAATGACCACATTCACAGATCTTGCTTCCGAGACGATGTTGGAAGATGACAACAGTGATGGCTATGATGGTTATGATGACCATTTTGGCTCTCCTGGCTCTGTTGACTATTTTGACGACAGTGAATGAGGCTCCAGTATTTCTTACTTATCCGTTGATCAGGAAATGCTGTGATTCGAGGGCAATCTCAACTGAAACAGCATTGACACCTAGGGAGAGGGAGAGAAAGTCAGGAATAGAAGTTTGGGTGTTCTCAATCCTAAGTTTATCTGAACTACCTGATCAATAAACTTCTATTATAATATGCTGTTTATAACAGAATCTACCTGATTAATGCTGAATCCGTATTTACTAAATACACTATCAGTTTATATTGCCCCTTTTCTTTACTTAAGAGGGCCATGATACGGAACACTTTTCATAACTAGCTCCCTGGGGAAATAAAACAATTGCATAATCATGTCCACCAAAACGAACGTATCTGGCAGGTAGCCTTAAACAGGCGGTAGGTATGGTCATTTATGCTTATTATGTCCTTACAAATAGCAAAACTCCGAGTAACTACGAAGTGCGGCACATTTGACACAAACTAGGTAGCTCTCATTCTCTCATATTCTGCAGCTCATACTTGGCTCTATCTGTTTGCTATATTCAGATCAAAGAAACCATTCCTTCCAAAACATCGAGCAATAGCTAAGCTCCCCCTTTGTTCATCGTACATAAAAACGAGTAGGAGATGTTTGCCACGAACATTGCGACTCGTTATGTTAACCACCAACGTCCTGTACAGCCCCCTCTCACTCCCGTCGTCAAATCACTCATCCTGATCACCCTCCAGTACCCAAGGCATCATCCTGATCTTGGAAGCCTGAATATCCATAGCCTGAATATGGCTCAGGTACAAAGGATCTTTGGCTCTCCGGAGCTGGCTTCGAATCTCATCCATCATCTCAAATACACCATTGCACCATCCGCAAATATCGATATAATCGGCGACGAGGATGACCTTGTACTCCAGGGTCTTCAGATCCATACGTAGACTCCGAGAGAACTCAAAAGTGCTGCCACAAGTGAAGAGATCCAAGATATCTTCCTCTCCTGCCTTGCTTAGCATCTTGCCCAGCATGAGGCAGATATCCTCTCGGTCGTGGGAATACCCGCACAAATGTCCCTTGATTGAATATTCGAGAATGAAGTCGACCAATTTCTGGCATTCATCCCAGAACGTCTCCA
Source organism: Fusarium sp. NRRL 53497 (assembly GCA_013184445.1). NCBI lineage: Eukaryota > Fungi > Ascomycota > Sordariomycetes > Hypocreales > Nectriaceae > Fusarium > Fusarium sp. NRRL 53497. The sequence continues at coordinate 99,575 of JABCJZ010000010.1, read as the reverse complement.
GTACAAGCTCGCGGTGATCTGTAACACAGTCTGTGAATGGGTTAGCAAAGTCTAAAAGAGTAGATGCGACGAGACTTACCAAGAATGGGGACACGCTTGAACCCTTCGAAATCGACAAGTCTTTCCTTTTTACCTCCAATAACGAGTTGGTTTTCTCTGTCCAAGGAGCAGTTGAGTACAATGTGGCCAGCCACTTCGCTCAAATCCTCTACAAAGCCCAATTCCCAAGCCACGAAAGCCTTCTTGAAGAAGAGCCCATAGTCTTCAGAGGGTGGTCCAACGGCCTTGTACCAGCGCTCAGCCACCGGACGTAGAACTTCTGTCATCTTGTATTTGTTGGTGAGAATACAGATGCCATACAGCTGGTTGAGTGTCACTTGTGTCGAGATCTTTTCGAACCGGGTATGGATTAGGTTGAGGAGCACAGTAAAAGGTGTAGGATCGTCTTCTGGTAGTTCAAGGACCCAGTCGTCGGTATCGTCCTTTTGGCTAAGGGAGATGATTTCCTTGAGTTTGGGCGATGCACGGCTCAGCGCTCGAGAATCGACCAGCATAGTACGACCTCGGCTACTTCCGACCTTGAGGTATAAATCCCCGCTGGGATCAAAACAAAGGATCGGCTTCTCGGTTTCGGTAACTATGCTCTCGGTAACTGTGGGGGCTGATTCAGTGACCATCGGCTCGTCGGCAATGGGTTCAACAGCCTGAATATTGGTGGCCTCTAGTTCAAAGACTTCATGCCCATCGATGCCAAAACCATCGCCTTCAAGGTCAGGCTCAGCAGCCTCTAGCTGAGGAACTCTAACCTCGTCAACTTGAGGCTCAGGGACTCGAACGCCAGTGGTTGTAGACCCAGTGATGAAGGTATCGGGAGTAGTTGGCTGGTGTACAGCGGGCTCGGTGGCAGCATGTTCACTATGCACGCCTGAGGTGGCTAGAGACTCAAGATCCTCATATTCAATGGAGGGAAGCTCGATGGACTGGGGTTCGTTGGCCTCATTCTGAACGCTCACAAGCTCCGGCATAATGTAGCCGTCGATAGAAGCCGAGGACTGAGTAGTTGTGGAGTCACTCGTAGGAGTGTCAATGATCTCCGGCTCGGAGAAGGCGGTTTGCGCTACCTCAGGTTCAGGGGTCGTAGGTTTGCTCGCTGTTGGTGCGTGCAGTGGTTTGTTTTCGTTGATAAAACCCATGAATGAATTGCGAGACGGGCATGAAACTCGCATTCTCTCTAGCACTGCAAGGTCCATCATGGCAGCGACGTTTATGTGTGAAGGTTGTGCGCGATGAATGATGGGAAAGCTATACGCGGTGGATGAAGCGTTCAAATGATGGAAGATGCGTGGTAAAAGATCGCGTGGTGGTCCGCGGTGGAAGAGGGAAATAAAATTAAAGGATTGAAAAGAGAAGATGAAGAATCAGGAGAAAGAATTAGTACCGGTTTGAAGGCGGTTGATGGCAGCTGGCGGGCAGTGGCAGGGCAATCACCTGCACAACCTAAGGTGCAAACAGTGAAGCAACAGTGACAGTGACAGTGACAGTGCCAGAACAAACAGGGACCAGATTCCATTGATCATGACTTTTGAATTTTATTTTCAATGTCTTCTATTGGCCTCTATTAAGCTACGGGTCATACGCCTGATTTTTATCTGCCGCATGGCCCTGTCAAAATCAACATCTCTTAGAGTAGGTATTTATCCAGGTGTATTAACCTCCCAGATTTTAAAGATGAACGACGAAAGAATAAACTTATCTAGGTCGGCAAGTTTAGTCCAAAGTCTTTAGAATTTCCTATACCCCTAGATAGTTTGACCTGATATTTGGCATATTTCATCAAGACTTTGTAGCAGAATAGCTAGAAGTTACCAAAAAGTTAAGGAGTTGACTGTAGTGTTGAGTCAATTGACAATACAGACGCTCATTATAATGGCTTGAGTACCTACCTGTTCCAGGTCCAGACCGTTACAGTCTGAGCCATCGAGTTGTTTTGTGCTCCTTGGTCAGACCAGCATCTACTAACCTAGGCCCATTTCTGTCTTAGCAGCTTGTGTCTTTACATATTTCAGATGTCTCTCAGACAAGACCGCCGAAGGCTTATCGCAATACGTAGCTAACTTCTTCAGCAAGTCATCCATGAGATTGCAGTCACAGTAGCCGAGCGGCACGGTTGTTCCACATTCCCTCATTGCCCTCTGAACAAAATCGAGCGATTCATCTAGCTTAGCCAGGCTGAAAGTTACCTTGAGTCGTGGGACACCTGGCAAGAAGATGCCCATAATACCCAACTCAAAGGCCTTGCTAAGCATTCTTCCCAACACAGCGTACTTCTTCGACGCGATAATTTTTGGCCGAGGTCATAACCATTTTCCCCAGGTCTTCCTTATAGCCCATCTCCAAAGCAACAAACATCATTTTTCTGTAGGCGACGCCTTGGCGATGATCAATGCCTTTCATGGCAAACTGGAACCACCGCCATGCCATTGGACGCAAGACCGAGACCATGTCGTATTTGTTGGTTAGGACGCAGATGCCGTATAGTCTATTGCAGGATACTACCTCCTTTGTGTAGAGGTAGAGCCCATGAGCCATATCCATGAGCACAGCAAATGATGTGTTGTCGTCCTCGGGCAGTGCAACCTTCCACTCCCCGGTGTAGGCTTCCCTTCGACAAACTGGCCACGAAGCATCTTGCGGAAAACGGGAGATATGCGGCAGAGGACGCGAGAGTCCATGAGCATTTCTTGAGACGGGTCGGTCCCGACAAGCAGTTTGAGATCGCCATCCTCTTCAAAAGTGAGAGGCTCTTCCTGACGTGCAGGTTTAGTCGATGCATTTGATGCATCCGACATGATGGAGTTGCTGGGCAAAAGGTTACTCTGGAGAATAATATTTGGCCAGGTTCGCGCTCCCATATCCTGCACTCATAAGATTAGATACCTCCATCGATCAAAGGTCGCCTGAATGTAATCCAGGTCAACTCACTGCACGATCTGCAACGGCTTGTCCAGACGGTTGACGGTAGTATCGTGCCTGAGTATTGTTCAAAGTACTAAGTTAGGTGGTTTCTTAATCCTGCTGGTAGAAATACAAGGTACTAGGTCCAACATAAGCGCAAGGCATAAGAATATGTGTGGGAAATTCTGGGGTGTCTGTTATCGAAGCTGATGAGAGTGAATACCTGCTCACATATTTCGCATGAATTTGTCCAGGTAGTCACTTTTCATCGCATCCAATATGTAGCGAATCTAGGAAGATAGTGTGTTTAATACAATTCAGGTGCATACTACTAGGTACGATGAGTTAAGTAAATGGCTACAGTACATATCTCCTAGGTAGCTGTGCCGTTCAAACATCACTGTTTGACTTCCCCGCACGTGATAATGATATACCCCTGCTGTGTACTGTATCCACCCTTCAGCCCTGTACGACCCGCTAATCCCTTTTCAACGCAGAGCTTCGAAAGGATTACCCGTTTCAACTCTGCCAACCCATCGACGATAACGGGGCCTGCATGCCTCTCTCCCATACATATATCCGTGCGCCTAGACGTTCGTTCCTTCGACGATGCCCAACACGGGAAGGCCAAGCAAAGATTGCCATCTTTGTCGATCACGGCGTGTCAAGGTCAGTCCAGTGCTTGAGCCGCTTATTCTATGCTTACGCGGTTATGTCATGTCATCAAGAGAGATAAACAAGCATATCAATCTATCACATCTCAATTGCTGACAGCATCAACAGTGTGATCTCGCCAGACCATCATGTCAAAGATGCATCAAATATGGGGCTGAATGCCCGGGATATCGGGATGAGCAGGAGCTCGTCTTTCGAAATGCTAACCCAGCCACTATCAAGAAGCGAAAGAAGAGGACGCAGCAAAAGACGGAGGCTCAGACTCGTGGCGAGTCAGTCATGTCATTTGGCTCATCTTCGTCTTCGTCTTCGTCAAATGGAGATGCTGCCACGCCATCGAATATCGGAGAAGATGATCGTGCACTGAGTCCTACCTCACCCACCATCGTTGACCTTGTTGAATATACGAAAACCGGCAGTGCTCTCATTCTCCCTCAATCCCTTAATGAGCATTGGACTGCTCACTCTATCCCCATTCTTCTTAATGTCTATTATACCTTGGATTTCCTTCATGACACTTACAAGAAGAGCGGTCCTCAGGGGCCTCTTCTTTGGGCCACTCACCTCTTTGCCCGTACATACATCACCAACCTGCGCTATCCCACTGCTATCGATAATGGTTCTGTTGAGCAGACTGACAAGGAACTTGGTACATATCTTGGCAAGACTCTGAGCTCTGTTGGTGAAGCATTGAAAACGCCTGCTGGCGCTATGAGAGACGATGTTCTCGCAACAGTGTGGATTCTAACAAATTACGAAGTAAGCAGCAAGATTTCTCCCCAAGAGCTTAACTCTTATACTCATGGTTTTATAGCTTCTTATGGGCTCTATCAACCGTATGATGCCTATGAATCCATGGCATCTCCATACCAGTGGATTATACAGCATTCTTCAACAAAGAGGGTCAGCTTCTTTGCGAAGGCCGGGCTCGAGGATGGGCTTCTGGCCTGCATACAACATGGTGGTACGTCGATTCAGAATTAGATATCTACCTGTAACTGACAAGCCGCCAGCAAGTACGGTGCCTCCTAACGAGCCTCGAGTGCCCACCTGAATCCCAAGAATGGTTTTCTGTTATCAGGGAAACAATCCACCCTGGAGAGGAACTGGCTGTTGAAGTCGGTGATTACATCTGTAAGATGGCACATGTGCAAAAGCGTATACTCGATATCCTTCGAGATCGAGACTTTAATACCGCCGCCCTTGAGTACTACGACTTAACCGGAATCATATTCAAAGCTGAAGATCATTTCGCCACTTTCGACGCAAGCTACCACTATGTCGATGAAGAGTTCAACCCCTATCTGCGGAATATGCTCAACTCGGCACGAGTGAAAGGCTACCATGTCATTTTGGCTTTAGCAAACTTTCTAACTCACCACCCAACTTCTCCTATTCCCTTGCACGAGCTCAAGATTCTGCGTTCGCATTGCGTGTATCGGGTTCGAGATAGTGCAAAAGATGTTTTGGGGGCGGTAGAACGATATCTCGACCCGGGATCATTCCGCAACAACCCATCACCAAGGACGGTGTTTGACGCGTTGAAACTGATCTGGCCCCTTACGGCGGTTTACCTTGTGCCGTCAACCCTTCACGAGCAGAGCGAGACTGCAGGGGAGTCGTTGCAGTTCATTGGGCGCGAGCTTGGAGTTAGGCAAGGCCTCAGGGTGTACAAGGGAGTCTCCACTCTGCCGATGGAGGCAGAGAAACCGTTAAAGCTAGCTGAGGACGAGGCTTTTGATCCGATTCCAGAAAGCAGAGGACTAATGTAGGGAATGGTGATGCTCTGATATGGATGCATCACCCAAAGTCGCTGTCTGTCGCCTGCTTAAGAATTCATCTATTATGGAAGACTGTTCACGAAGCCCACCTATAACGCACGGTTGAAAGCCTCACTCAACAGCAGCTACTAATTTCAGGGGCTCCTTTTCCGGAGCAACTCCGAGTCCCACCAGCAAAGTCCCACAAGAACACAGACGGCTTCAAATCCCAGCTCCGCTCCGGGTCAGTGGATTTAGTGAGAAGTCCGAGACCCGCTCCGTGAGACCCAAAAGTTCGTTGAGATTCAGTGTTGGAGCTGAGCCTTGGCCAGAGGCCAAACTCCTGGAGTACTTCGGTACGAGAAACGCGATCTCGCTTAGTTTTTTTAATGCATGTCAGCGTCTAAACTAAGCGACATATCATGAAACTCAGCAATTCATCTCAACACCCAATAACGTCTTCATCAAACACGTTTGTGATCGTCCGTGAGAATTGTGGCGGAAGATGTGGCGGAAGCTGTTAATCCCGGCGAAGCGCGGTGTGGCGGTGCGATCGATATGTCACTGCAGCAAACGAAGAGACAAACCGAAAAGGAGAGGCGGAAGTTTCCAAAGGCCGTGCTCAAAAGAAATTCAATCACAAATACATAAAAACACGGGACCTGTTTTTGGTCTAAAGATAACGTTGTACGAGAAGAGGGCATGATCAACACGGACAGCACGAGTCCGGCGGGTTACGGCAGTGGATGATCCAGCTGCGGCTGTTTTATTTTAATGCGGCTCGTGTTGAAGTAGCTAATTCTCGAAATGGAAACACTGCAGATTTTAAGTTGATGCTTGGGGTTTATGCTTTATCAGGTGTTGGTACAGAGTGTCACTGCTATAATTATAGTGACTCTTGGATTGGCTCAAATCGCACTGTCTGTGCATAGTTCTCACAACGATAAGATACAGTGCGTACAACTCCTCCATAGCCAAAACGGATCGATTTACATCCGAGCCAACCACCATCTTTCATAATCATGATCCAGATCGTCATCGAACACAAGAGACAGCGCAGCCAACGTTCCACAATCCCTGCATCATGCTTCTCTAGTTTGTTTTGGGATGATATTCGCGCCGTTCCTCTATACCGAGTCTTACCCCGGATTCCACGACGGTTTCGTTGCGTTACTCGAACGAAAAAGAAGGGCCTCGGAATCATAAGAAAGATATCCCATTTGCATAACATTCGATGAATCGAATCAATCAAATCGTCAAGATAAAACATCAACAAGCGGTCGGTCCGTCGATCACACAATCCGAAACTGAACACCAAAACCGAGATCAAAATCAAGGCCACACCCCCGGGAGCATGTGAAGTCATCGCCACGTCTCCGTGACCCAATCATCACACCGTCGACGCCAAGACCCATGATGAATTCGGTAAAGAACGACACTGCACCCGAAACCGAATGCCAGCTCGTAAGCCCAGGGGAATAACAGAAATCAAAGGGCAGTTTTCTCACGGTTTTGGTTCGTATACGGGTAAGCTTGTGCGCATTCGTTGGTGTGCAGATGCTCACTGCGGACTTTTGCTTGGTTCGTCTCGTTACCGAGGGAGGCATTCCCTCGTGCTGGCATTGCATTCGCTATATCAGATTGGATGCGCTCAACGTGAGGGTGAGCCTGTGAGGTGACGCTCATGTTTGAAGTGTGATTTTGTACTCCTGCTGCTCAATTGGCCTGACAAACAGACAAGATACCAGGTATAGCTGCTATAGCACATGCTCTAATGCTCTATCTACCTTGCCTAGGTAGGTAATTGTTGCTATTACCAAGGTCTAGGTTGATCGACTGACTGGCATGTACAGTACATGTAGGTTTACGCCCATCTTCTTCTTCATCTCCGCACGCGCCTTGCACCCGCTGCGGGCTGTGTTTCGCCTTGCTCACGCCTATCTCAATATCGAATTCAAACCCAAGCAAAGTTGCCGGAAATCTGTTGGAAGGAAAATCGATGATGTAGTGGGCCAGGGGTTGAGAAACAACGGCGTGCTTCGCTGTCTGTCAATCAATAATCGACATGATTTACATAACGGCCTTCGTCTGGTCCAAGTGGAGAGCCTGATCTCAGCTCAAGATGTCGATCATTGTTGTATTCGTTAATTAGAGCCTTGGACTCCCTCAAAGCATCACTTCAATTCCCCCCCTTGTGAACTCTCCACGGGTTTCCCTTGTTATTTCTTTTCATCACTCACTCAGAACCCTTTTCTCAATTGCACAAGTTGCCATTGAATACACATCCCTCATCCGCTGTCATATCAAGTCATTTACAGGATATGATTCCTACAGAGTGGTATCGCTTTAAGGTGGCTACATCATAGCACTCGCCGATCCGAGCCACACAGAGACGCCCAGTTCCCTTGTTTCCAGTTATCGCCACAAGCCATCCATCATCCAATCCGTATAAGCAAGCGAGCTGGTCACGATGTCAATGGTTAAATCCCCTCCCCCGTCCAATTCGGGCTTTCTAGCTCCAGCTCGGCCTCGTTTTAACTCCCAACGTACCTCAGACCGCCTGCGTGAGGCTCAGACTTTTGTAACACCACCATTTAAAATGGGAGGCGCTATTAGAAAAGGCAGAAGATCCGTCTTTAAAGAAGTTGGTCTGGAACACGACCTGGATTATCCCGCCTCTGCATCAGCACCTTCACTGTTACCGAGCGAGCAGCTTGACGCTCATGACAACGACAAGCACTTGAGTGACAGCTCTGTTACCCTTCTATCGTCCAGTAACAAGCGAAACTTTGAACAAGACGACGACCACCATCAGGATAGTAACGAGCGCCAGCGTCCACGACAGTTATCGCTATCATCGCCCAAGACTTGGTACGCCAAACTATCAAACCCCAAAGGCCGATCAAGAATCAAGAGCGCTTCGGCTGCGCCCCCAGGTATGCCGAGCTTGCAGCGCTTCACTATGTTAGCACTCCTCATCGCCATTGTACTTCCAGCTTTTAGTTGGAGGAATGGTCAATCGATTGCCGACATCAATGGCGCCAGCGCTGGTGTCATTCAGAAACGCGAGATCAGTACTACCAAAGTTTGCACTCGATGGGGTCTTCAAGCTGCCCAATTGAACGGAACGCTCTACTTATACGGCGGTCGCTCTAGATCGGAAGCCGATCAAACTGAGGACACATGGAACAACAACTTTCTAACACTAGACCTCACCAAGGATTGGGATATTGATTCGCCTGCTCTCAAAGGACTAGAGAAACCCAACGGTCCTCCCGAAGTGTCTATGGGTTATCTCTGGCACGACTACAACAATCTTTATCTCTATGGCGGCCAATTCTCTGACACACCTTACGTTGCTCCTGGGCCCGAGTCTGTCTGGCGGTATTCAATCAACGATGAAGAATGGACTGAGTTTAAAACCCCCAAAACTTCGGCCGGTAACGAATCCGAGGCAGGAGATCAACCAGTTCATCGTGCTGCTGAGGGAGCAGGCCTATCTGTACCCGAACTCGGTCTAAGCTGGTACTTTGGTGGTCATCTCGACTGGGCCACCACCCCAGGCTGGTCGCGCAGTGTTGATCGTGTATATCTCAAAAGTCTTCTCGAGTTCACGCATCCAGGCTATGTGAATACCGGTGTTGACAGTCTCTCTGACGGCACAGGCGCAGGTGAGACTGGAGCTTATCGCAACATTACAAAAGCTGGCATCCAAAGTGGCAACTTCACTGAAAGAGCAGATGGTGTCTTGGTCTTTGTACCTGGCTGGGGAGAGCAAGGCGTTTTGATCGGTCTTGCTGGAGGAACAAACGAAACATTCACAGAGGATCTCAGCATCCTGGACGTCTACGATATTGCCAACTCTGAATGGTTCCATCAGAAGACGTCAGGGGACGCACCCAGCGTTCGCGTTAATCTCTGCGCTGTAATCGCCAGTGCACCAGATGCATCGAGTTTCCAGATTTATGTGTTTGGTGGACAGAATCTACCTTTTGTAAGTGTTGAGATAATGATAAACGCAACCAAAAAAACTAATATCGGTTTAGGGAAATCAGACGCAGTATGACGACATGTACATCCTTACTATACCCTCCTTCACATGGATCAAAGTCGATCAAAACGACGATAACAGACCAGCTGCGCGTGCCGGCCACTCATGCGCCATGTACGACGGCCAGATGGTGGTTGTTGGTGGAGTAGGCGAGGACATCAAGTGCGATCCAGGCATGTACGTATTCGATGCAACTTCGCTCAAGTGGAAGAGTCAGTTCAAGGCCGGCAGTCACGATTCGGATCATCATCCTGACAACTTTGTCCTCGCTGGGTCCCACGGATACGAGGTCCCCGAAGCCGTACGCAAGGTTGTAGGTGGAGACAAGGACGGCAGCGCTACGGTGACGACCCCCGCTGCGGGGCCGGCGACCGGCGGTCCGTTCTTAACGGGTAAACCTCCGGTATTCACTGTCACCTCCGGACCGACAGCGACCGTACGAGTTGGACAGACTGGGACCGCAGCTGCATCTCCTGACGACGGCGACGACGGTGGTGTCAATGGCGGCCTTGTTGCTGCAGGTGTAATTGCTGGTGTTTTTGGTGCTCTCGCTTGCTATCTCGGCTTCTGCGCCTGGCTCTACCGCCGACAAGTCAACGCCTATAGACAACACCTCGCAGTATCAAACCGTTACTCGGTCGCTTCGAATTCACTCCTCAACCCTTCAGCCGTTGCCGTCGGTGCTGCTGCCCGACCCAAGCGTGCTGTTTCCCAGCGTAGTCTCTTTGGCTGGGTCGGTCCTAGCCATAACCTGGGATACACCACAGAGCCGAAATGGGGTCCTGAAGATGAAGATGATACTACACCAGGAGATCCTGGCTCCAGCAGCGGGTCAGGGGGCGCCAAACGCAGTGAGGATACGAGACCTGGGACGAGCAACAGCGGAGGCTCGACCGAGGGGTTACTTGAGGGTCAGGAGCCGAGCTTCTTTAGCGTTGTCATGGGTCCTCGCCGGGCGCTGCGGGTCGTTAATAACGCAGAGTAGAATGCGTATATGCGATGAGAGGCGTTGTTGGATAAAGGAAAGAATGGGCTTTCTAATGATTTGATCGATACGTGAGATGAGCTGGGTTCTGGTTATGATAAACGAACACACGAACAATGTATGAACTGCTGGTGGCCTTTCTACAGACGCAGCTGCATTCGCTGATACCCCCTTGTTTCTTAATGCCCTGATTAAGGGGACATCTGGACAATAAATATACGAGATTTGAACCAAGGAGATGATGTGAGAAAGCAATAGTGTATTCATGATATCGTGTACCTTCTTAATCCATATCCAAACCACAAGTCTTGATGCAAAATCCTCAAGCACGAGGCAAGCTATTCTAGCAATGATTATACTCTTGATGCGCCATGAACACCAAATATGCCCTGTTCCGTCCGTCTCTTCGCTAAATATGCCAAACCGTAAAAAAGTAACCAAGTAAGTTGCTACATTGTATGTCTTTAATCATCTCCGTGACCACTTCTTGAGCTGCTTCTCAGGGATTGTGTTGACGAAGGCCTCCTGTAGGAAGTGCCTCCAGACCTTGTTTGTCTTCCTTCGGTTGTTTTTGACCTTCTTTCCCTCTCTAGCGCTGAAATCAGACTCGGTGTCACCCTCTTCAGGCTCTGGGAGCTCAGAGGTGTCGTCGTCTGAGTCGTCTTCAAAATCTTGGTTGTACTCTTCAGCTGCCTTTCCCTTGCCCTTCTTTGCCTTTCTCTTGGCGATTCTAGATGCCAGTCTTAAGTAGCTTCGAACTGTCAGGTCGGGCAGCTTGAAGATCTTGTCTGTAAAAGTGCTGTATTCAACCTCGTAGTTGAACTTCATGGGCTGTGGCTTGTCGTGGTTGGGCACTTCATCACTAAACTCGCCATCATGCCACTTGCTCGTATCGGACAAGTCTGTAAGATCATTGTTGATATAGGTGAGGTTCGCAAAGTATTGGGTGTATCCCGTGAAGGTAAAGGTCTGAGGAGAGTATGCAGGACCGGGAAGTGACTCCTTGGGAGGATCTTCTGGGATGACGAGCTCAGGGTTCTTGGGCTTCTTCTTGCCCTTCCTACCCTTTCTGCCTTTCTTGCCTTTTCGTCCCTTCTTCCTTCGCTCAGCTTCGATTTCTCTCTTGAGCTCTTGGGGGACTTCTTCATCCTTTTCAGAGAAATCGGAAAGCTCCTCGGGTACTTTTGCATTGATATCGAATGAGTCGGTCCAGACTTGAGTATCTTCCAGGCCGCTGATATTGTACTCGATAACGCGAATAGTCGGGAGGTAGTTGGGGACAATGCTGGGACTGACAAGAGACACTTGGTATCGTTCACCATATTTGCCTCCAATCTTACCGTGGCCCTTCTTCTTTTTACCCTTCTTTCCCTTCTTCTTTCTATTTCTCAAGTCGTCTACATCATCATCGTCGTCGTCGTCGTCTTGTACGTCAAGTTCAGCCTCCTCCTCGTCATCAAGGTCCGCGTCCAGTCCCTTTGCGGCTGAGTCTGGCAAGTTGGACCAGGACTTTCTAAGGTCTACCAGGTAGTCGCTCTTTGAATCGATGGAAAAGTCGTTATCCATGGGTTCTCTGGTCATACCAGCGTCGTCATATAGGCTCAGATCGATATCCTTGGTGTCTTGAAATAAAAAGTGATCGATGTTCATATGTCCGTAAAGGGAGCCAGTAACAACATCGCGGAACTGCTTCAACCAGAGGGTGTATTTTTGCCAGCAAGTTTCATCCCAGTTTTGCTTGTTCTTGGTTCGAGCAGGAGGAACGTGTCCGATGAGAATAGCCTTCATTCCATGCTCGCGCAAACGCTGCAACTGAACGCTCAACCACTCCATATGCTTGAAGCCAGGTTCCGAAGGAATGGCGCAACCATCGACACCCGCATTTCTGTCGAAGAAGTACATGGTGTTGAGACTAATGACAGATAGTTTATTCGGAATAACTTCGACCTCGAACCATCCACCAAATCCGAAGGAGTGGCGCTGCTCCTCGGGGATAAAGCGATGCCATATGTTGGTATAGGCCCGAAGCCACTTGTTTGGCCCAGGATAGAAGATGTTGTGCGGAAGGAAATCATTGTTGCCGAATGTTGGGATGACAGGGATGGACAGGGCTCCGTCGTCAGAAAAAGTCTTGACAATCTTTTTGGCGACCTTTCGATTCATATCCAAAACGTGGCTCGAGCTTCGCGGCAGCTTCTCGTCGCTATCGTGGCGCGCCGTGTCACCCGTCCATACGACAAAGTCAATGTCGTCCTTTACGTTGGTTCGGATCCATTCCAAAGTCGCGTCGACAAGGTCCTCGGGCGAGTCGCAATCGGTAGTCTCGGCGCCATAGAGACCAGCAGGGCCCTTTCCGCGATGGCAAGCGATGCCCTCGGCTGTAGATGAATGCGCTTTGTAAAATTCATCAGGGTGGAAATCTGGACATGTGGTTGTTAGTGGGTTTGTTTTGGATGCAACGCTGAGTTACCGCATGTTCATCTGATGTAGATGCAGCAACCAGGGACTTGTTTCATAAGTATGCAATAATACATACCTGTTATATGCAGGAATTTCCCATTCAGCTTGCGACCCGATTGTTGGATATGTGGAGTTTCTGTAGAATCGCGCGTCCCTGTAATAGCATCGAGAACTTTTTGACCAGCGTCGAATATTGGCGAAGGGGAGACGGTGGGGAAGAGTAGAGCGGCTGCCACGAGCAGTTGGGCGCCTGAGAGTGGCATTTTAGGCGTTTGTATGTACTCTCTATTTGATGTATTTCGGTGTATATTTGAGATGTTCAAGTTTGAAATTTGGTGTAAATGCCAGGCGAAAAAGTGAGGCTGAGGTGAGATCCAAGGTCAGGGACGGGGTGAAAGGTGTGAGGTCATTCCTGAGCCAATCTTGGTAGGAACGTTCAAGGGGTAAAATTCTAGTCAAGCCACAAAGACAGCTTCGCTTGGCGACTATGACGTGATAAGAAGAAAAAAGGATGAGAATGGGGATATCTTCAAAGAACTTGATAATAGAAAATAGTGAAAGAGAAGAAGAAAAAAGGGCGTTAATAGACTAATTTCACGGAACCGAACCAGCCAACCTGAGCTATGATCAATCAAAACCGTAGATGAGGGTCCACTGGTCGGTGTAGGGGAAAATGCCAAGACATGAATAGGTAACTAGTAGCAATAGCAGAGGCAGGCAGAGGGGAAGGCATCGAGTTTAAAATACTTGATCTTCAAAGTCAAAAAGTGACAAAAAATAATACGCATTTCAATGCCCCTCCCCCACGTTGTCGTGTGCTCACGCTGAGACGCCTGGTGATCCAACGTTGATGTTAAGAAAGACGGTCAGATCGGCCAATCTTGGGCGGCGCGGGCTACACGTGTGCTGGGCCAAATGGTGAAGAAGGAGGAATAGAGAAACAATAGCCATAACCGAGACAGACCCAACACATGAGCACGCGATTAACCTCAGTTCGACTATATGAGAGTTATATCAAGTGTATCACCATTATTTCTATATATCCATGTCTATTGTCCTCTCTCTGTCGTCTCTTCTCCCTCAAACTCTTCATCACAACTCACTCAAATTCAGGGTCCAGCCAAACTCACAGCAGATGCAGCCTTGTACCGGTATCAGGGCACATACGTAATGGGGCATGAGCGTGCCATCAGGGTCCCCCTTCTGTAAATCCTCCTCATTCCAGTGTCCACTTATCCTGACTGGTCCCTCAAGTCATATTTATGGAACCCCCCATAAGGCCCTTTTTGTACCGCGTGGACGTTCTATCATGACTGCTTTTATAGAGTTGCATACACAGGAGAGATCAAATGCCTACTGTGGTTTGTTACATTTATAAATCACTCATCCTGGATCTGGTATCGGATCTGGTACTTGGATCCTTCAGCAAGCCCTCGTGATAGTCATTCTCCTCGCTTACTGGATGTTAAGGGCAATATGACGACTTTACCTGGAGCCTGTTCAGTGTGTCCTGTCTGTTAGACAAACACAGACTTGGAGTCAGACAGCTCGCGTGAGCATTCTCGATCAACACACCAAAACTGTTATTTAGTTCGACGTCAGATTTATTCTTATACCCGACGTCTAACAACATCACAAATCCAGCTCCAACTACCTACAGGGTAGCCTCGGCCCCACCAACACAGTGCGTTGAGCCCCATCTCGCTAAGCAACCGCCGCTAGTACCAGTACAGTAGGTAAGGCACATATGCAAAAATTCTGCCTCTTTTCTTTCTTTCTCTTCTCTTCACCACGCAACATCGTCTCCTCGATGGCGCCGGTAATATCCAAAACTGGCGTCACGATCACCTCAGCCTCTTCCACAGCTGGTCACCATTGAAGAGGAGACGTTGCTAGACTATCTCGCCGCTTGTTTGAGGGAGGCCACACGCTTTTGTATGGTGGTTTCCTATGGTTTTTCTGTGGCTACATATTTCCTTCGTCCATGTCAAATTATCGTGATGATTTCCCTGATGCACAACTGTAGAACCACAACCCTCCTACCTCGTAGAGTCAAAGCTTACGGACTCTCGAGGCCCGATAGTATGAAGTTTCTTCAGTATATCCAAGTCTGAGATTTGCACCCCAGATGGTGACCCTTTCGAGTAGAGAGAGACCAGACATACGACCAGTATGGCTTCACCAATCTGGAGTGCAAATCTCATTCTGCCAAAGACGTGGCAGCTCTGAGACACATTTATGAGTTCTACCTACTGAATATGAGTCCTGGTACGATTATACGTAATGACCAGACTTGAGAAAGAGGCTCATTTGATACTACTCTTGCAAATCATCATATTTCCGGTCCGGTAAACCGTCTGAATCAACTCCCGAAGACACGGCATTCAAATACCGATTTCCCATTGTCACCAGGTTCCGAGGAACGTTCAAACTCCGGACAAGACCTCAAATTCCGGAACTAAGCCATTTGACATATTCAAGAACATTTTATTTTCCGTAGACTCTACCCAAGCCATCGTCATAATAATCATAGACTCCAAAGTACCCCCATGTTGAATTGTTCCCTATTTAATAACTGAACCCGCTTGACAAATTACTCAATCCCTTCGTAAACCCTTTAAGCAGGAGCAGTGCCCTTCCAGTACTTGGTCTGGATGAAGGGCATCTTGGTAACCGTACCCTTGCGGGCCTTTCCTCGGACTACAACGTCCACCTCGGTACCAACCTTTTGGTTGCCGCTCTTGATGTAGCCCATGGCGAGATTTCTGCCGAGTGTAGGGCTGGGAACACCACTTGTGATGACGCCGATCTTCTCGCCGTCCTTGTGGATCTCAGCGCCTTCACGAGCGGGAGCGCCGTCGACGAAGAGGCCGATACGGCGTCGGGTGACGCCAGCTCCGCCCTTGCTCTTGGGGGTGAGTTGAGGGATGACAACCTCGGCGCCGTGGAAACCACCGGCCTCACGACGAGCAGGGGGGATAATCCAGCTCAGACCAGCCTCGACGGGTGTTGTAGTATCGTCAAGATCATGGCCGTAGAGACACATACCGGCCTCAAGACGGAGAGAGTCACGGGCACCTAGACCAGCGAGCTGCAGACGCTCAGGTCCAGCCTTGCTAAGAAGAGCCTGAATAGCGGGAGTTGTTGTCTCAAAAGCGGGATACTCCTTGCCGTTGAAAGAGATCTCAAATCCGTCCTCTCCGGTGTAGCCGCCTCGGCTAATGAGAACAGGGTGAGTCTTGCTGCCGTCAGCGAGCTTCAGCTCAGCCCAGACGGCATTACCAAAGTACAGCTTTGAGAGATCGACGTCGGTGGCGAGGACTTCGCTGAGGATTTCAGCGCTCTGAGGGCCTTGAAGGGCAACGAGGCCGGAGTTGTCGAGACGAGACCATTGAACATCACCGCCGAACTTGCCGAGCTCTTCGTCAAGATACTTTGTGTCCTTGTCGAGACAGGCACCGTTGGTGACAACGTAGTAAGTATCCTCACCAAGTCTGGTAATAACCGAGTCGTCCACGATACCTCCCGTACCGGGCCACAAGAACGTCGTCAACTTGCTCTGCATAACACCCTGGTTTGTCCAATCCGAGGGCGTCAGCCTCTCAAGAAACGCTGCTGCATCCTTTCCCTTGAAGATGTGCTGCACCATGTGGCTCACATCAAAGAGCGAAGAATGCTCACGAGTGAAATGATGTGACTGAGCAAGTGAGAGGTTTGAGTACTGCACGGGAAGCGAGTATCCCGCAAAAGGCACGAGCTTTCCACCATTGGCGACGTGCAAGTCATACAGAGGAGTCTTCTTGAGATCAGAAGAACTTCCAGATGCGCATCGGGTCTGTTGCGAGACTCTGAGAGCCGCGAGTGAAGTGGGCCGAGCAACGGCAGACGATAGAATACGGGGACCAGCCCTCGCGGCCAAGCTGAGGCTCTTCATGACGGATTCAATTGACGAAATTAGGAGTAAGTGAGGAGAGTCAATTGATCAGAAAACAAAGAATGAATAATAAGGAGGAGGAAAGTTTGTACAAGAAGATAAGCGGCAGAAGGGGCGCTTAAAGCTGGTACACATTAAGTACAGTACATATCATGCAAGTCACAAGTCACCCAATTCCAATGCCATGGGACAATCGCAATTGGCTCTGGTGGGGGTGTCACCGAGTCTGAAGTCACTGAGTCTGAACTTCACCGAGTCACATTCACTTGTCTCTCACTTCCCCACGGCGCCTGTCTCCGAAAGCCGACCCCGGAGCGCCCTCCGAGGGCCGACACTAGCGATGATCTGGAAACGCAGCGCGGTAATTGATAAGAGTCTTTAAGTTAAATAAGCGACAAACAACACCTAAACATGATTTATAGAATTTTGCATGTTTTAAAGCTTCGTTCTTACGCACAACTGTAGTTGAGGTGATGCTGCTCAAACTACCGATAACTAAAAAGTATGCCATTACAAGCTGATGCTTCTCCCCGCACCTCAGCTCGTCTACCGTGATCCTCTAAGCTTGCGTTGCGAACTCGGACCTGACCTGACCTGACCTGACCTGACTTTATCTGATCTGATCTGACCTGGCCTGCCCCGAAACTGACGACTTCAAGACGCCTCCGTAATAAACAAGACACTGCAGCAGATACTATGCTCTCTCTAGGCTTCGTCTCTGTAAGTTTACTGTTGCTCAAAACTGTACTTCAACCAGCCTCCTAGAGCTCGGAGACTCTCCCATCGTACGTTCTCGTCATCTGACTGCATGAGCTCCATGATCCTTCTCTTGAGCCCAACCTTCTCTAGTTGGTATCTCTTCTCGGGGACCTCCTTTACCAGACATCCGACATCGTTGCAGGCAATGGCGAGCACTTGCTTGTCGTTGTCCCAGGGCTGACGCATAATCTCGGCCAGCTTCCGGGGAATCTCTCCATTCTCAAACTCAAGGATCTTACGGGCATTTTCAGCCCAAAAGACTGTGTTTCGGTGAGGGGGCGACCATCGAAGGTGACCGGATTGCACCTCAGCAACATACTCATCGAATGTGGTCTTGGTCTTGGTGTACTCTTCTAGCATTTCCTTGAGCTTGGAAAGATCCTCCAACAGGTCCGGGTCGGCTAGGTGGCGACCGCTGATGTTCTCGAGAAGAGCAGGAAGACGGGCAAGAACTGCGGTAGGGAGAAGCGATTTTTGGTTCTTCTCGAGAAGGTTATAGAGTGTAGAGAGGATCAATCGAGTCGTCTTTTCCTTGGGGGATAACCGTAGAAGGTGAGTATAGAGAAGAACAACATCATACTCGCTGAGACATGGTGTTAGCTGTATCCTAGTTCTCATATGTGCAAACACCTACTCATTGAGGTCATCGCCAATCTCCTCAGCCTCAAAACTTATCTGCCAGATCACAAGGAGAGCATGGTAAAGCAGCTGGAGACCAACACCTCCGCCCAGAGAACCTGCAAAGCCAGTAGATCCAGTACCGGTGTTACCGCTCCAGAGACTAGCAGATGAGCTTCCTCCGTTTCCGATACCAGCGGCAGTCTGGAGGATCTTGATGAGAGGCGCAATTGTCTCGCTTCGCTGGTTCCAAAACTGCTCTCTTGCGACATGTCCAAAGAGCAGAGATGAATACTCCTGCACAGCGATATCTTGTAGACCAGCATCGTTGCTCTTGGCCAGGCCGGAGAGGTAAGAGAGAATTACAGGCAGAGCCTGGAGGGTCGATCGGGACTCATCTCGAGCAAGAGCCATGAGTGTGGTAAGTGCATGCGCGGTAAGCAATGGAATAGGATCCTCGGCACTAGTCGAGTTAAGTAGAGGCAAAAAATGTCGGAAAGGCTCCTTTGTTTTGAAGAGGGCCTTGGCTAGAGATGGAACAGCTGGCAGAAGTGATAATGTTAGCATTGGCGATTTGATTATAGCGGAAGTTGCTATAGATAGACATGGACATGGACTACCCAGCATCACTTCCATCTGTCGCATAGATATAAAGGATTGCTCTTACCCTCAAGAAGATCGCCAAGCAATACGAGGATATACTGGATCACGTTCGCATGCTTTCCTGCCGTCTCAAGAACACTCGTCTTTCCTTCATCACCAACAAACAAGACGCGATATCCATCAATGTCCCCCGATACGATCTCCGTTCTTTGCTCAGGCTTTTTTGCCTTATCTACAGCTCGGATCTTTGCATATTGCTCCTCGGTGAGGGTGCCGGCCCTGACAGCACCGTCCCAGGGAATAGGTCGCTGACGGATGTTGCTCTGGAGAGAGGCCAGGTACGTCGGCGGGTCGAGGGACATGATTAGGTATTGATTACAACGTCGCGGCTGCGAGCAGCGAGCGGATATTTGGAGGATGGACCAAGGGAGGTATTTATGTGGCGGTTTCAGGAGGAGGAGAGCGGGGATGGAGATGGAGATGGAGATGGAGTAGGATGGAGAAGTCGATGAGATGAAGCCGCTGGTGATGCAACCAACTTGAACTTGAACCGCGCGGAGCGTCACAGGGCAAGCTTGAAGCACCTAACCTTGGACTTGGAGCTTGGGTAGCCACACCAAGCGCCACACTTTAGAGCTGCGGGACATAACTGTGGCTGCATCCAATGTGTGGCTTGACTTTTCCTGTGGTCGTGCATTTTATCTTTTGTGCCAGTCCAGACCGACCTGGAATTAATCCCTGAAAAATCCCCTCCCAGCCTCCGAGTTTCGTTTCCCTATTAATAGTCTCCAACACCACCAATGGGAAGACCCAGATAGAGTTATAGGCTTGCAAGGACGTTGTGATTGCCCCTGACTGTTTAATTAAAATCTGCAGCATGCAAACGGAACGGCTTAATTCTGATAATACCTGATCTATTCCGGGGTGCCCCAGGCGTCTCGTGTAAGTCTAAGTGGTGATGACATTTACCCGCTGTAGGAAGCCTAGCTCCAGGGTCGCAGACACGGGCCGCAGGGGTTGTGAGTGCTATCGATAGTTGTCCAGTGAGCAAGCACAGGCGTACTCGTTGGAGGTATCATGAGCTGGCACCCCACCATTGGCGTGCATCGTATTCCAAGTCTCAAGAGTCATCGTTCCTCACCGACAAGAAGAGACAACAATCGATCAAAAAAGGACTGAGTTTACCCCTTGAAAACGCTGGACCTAGTTAAAAAGACTGATTTGTTGGCGTAGTGGATCAGATCCCCTTATTTCGTGTGCGCGCGTGCGTGTGTCAAAGTGCCTTTCTAGGAAAATCGAAGAGGTTGGTACAACTGCTAACGTTAATTGTTGTAAGTGGGAGGTTGGGACTCAAGAGAAGCCTTCGTTGCAGCCCACCACCAGCCGCTTAAAACTCTTGGTGCAGCGCCCAGAACTCAACGTTGGCGTTTCTCTCGTCTCTTATTTTCCTGTTTGTAATTAATCTAACTCTTTGAAGTTTCTTTTCCCCAAGAAACTCTCACCTAAACCTTCTCACTTCTCTCTCCCCTCTCACTCAACCACCATCTAACAGCAACCTTCACCTACAGTTCAAGTTCCATCTCGGGCACCAACAATCCTTCCCCGCGACAACCGCTTCTTCCACATTCCAGAAGCTAAGCTAAGCTGTTTCACAAAAGACTCAGATAAATCTCGCAACTTTCCATCAGGTCAAATTCCTCATCACCTTGTGCACTCACCTCAATTCGAAACAAGCACAAGCTCTGATTGGAATTGGACTCAAACAACCTTACTCCGACCTCGGCTTTGCGCCAATAATCAACCTCCAAAAAATAGCGACGATCATCGCAAGAAAAGTCGCTACGATGCGCTCCGTGACAAGGCCGCTGCTGCTCCTCGCCGCGGCAGCTCTCTGCTCTGCCAACCCGCTACCCAGAGACAATCTTCATGATCGTGGATACTCATTTCTCATGAACCGAGGATGCGACTCATACTGTGGCTCTGACAACCAAATCTGCTGCGGCTCTGGCGAGACCTGCCAAACGGCTAATGGAGTCGCAAACTGTGTCGCTGCAAAGGGAGGCTGGGTCGGCGACTATACCACCACCTGGACCGAGACCAAAACTTATACCAGCACAATCATGACCCGTTGGGAGCCCGCTCCAGCGCCGACAAAGGGCGTCGATTGTGTCCCGACGAACGATGAGCAAGAGGGATGCGGTGAGATCTGCTGCGCCGGCTGGCAGACTTGCGCATTCAAGGGTCAGTGTTCTGCGAAGCCTGGTTACGATGAGCCCACCGCCGTTGTCATCACCACCGGCGGAAAAGTCACAACCCAATACTCGGCTCCTTATCGAGTCACTGGTACCACCACCATCATCAACAGCGGCGCATCTACCGAGAGTGAGACTGCGACTGAGACTGAATCCGAGGCTTCTTCCACGGCCACCGAAACCAGCGAGGGCGCTGCAGCTGGCGAGACCGGTACTGGCGGTGGAGGTCTTAGTGCCGGTGCCATTGCTGGTATCGTCATCGGTGTCATCGCTGGTGTTGCTCTTCTCTTGCTTCTCTGCTTCTGCTGTATCGCCCGTGGCCTCTGGGTCGCTCTCTTTGGTAAGAAGGACAAGGAGAAGAGTGAGCGTGTCGACGTCTACGAGGAGCGATACTCCCGCCACGGAAGCCGTCCTCCTCCCTCGGCCTCGGCCCACTCTCGCCGTCCACGACACAAGGGTTGGTTCGGCATGGGCCGTCGCGGTTCCCCATCCTCGGCCGGCGATCGTCGTGAGAAGAAGTCGGATGGCAAGAAGTGGCTCGGTATCGCTGGTCTCGCGGCCACCCTCCTTGCTCTCCTCAACCTCAAGAAGGACAAGCGACCTGCTAGCACCAAGCCCGCGCGATCATCTCGAGGATCATCAAGGTCGCGATACAGCGACTCTTACTACTCATACAGTGACTACACCAGTCCCAGTAAGACCCTCATCTGACATTTCATCTCATAACTTGGTTGTACTAACTTTCACAGCAGGCAGTTCAAGCTCAGGCGGACGAACAAACCGCACTCGTCGCACGAGAGACAGTCGAGCGAGGTCGTACTACTCTCGCGACAGCCGACGATGAAGCTTTTAAATCTCCGCTTTTCGCCCTTTTATCCTCATTCATCTCGCATCTACACCCCATCCTGCACATGTCTCTGCATCTGACATGAAGGAATCGAGCTCACATTTGTACACGCTTGACTTGTCGTCTCACATATCAAGGCTGCTGGCGTTTCTGGTTGTTCACATAGTTTCCTGTTGATTTCCCCGCTTCTCATTGCTTTCCCCCATTCGCAACCCCATTTTCATCGTTGACGTTTTTATTTTACCCACGCATTCATGGATGGTTAATGTTGTTATTTGTTTTATTCTGAAGAGCCCACGTTACGAAAGGAATGGAAAGGAAGGCTAGATGAAATGACTCACTATGAAAGTCAAGAAGAAAAATTACGAGCTTGGCACAAAGATGAATATACTCACGAGGCACGTCTTAATGGAAATGCGAGCCTCATTTTTCACATGCAAGTTTTGATCATAATCGCCCCATTAGTGAACAATCATGTTATGCGTGATTTTATACCTGAACTCGTGCTGCATTGAATCGTTTTATCGTTGATCGGATCGGATCGGATCGATCTTGTTGGACTTCACGATAAATCAAGCGAAGGTTGTGGTAGTTTCCATGCACGAGATGCATGCGCATTGGAAAATAATTGAACGCCTTTTTTCTTTTATCGCAAAACACCCCGAACGAACCCTTGTCTAAAAAGCCGGCCCTTTTCGCTTCCTAAATGGTCACATACACACATGAACGAACGATTGATTCGCTGGCGAGATTCAAGTGTTTGCCGGCACCAGAGTCATCATCTCTTTGCTTTTTGAAATTTGTTTTGTAGCCCTTTTTTTGCTACATGACATGCAACGATGAACCTTCGCCACTCCTGAGACCCAGAAACGCAAAAGAAACAAGATCCGTGTCCGTGTCCGCGCTTATTCCTCCTGGACAACGTTGCCCTTCTCGGAGACGTACAGACCGTCCAAGAACTGGATGTAGGAGTTAGCATTGGAATGTTAGAGGGAAAAGTGACCAATCCTACCTTTCGGATATCCTTGTTTCGCACCCGGCAGATCTGCTGGATATCGGCGGCACTTTGCGACACGTTCTCCAGAGAGTTACCAGAGAGGACGAGCTCATCCTTCTGGGAGGTGGAAGCCTCAACATCAACACCGGGGTGCATGACGATTCGGCGGACGAGCTTCTCGCCGATGAAGTTTCGGATCTCAACCTCGAACAGGTCGGTCTCGGCGTTCTTGGTGACGTTGACGTTGATAGGGAAATGGGCATAGACGTATCGCATCTTGTACTTGAAGCCCTTGGTGACACCGATGATCAAGTTGTTGATGAGGGTTCGTACAGTTCGGAGGGTAGCGACATTCTTGCGGACACCGTGGTGAATCTCGATGGAGATCTGGTTTTTCTTGGGGACGGTGAAGTTGACGGCCAAGTGGCTGAGATCCTTGACCAGCTTGCCGCGGGGACCCTCGACGGTGACGATTCGCGACTTGATGCTGACCTTGACTGTAGAGAGAAAGAGTCAGCATTTCATATCTTGAGAGTTAGAGATTTTTTCGTTTCGACGCTCGTGGATAATCCCCTCGATAGCACTCAGAGCTCCCACTGCGAGCGCAGTTCATCTTGGCGTCTGTTGTGCGGCTTTCAATCGCGGGCAACTCCAGGAACCTTGCTTTCGAGGGGATCGATCCAACAGGAAATATTCGAGCGACGAAGTCGAAATCAGAGTCAAAAATGAAATAGGGCGCAACGTACCCCCCTCGGGGATCTCAAGGAGCTCCTGGGAATGAATGTACTTCATCCTGCCGGCTGTGAGGTGTTGATGTCGGGGGTTGGGTATCTACACTCGACTTGTCGTCCGCGGAAAAAAAAGGATCTGTGGGAATGTCCGTGAATTTAGAGGTAGGGCTCGCACTTTCCACGTGAGGGCAATTCTGGTGGGGGGCTTAGCGATTTAGTGCAATCCGCAGAAAAGTGTGATATAGCACGTGATCAAGCATCGCTCGACTGTTCGCCTAGGCTAAGCCAATTAGATGCCGTTGACGATAGGACTCTACAACAAAGTACAGCTCTGCGCAATAATACAAGTAATTATTAGAGATAAAAATGTAAAACAGCCAATAATATACGAATATTAACTTCCAAGTAACTCTTTATGTCATTTTTATCACTCTGGGTTTAACTGACCACTCTCAATCCATATCTTATCACTACATCTCGGCCTTCTCTCACGACTCACGGCAAGCTCGGGTGGGTCCTCACGATCCCCTGTCTCCCCGGCCGATACGTCAGCGCCGCTCCAACGTCCTCACCAGCTCAGGCCAAGTCCAGCCCAGCCATCCCACTATCACCAAGCTTGCGCCAGCCTCAGCCTCATCTCACGATACCAGCCAAACAACAGACAGGCAAGAGGCAGAGATATACACAACTCGCCCGTCATGTCGTACTTCTTCGCGACTCCCGTCGACATCGACGTTGTCCTCGACGACACCGATGAGCGTTCCATGGTCGATGTTAAGCTCGACAAGAACCGTCGCGAGAAGGCCCCTCTCTTTATGGACGGTGAATCTGTCAAGGGCGCTGTGACTGTTCGTCCAAAGGATGGGAAGAGGCTTGAGCATACTGGCATCAAGGTCCAGTTCATCGGCACGATAGGTACGCGACCCCTATACATTACAATGCCTCCCTGAAGCTCTCAATGCGTATCAGCAACATACAAGATACTGACCAATCGCATAGAAATGTTCTTCGACCGCGGCAACCACTACGAATTCCTCTCCCTCAACCAAGAACTCGCTGCGCCTGGCGAGCTTCAGCACCCTCAGACCTTCGACTTCAACTTCAAGAACGTCGAGAAGCAGTACGAATCATACAATGGCATCAACGTCAAGCTGCGCTACTTCGTCCGCGTCACCGTCTCGCGCCGCATGGCCGACGTCATCCGCGAAAAGGATATCTGGGTCTACAGCTATCGCATCCCCCCTGAGATGAACAGCAGCATCAAGATGGACGTTGGTATCGAGGATTGTCTACACATTGAGTTTGAGTACAGCAAGAGCAAGTATCATCTCAAGGATGTCATTGTCGGGCGCATCTACTTCTTGCTCGTCCGCCTAAAGATCAAGCACATGGAGCTGTCCATTATCAGAAGAGAGACGACGGGCGCTGCGCCGAACCAGTATAACGAGAGCGAGACGTTGGTGCGCTTCGAGATCATGGACGGTTCTCCATCGCGAGGAGAGACAATTCCTATTCGACTATTCCTCGGTGGTTTTGATCTAACACCCACGTTCCGGGACGTTAACAAGAAGTTCTCTACGCGTTATTATCTCAGCTTAGTTCTCATCGACGAAGGTCAGTCAAGCCCCACCCACCCCACCTCATCTATATCAAGCATTCAACTAACCATATCACAGATGCTCGACGATACTTCAAGCAGTCTGAGATTATTCTTTACCGCCAAGCCCCTGACGCTGCCCCTGTTCTAAACGCAGGCACTTCATCACTACCTGAGAACAAACTAGCTGTTGCACAGGCATGAGGATAGACAGAACCTGGCTGTTGGTCTGATGTACATACATTGTCAGCTTCATGCGCGTCCTTTAAGCATCGGTCCAGGCGTTATGGGTTTCAAGACGGGATGAGCAAGATGATGGAAGATTTGTAGTTCTTTTTTTCCTTTTTAAAAACTAAACCATCCGCAAAGCAAATTAATCGATCCAACCATGAATTGTCCCCATAAAATATGTCCTAGGTATCTCGCCCTTTGAGTTTTGAAACAATACACCCTTCCTTAGTCTACATGAAATGGCATTTCCTATTCTTTGCCCTCATACAATTTCCATAACGTCGTCCGCCTCGAACCCAAATTGGTTGTTGTGAATCGCTGCGATTCGGTCGAGCTCATCTTGGTACTGCTTGCGGATATCCGCCAACGATACCACCTTGCGCTTTCCTGCATCCTTCTGTCCAAAGCCAGCCGAGGCCTCATCGTAAATCCAAGCCTGCTTGTGCTCCACACAGCTGAGGGCGTTGATGAGCAGGAGGTATTGTCTAGTCACTGGTGTGTCAAGGATATCCTCTCCTGTAGCCTCATCACCCTCCCCGGCGCTTCGTAGCTTATGGATTTGGTCAAGCACCACCGACGCAGCACCTCGGTAGTTGTTGTGCTTGA
Source organism: Fusarium sp. NRRL 53497 (assembly GCA_013184445.1). Taxonomy (NCBI): domain Eukaryota; kingdom Fungi; phylum Ascomycota; class Sordariomycetes; order Hypocreales; family Nectriaceae; genus Fusarium; species Fusarium sp. NRRL 53497. Next base: position 73,514 of record JABCJZ010000010.1, on the reverse strand, counting down.
TCCGCCAAGAGTAAAGAACCTGGTGGTAGGGGAACCCTTCTATAACATCCAATGATGCCTTTGTCTTATGTGCCAGAATAGTATCGACCTCCTGCTGCAGACCTGGGAAGGGCAGACTAACGAGCTCGATGTTGTGATAAGTGGCACACATTCTATCAATGAGCTTGCGCAGGTTTGAAATCTTCATGGCCTGGTCCTTAATCGACACCAGTGTCGTGTGGGCAAGCTCAAACTGTGATGTCGCCACTGCAGCGTTGAACAAGCGGCTTTGCATGTCAGTCTTGGTAAACATAGCATCCTGCTTGTTACCCAGGAACTGCATAGCCAGACGAGCAAACTCAACCACGTAAGAGTAGGCTTTCTGCTTCTCAAACAAGGCAACAATGTGTGAGTAGTACTTTGCAAGACCATGGTTCACGAGATTCCACTCCGTGTCATCAAGTAAACCGCTGCTGTGACGGTCACTTCCCGCATTCTGAGCGCCTGGTTGTCTGTTAGTTGGGCACCAATAATTTGTCAACAACGACTCACTCATTCCAATGGCTGCTTTTCTAAAGTAAATCGCAGCAGTATTCAAGTCCTTCAAAGCCAGCTGCAGACGGCCCTGGACGTAGGTGGAGAATGGGTTCTGGTCACAGAAAGGCGCAAGATCCAAAGCCAGGTCAGCCCTCTCTCGCTTGATGAGAGAGCACTGAACCAGTGATGGAGAAACCTCAATATCGCTGTCCGGGGCACACAGGTTGGTGACGAGATCCGTGATACTGGTGGCAAGGGGTTCGCTCTTGTTAGCAAACCCAAGCAGGTGTCCAACATGTGCCTCCAGTGCCGTCACAAGCTGAGCGTCTTCAGCGTCCTTTTTCGTGGGCCCACTCTCACTCTTGTCTCGGGTGCTAGACACTGTTATTTCTGTCTGGGCAAGCCACTTCAGCAGCTCCAAACGTCGCAGAGCCGCAACAAGTTGCCTAAAAACATTGCCGATGTCGACTCGGTGGTGAAGAATATCAGCCTCGATATCATACTCGAACTCCATGTGGACGAGAAGGATCAATTGGCTGAAGTATACCCTCCACTGCAACTCGATACTGTCCTGAACGGCTTTAACGATCAGTTTCCGTCCAAAGTCGGTAAGTGGATACCGCAGATTTCGTGACTTGGCCTCCTCTGGTGCAGAAATGAGGTTCATCACGTCAGTGTAAAGCTCATCTGTTACTGTGCTAAAGTTTTGGCCGAGGACATCAACAACTTGGTTACAGTCATCATCGGTGATTCCTCGCCAGAATCCAGACTTGTCAGAGAAGTGCTGGATTCGCTCAAGATCTGTCTTGGACGGATCCTCAAATAGCTCAGGTCGCAGTGTAGCCTGGCAGAGCTGGACCAGGTGCTCAGGGAAACCATCAACAAAAGTCAAGGCTGTGCTGACAAGAGCTGCTTGACCAACGTGATCTTCCTCGGGAGAAGAGAGGTTGTAGTAAAGTCGCTCCAGGCTACTGCATTCTCGAACGGCTGAGAGGAAGTCCGCGCAGACAACCCAAGTCATTCCTGTGTGTGGATCAAGCGTCAAGCCGATTGCTTCTCCCCGCTGCTTATCTAGTTCGAGCAACAGGCGGTAGAATCTCAGCCACTGCGCCTCGCTAGAAGAGCGGAAGGATTCATACTCCATGGCGCCTGAGGAGCCTCGATCCAGCGTTGCAGCAGCCCCTAATATAGAGCAAATCGACTCTGCCAGTCCCCGACCCTTGACAGCAGGCTCGTTTTTCTTTCCGAAACCTCGCTCGTAGATCGACAGTGCTGCCTCGAGCGTCGATTTCGTAAATTGACCAGGCTTCAGTATGAGTTGAAGCCACTTCTCGGTGACATCAGTAGGATCACAAGGGCCAGATCCCTCTGCGGCCAGCATAAGGTTATCCGCGTAGACGCCGTCCCAGTTCTCCTCCCAGCTCTGTGAGATATTCTTACGATCCAGCTCGAGCCTTTGCACTCTGTATGTCATATTGTTCTTCCAAAGGGTCCAGAGTTGGATGGCGCTCTCTGCAGGACAAGATAGAGCAAAGTCGGCGAGAGTCCACACATCAGAGGACGATGGCGTCACTGGAACCAAGGCGTTCTTGGGGAAGATGTCTTCGACAATAACAGTGTGCGCGTCCTTTGCGATAATCTTCCAGAACTTGAACTCTCCAGCGCCGATGGGGGAGAAAGTTGCACAGATCCTGCTACCGCGGCCCCGGCCAACAACCTGCACTAGGTTGGCCTGTGATGGATCAATAGCCCACTTTCCGATCTCTTGAGGGTTCCTCTCAGCGTTGAGGATATCACTTGTGTAAAGAATTTGGCCATCGTTAATGTTCCAGATTCGCATTCTGTGATCAAGGCAGACTGTGATGGCAAAAAGACTGTCCTCCATTCCGAAACTTGTGATTTGGATCGAGGTGGCGGAGCTGTACTCCATATTGATCTTGCCATGTTTGATTGTGTGCTTTCCTTGGAAGGGAAGAAGGCTTCGGAGGTTCTGCGCCCATCCCTGTACGTTGAAGAAGGATTCCTTCCAGACAGGCGATGATGCTGTAGACGTTAGCTTGGTTGATCTCCAAAATCCAGCGGTAACTCACGGTCGTGCGCTTTGCTTTTATCCAGCCTAATCATTCCTCCATCGTTGACCGTCACCAGAAGCGTCTCAGCATTCACGGCAATCATGCGATGAGGATGCTTGAAACCCAAACCCGCTGGCCCCTGGACCTTGCCCAGATCAGATAACCCAGCATCGACCGCGGCCCTCTTCCTGAACAAATCCGGTCGTAGAGTGAAGCTATACAGCTGATATGCTTGGTCGAGAACAAATACACAAAGCGAATCGTGCTCCTCGGGGTCCGAAAATGCGACACATCCTGGCTGAATAGGTACCGAGAAGTGGAAGTTCAAGACGATTGGAGAATCGGCGGCTTGTGTTTTCTTGCAGACATCAACAGCCCGAATGCTTAGGATGGTATCGTCTTCTAGGATGCGCCAGAGGAAACTACGCGGTGTATCATGCCAAATTCGGTGGTAAATAGAGGAAGAGGTCGCCAAGTTCTTGGATCGAAATGTCGTCTCATCTTCTGCTGTATTCTCTCGTGCGGGTTTGCGGTGGTCTCGGCTGTGTATTGAATTCGATGGTACTCGGATTGTGACAATAGAAGAAGACGTTGGTGGGTCGAGGTTTACTCGGGTCTCTTTGAAGAGATATTGGGTATCGCCTGACTCCATTTCACCCCCATATATCGAATCGATCGTGACGAGATGGTGTTGTGAGTTGGGCGTTATCGTTTTAATGTGATGGTCCAAAGTGGGAGTCTAGCGGTCGCGTTGAATTTTGGCAGTCGCGACACGCTAACCCAAATTTGGTAATGAGCTCTAACCATTGGTCACTGAATCAGGTACTCTGTATAACCATATCACATTACCTTAGAATGGCAGCCAGTTACGCACTATCGATTTACTTCACATCCTTTTTTGAAAGGCAAACTATTTTTATTGAAGAGACTTTAATTGAGTAATCATTCCCATCGCCCAAACCACCCATGCCCGAACAGTTATGTAGCACTTCAAAAATACACCACATAAAACGACCAGAAATATGCGCCAGCAATCATGCCAAGAATCATTACCATATACTCCAGCGCTTGTACAAACATACACAGGTCATCGATCGTCGCCTAATCCTTCTCCATATCCTTTGGCGCTGGGTCGCCAATACCTTCCTCGCCAATGGCAAATAAAGTATCACTCTCTGGCAGACATGGGCTGTCGTAGATCTTGGCAATACGTGTCTCAGCACGACCCTTCTTGAGACTGATTCTTGTCGTACTGGCGTGGGCAATAATGTTACCACCAATGGGCTTCTTTGGGTCAGGGTTGAACATGGCACTTGGCCCACCATCAACCTGAGCCACGACTTGATTTGTAATGACAACTGCGATGCCGAATTCGTCTGCCAGGCGCTGGAGCGTCCTCATGAACTTCGCCAAGTGAGTCTGTCGGTTTGAAAGCTCGCCACGGCCGCAGAAGTCTGTTCGGTAGAGTGATGTGGCACTGTCGACAATGAGAAGAGAGAATCGTGTCTCACACATCATAGCGGCGGCCTGGTTGAGTAATTGAAGTTGATGATCGGAGTTGTAAGCACGGGCGTACGCAACATTGTCAAGGACCTCTTCTCCAGATAGACCAAATCGGTTGGCAACGCCTAGTAGTCGAACAGGCCGAAATGTGCCCTCAGTGTCAATATACATGCACTTTCCCTCACCACCGCCCATGTCAAAAGGTAATTGACAGGTCACAGCGAGCGTGTGGCAAATCTGACTCTTTCCGGTTCGGAATTCGCCAAACAGTTCCGTGACAGAGCCTGTTTCGATACCACCAGCGAGGAGAGTATCGAGGTTCTTGGATCCAGTGGTAATGGAGATTAGTTCACTTCGGCGTTGGTGCATCTCTGTAGCTGTAGTGAACCCCATGGGGACGAGCTTAGAGGCTGTTCAACCGTTAGCAACAGTTTTCAGATGTTATTTCAGATGTTTGCGCACCCTCGCCCAGAATCTTGATCGCCTTCTGCTCTGAAATTCCCTTGATCTGTTCCAGGACTCGTCGCGGTGTGTAGGCCACTGACTCGACCGTATTGTAGCCTCCATCGATAACAAGCTGGATATCTCGCTTCGTCAAGCCAGCAATTCCCTACGGACACCGATGTCAGCCAATGTCACAATTGCGTTTCGCAGGAAACTTACCTCGAGTGCGAACAGTGGCGTGGGGGCACCAGGGCCGGGCATACCGCCCTCCTCGCCCGTCTGAGCCTCGTCATACTCTTCACTCATTGTGGTAGTTTTAGGGTACTCTCTCAAGTTGTATCAGCAGCGAGAAGAATCACAGGCGGACTAGGAAGTGTAGAGAGTGAAAAATTAGTGAAGAGGCAAAAGAAGGGGAGGGAGTTGAAGGAAAGCGCGGTGGGACGCGTCTAGTGGGAGGCAGCAGCGCCACCTTACAGCGCCAAGTCACGTGACGTTGATTATCAATTGCATAATGGTCCACTTTAATTGGCAATGGAATTGATGAAGTCTGTGATCAGTCAGCAACTGGTGGATGAAATATGAAATCCGTACCAGGGATGGAGGTCACAATACTTAGAAGAATTCCACAACTTTATGGATATGTATCGTAGGTCCATTCTCAAATTATAATATAGATCAATCAAAATTTCCTGAAGTTCGGCCCTTTGGCTGGCCCCTATAAGATCCAACGGGCGGATGAAAATATATACCTGCTAGCAAGGTAAGTAAACGTCAGTTGCATTCATCACAATGATTCGTTAATGTTTTGATAGGTATATGTCACTATTCACAGGACGAGATGGTTTTTTGTTAATGTTATTGTATTATTACTTGCTAGTGTGTACAAGGAGCGAATGACCGAAATCAGGTCCGCAATTCATATTAGAAACTTCCAAAACACCGATCCATGCAATGCTAAAGTCGTAAAGATGAGTCGTTACTGATCTTGACTTGGTGTGAAATCCACGATCTGAGTGGCTCTCTTATCGAGATTTCAGTTGTGTTGTGCTGTATTTTTGAATTTACTCAACGTTGATGCGGCGGGTCTCGTGCTTCTTGGCCTTGGGGACAACGATGCTCAGGATGCCATCATTGAATCTAGCAGAGACGTTGTCCTGGTCGACGCGAGTGGGGAAGTTGAAGCTGCGAGAGAACTCGCCGAAGCTGCGCTCGGTGAGCCAGTACTTAGACTGATCGGCGGGCTGCTTCTCGACCTCCTTGGGCTGGTGGTGGTGAATGACTTCGGTGCTCTCGTGAGCGCTAGCCTCATCCTCATCCTCAACAGTAGCGTGGTGGGAGTTCTTGCTTTCATCGCTGCCCTCAGCAATGGCATCTTCGGCCTGAGGAGTGGCTTCGACGAGACCAGCGGGAGGAGTGCCGGCAGTGTAGGTGCGCTCAGTCTTGCCGCGGATGAGCATGGTCTGAGGCTCAGTGAATTCAATGTGTACGTTTTCCTTGCTCATGCCCGGGAGCTCGCCGTGGAGCTCATAGGCTTCACCAGTCTCGCGGACGTCGAACTTTGGCTGCCAGTGGCTGAGGCCGGCGCGGCGGGTACCACTGCCACCATTCTGTCCCTGGCGAGAGTAGCTATCGAAGTCGTCGAGGAGACGGAAAAGGGGAGTAAAGGAAGCATCGGAGTTGTAGAAGTTGCGGGGAAAGAAAGCCATTGTATTTGTTGTGTTGGTGGTAGGTCTGAGTGTATGTTGTTTCAGGTTGATAGTGTGTGAAGGTGATGATTTGCAAGAGTGTAAAGAGAGTTGTAGAGTGATGGTTACTGTTGCTTATGTTTGCTTGTTTGTGTTCTGATGGAGAATGAAATCCAGCTTTGGAGGAAGAGAAGCCTTGCTTTATACTCGTTGATGAGGAATATACGATCGAGATGGGAGCTTCGTTACCTTTCGCGAAAGGTCGACGAATCCTACCACTTGGAGGTTCTAGAAACTCCACGATTGCAGAAGAGGGCCATAGAATCATTTACAAACCTGTAAGAGAGGTCTATGGTGTGATTCTGACATCAAATCTCGAGTCTGTTGGCTGCTCGTGATTACAGGAATCTGCTGGATAGTGATGGATGGTGGTGGAAGCTTCCAGCGAATTCCGGCGGTACCGCGACATAGCAAGTGTAACTCCGAGCCTTGAGTTCTGCTAATCATGGAAACTTCTCCTGGTGAAATTAGTACACACGAATACTCTATGACAACGTAAACGATGAAGAAACTCGACCATTGAACTGATCAATTGTCCTCTGGTGATAATTGAGAATCCAAACACAGAGTTCTAGTAGTTCTGAAGCCTGGGGAAGGGTGGTCCAAGCGCTGGCGGTGCTGACATAATGCAACTCTGGTGTCAAATCCAACTACCCTGTACCTTGATAACCCAATAATGTTGGTGGAATAAGTAACAGAAAGAGCAGTAAAAGTTCAAATATGTATTATTAACCTTAGTGTTATTGCTCTTTTTGTCTTGACATGAGCTTATTTCCCTTGAAATTATTATAGAAAAATCAGTATTTATATTAATTATTCTCCTTACAGAAAGTCATGTAGTTATTCCATGAAGTATAAAACCAAACTCCACTGTTTCTTTAAAAGTACCAAGGTAGAAAATCAAGCAGCCACAACCTTCTATTTATCGGAAATGCATTTACATATAATTTAAAAAATACAATTCTATGCCATCTACTTAAGTTCTTTTAAACCATGACAAGAGTTAAGTCAGTGCACCTGCTTTATGTTGTATTACTCTTATGGAGATAGTATATTTCAAACTTATGTAAACTGTTCAGATAAGCCTTCTGTAAAACCCTGCCATATAAACAGAGGAAGAACACAAAGAATAAAACCAGCAAGACAGATATAGCCAACATAGAAGTCAAGGCAGGATAGATTAATCCCAACGTTTCTAGTGTTCAGGTTAAATTAGACATTTGACGAAACTGTACACACGAGTTACCCTGAACAAGAGACCGAGACTGACAAGAATGGACAACATATCAGTGATATGTGAAATACATCATATGAACTAAAGATACTCCGAGTAAAGTAACTGTTTAAATACAATGCATATGTATTGGGAGCCAAGGTCCTGGGGTTCCAGGAATAAAGGGTCTGAATACTTGACCTACGGTCAAGATAATGTTTAGGCTTGATTCAATAACAATGGAAAGAAGCATGAATAAGGTGAAACCGAATAGCTATAGTAGATAGAGACTTGGCTGAGTATTGTAATCAGAGGTATTGAGAATAGTGTTCTCGTGATGGGGTATCTCTAGAGGAACGAGAATGACTCCCGTCCTCTCCATCGGGCATGGGACACAACCTAACTGTGATCAATTAGTATTCCACATGTCTTAGGCAGGTCGAAAGGACGAAATTCTGGATACTCGGAAGCCAAGAGATATGAGCTTGGAGAAGCGCCACCAGGTTTCAATCAACTAGCTCCTAATGGGCAATCATACCCATCGCCCACAATCCTCCGTACTCATGTTTCAAAACAAGACAACGGCATGGGATACAGGTGAGCAAGAGCTAGCTTGAGAACTCCGGCGTTGACCAGCCAAGGGTTGATCGTTTCATCAGGGTCACCAAGACTCCAAGAGTGATGAGCAAGCTCATGGAAGAATTCGGTGGCGTCGATACCACAATTGACATTCCTTTCCAACCGTGGACAACTAGTAACTTCCAGGTTGGCAACAGTATGATTTTATAGACCATAAGGAGAAGATAAAAGCTTCCAATATGAGAGTATTGCATCGATGTGGTACATTGCTCGGCGTGAAGAAGAAGTTAATCGTTCGGTGGCATTTCGCTGACACGGCTGGTGGAAGTATAATCGTGAGCTAGATCTATTATATCCGAGTTAGTAATGAATATCCGAGCTCTTGGTATGATATAAGAAATTGAACTTAGTATGGTAGAATGAGAATACAAAGACTCCCAGATACCCAAGGCATTGGATATCCACGGCTCTTGTCACAACTGAAAACAATTCTACCAAGGAAGAATATCAGTGCCAAGTTATCTCCTCTTGGATCTCGAATTCACTCAGAGTTGCAATGGCATGGAAAAAGGCCACGTTTTCTTGGATAGGCATTATGGGTAACCGCAAATCCAGGGTCCATATGCCCGCACCCAAAGCTCCGCTGACATGGATGATATCCAACAATGGGATATGACGTAGTGACAGACACAGAGCAGACAGGGGTACAAGAAATGGATTGATCATTTATGCGTATTTCCAGTATAATAATGATTCATTGTGGCTTCATTGAAGATTCTTGATTTGCCCTGTTAAATCGATAATGACTACTAGGTACATTCATACATACACACCTAAGGTAGCCAAGGTGTGATTGGGATTCAATGCATATCACATCACATCATCAACTTCAGATGCCGACCCCCACATGGAGAGAAGAAGGGTCTCGCCCGTGGGATCAACAGGGTCTAGAACATGACGTAGTCCATGACGCCCCTAGACAGCGAACACCCACTAGCGCAAGTCAGCCCAGCTCCAAGAACCCCGGAAACTCAGCTTAAAGACAAAACCTCAGTGGCTGAAGTAGACTTGTCAGTTCCATATGCGTGCGTTAGCGCTATAAGCGAAGTACCTGATACGAAGTGCTAGACAAATGCACAGTTTCCTTTCAATTCCATTGTCCACCCCGCCGTGCTCTAAACTGACAACTTCAGCCACAGCGTCGCCACAGCGTTTCCAACTTCAGCTCATCAATATTGCGCCAAGTATTTGTCTCATCTCTTCAGTCACGAGAAACATGATCATGCCCGAGGGATTTCGGACATGCAATTGTGGCCCGAGGACGGACTTTAACATAAATCGTGCATATCCGTGTTTTCCGTTGCCACTTGGCACCTGAATAGCCTAAGCTGCCAGGCTGGGCTGATCAAGTTTGACATTGCATGTTGCAGCTAGTTTGCGAGCTCTGTAGAAATCAGATACTTTGGCCTATAATTCACCATATCACCGCAAAATCCATAAATATACCGGAAATTTAGATAGTTGTAATCATGAGACGTAAAACTGTCGTGTAGTTACATTTACAACCGTCGTTGATGACCCATGCCCGTGGTGAATATGTCAACTATGTCCAGCATAGATCCCAAACCGTATTCCAGTATCTTTGAATTATCGTCTCGGCAAGTGCACTTTCAAGAGCATTACAGCACTTGAATACCGAGAGTATCGTTTCGAGAACCCGTCTCAAATTCGTTCCAGCTCTCATTGTCCGTATGGCCGCATTGGCCCGAAGCCTTGCATCATGACCATGGGAGGAGCCCGCATGCCAGCATCAACCAGCTCTGGACTCTGCACACGGTTGAAAAGTCCAATAAGTCTTCGTCCAACTGAAGGCTCGAGCTCGGTACCGTCTCGTGCGATTTTTACCTCTCGATTCGAGTTCCACGGGTTGCGCAATCCTCTCGTGCGGTAAAATGGCAGTCGACTTGTAGATAGCCACTCCAGCTTGAATGGCTTTCCCCACGTCTTAGTAGCGCCCTCCTCCCCTGCGTTACTCTTAGTGCTCGACGCTTCACTCTCTGCATCCGACATAACCTCCAATTCCTCTCGAACAGCTTCCCAGAAGATAGTACCTCTTGCGGAATCGTCAATGATGCGCCCCTTGGGAGCTTGTTCTGTCGCTTCGGTCGGTATGGCTTTCGGGAGGTCGAGGTCGCTTGTCGCTTGGGCTGTTGGCGCGAACTTGATAGCTGCCGCGGGGTCTTCGTTGATCTGCGATATCATTCTAGCATAACCATAGTATTCGCCTGATTTATTGGCCGAGAACACCAAGTAGACGCTGTCAGCTGCCTGCTCCAAAATGTTAGTCACCTTGTGAACTAAGCTGATTGCAATTAGTAACGTACCTTGAAGGCATTGTTCAATGCTTCTTCATTGTGTGATTGAGTGGCCCAGATGCCTGTACTGACACTTAATTCGAGGTCCTCCACCGTCAGACTCTTTAGAATGAAAAACTTGTCTTTCTGCGATGTCTTCTCACCAGCGACACCTGGCTTGGGGATACCACCCGGCTCTGATGTCGGGCTGGGAACACCGCTTTGTGCCTGCACCATGTCTGCCACCTGATCCGTTTTTGCTGTCGCTGTAGCCACCGAAGGACCAGTCGGGGCCGTTACACCGGCGGCACCCTCCACCGTACTCTTGCGCAGGCGGCTGACAAGACGAACTGATTGAAATTTAGAATCGTGTAGCTTCTGCTGTGCTGCGCTACAAGTTTCTTCGTCCTTGAAATTGGCAAAGGCGCAATTGCTCTTGGATATAAGAAAGAGCGATTCCAGGCCAGTCGTCTCCTTGCACACGTGATGAACCAGATTCATGAGATCGGTCTGTGGAGGAAGATTGCCGATCCAGATTGCGTGTCCTGATTCAAGGGTTTAGCCAACACTGACGGTCATCGAGGTAAGTCGACTTACCACTCTGTCGCGGCTTCCTGGGAGGGCCTCGAACTGCACTGCTTCGCCTCTCTGACCCATCTGAGATTTGCTTTAGCTCACTCTTGTTGGGAGATTTCTTCCCAGTCCTACCTTGCCCCTGTTTTAACCCCTGTGCGTGCATTCCACCAATGTCTGCCTGCTGTGCCATGGTTCTTGGATCGTTGGTTGTAGAGCCACCACCAGGATAGTGACCAGATACAACGCTGTTTGGTACTGGGTGCGCGGCAGGTTGATACTGGGGTCCAGGGGGGTAGTAGTAAGCCGACTGCTGAGGGCTCATCATCATCTGGTTAGGGAAGTATACCATGTTCTGCCTCTGAGCCATCATGTTTGCCGCTTGAGCCTGGGGCATCTGGTTTCCATAATATGGCGCCACTTGCGGTTGTAAGTAGTACCCTTGACCAGAGACTGGAACCGGCGGATGACCAGGAAACTGTGACATGTGCTGCATCATGGGCGGAGAGCCTGCGGGGTTCATGCGTTGCTGGGTGTTTTGGGGATACTGTCCAGGTCGAAAGCCCATCGGTGGGTGAGCGTCCACCATGGGTCCCATGCTGTATGGTCCGGGTTGAGGGCCTGAAGGCGGCTGAGACATATCGAACTGCGTTGAGAATGCGTGCCGAGAAACTGTGTGGTGCTGTAGGGACTGAGGAGAAAGCCCATGCTCCTGAGCAGTTCCAGGCTCGTTTTGGGATGGTGGAGGACCTCCAGATGCTGCTGTGCTGACGACCTTCGCAGGATCTTGCTCAAGTGTTCCCACGTCTGAGACTTGAGCGTTGGCTATATCTCCCATTTGAGGTACCTTGTCGATGTTTGTCCTGACTGTAGTGACGGAATGACCTGCTGCCCGTCCAGGCCAGATTAGCAAACCGCCTCAACTTAGAGATACGAATCTATATAAACAAAATCACGGAAGGGGGAAAAAAGGCTTACCCAGAAAATAGCCTTGATACAAGTAAGATATTAAACGTACACAACTTAATCCCCAAAAGCCGTTATTGTTTTGAGATGAATACCTGTATACTTGCTAACGGTGCCGAAGCCACAAGTCAACAGGGCTTTTATCGAAAAGCAACCACCTATACCCTTTTTGGTGGATGTGACTGGTTAATATTAAAGAACGAACAGAGAGGGGAAATATCGAGCAATTTTGTGGCCGAATATGTGTCAGAGCCGACAGTAGCGCTCAATGGGTGGGGGATATGGAAGAAGAACCAGGACTTTTAACTGAAAAGTTGAAAGCCAAACTAAAAACTCGTCGTTTTGCAGATGATAGAGCTGTTCGTATACTAGAGAAACGAGGTGGTGGCCGTGGTAAAGACAGTTCTTGGAAGAAGTTGTTCGAAGCAAGTCGTGTATTGCCCCCACGGGGAAACTAGTGGTGCAGTCGTTGAACACCGTTGAACCCAGTGCCAAGTTCGAAAGGGAAAGGAGCTGTATGATAAAATGAGATCGAAAATGGGGCTTGGTTGTGCTTCCTTTTGGCGTAACAGGGATATGTACTTAGTCCAGGGACCACAGGGGAGAGTGTGTTGAAGTGTCGAGGTGCAGCAAATACAGCTTGGAAGTCGGCGGTCAGCCACGCACTTGGGTCTAACCCACGGTCACTTACAACGGGACCAGAGAATGAAATCTAGTGGGCAAGAAGAAATTCGGGCGTAAAAAGAAGCTGAGAACGCATTTGCTGAGGGAGGTGCTATTGATAGACTCTGGATCGTCTTGGAACTATGCCAGCTGACAATAAGCAATACCAGCTACTGCAGCAAATGAAGTTACTCAAGAAATGAAAACCGACAAAAGGTAGATCCCCTTGCCCGTGAACTTTCAAAAGAGAAACGGCCTCTAAAGGGATTTCGAGGCTTGAGAAGCTTTTGGAGGACGAGGGGCGAAAGCTAAGCCAACGATTAAACAGCAGAGGCTTTAACAACGGAGATAGCGAGTGGCCAACAGTCCAAGCTTCCGAAGCTAGGGCTCATGGGAGGCTTGGAAGGTAAGGTAAGGCAAGGAGATGCAGGGATAAGATGGATAGATGGCCAAAAAGAGACCAGTTGAAGGGATGCTAGTGTGATAGATTCATGGGGGTGTGAGCTATAGATTCCTGTGACAGATGGGAAATATGATGGGCGATCCCAAGTTGGTCGAGCTTAGAGATGGGATTTTGCTAGGCCTATACTGGTGGAGGAGTGAGTGGAGGGAAGTGGTGGAGAGGATAGAGCTTGGACGAGAAGAGGTAGGAGAAAGTGATAGTTTAACGGCAACAACAAGTAGTCAAGCCACACGATGTCCAAGCACTGAAGCTCGCCGCAAAGCAATCCATCAGTAACACTTGAACTTAAGCGAGACCGAAGCTGGCAATGCCCCAGATATAGATCATTCATTCATCAATCTTGGAATAGATTGGCAGAGTCCCCAGTTCGGCTGGCTGGGGAGCTCCAAAGTTGTACGTATAAGTTATGGAAGACAGCCGTTCCGTCAGACGGTGGTGGCTGAGGTCGGCGACATAGCGTTATCCATTACCGCCACCGTCCATGTGTCCACCATCTTGCTGAACATATTCAGGTACCGAGTGCCACAGATTCGCAGCAAAGAATGTAGTCAACAGTTGATGGGGAAATGTGATTGGAGAGACAACCTCGAGCCAAGAAACGGCGCCGGCAGCAGGGAATCAGGGTCCAAGAGGAACAGCCACAACAGAACCCAACCTGGCTGACAGGGATGGGGGCGTTTCGATAGCAAAGGGTAGAAAAAAACCTTGGTTCAGTACGTAGTGGTGAAGCAAATGGAGCCGACATTAGCAGAGGAGACAAGACCATTTCGACGCCAAGAGGTGATATGATATGCGGCACATCGCATTGGGTTTCTAAATTTGTTGCTGCTGTGGGGAAGTGCTTCTTCGATGTCGAACTTTGCCAGTTGAACCCATTATTGCCTTGAGGCAATGGTCCTTGAAATGGAACGGATGCTGGCGGGGTCCACTAACAAGCACAATCTCCGAAATCAGAAGGTCTCTCTGATGTTTATAGGGTCTCGTGGATATGCTTGTGCATGTACCTGTGATTGATTTTGTTTTGTGTGTTGTCTGATGGCTTTTTTGGGCTCTGGGGCTGTCATCAGAATGACTTACACCATGTGATTAGAATGATGCACAACTGCCTTCCAACTATGTACAGTACTGTATCTGTATGACAGCACTAAAAGGTGGTGCATGTGGAGGGTGGTCGAGGTTGTCAATGATGCCGGTGGCTTGAAACGTAATGAAACATAAAACGGGAATGATGACTCTGACACTATCAATTATCCAAGTCAGCGTCAGTGTTAGTGTTAATCAATCAGAGCCTTGATTGGAGATGGTCTACGGATAGATGGTGTTGAATGGAACCGTCCAAGATGGAATGGGAACGTAAAACTCCCCGTCCCGCTGGCAGGAAGGAACCGTTTCGCCACCGTCCCGTGATTTGTCTCTTTTGGGTCTCTGAGGTTGTTCCTGCCCCAGATTTTTAACTCCGCCTAGCAGCTTAAGGTAAGAGACTAGGTACGGAGGACAGTTTGGGGGAGAGTCCATATCACCATTTTTGGTTCCAATAGAAGGGGGGAAAACTCTACATATCAAAATCTCAATATCTCATTCACACGATTCTGCAGAGGTAGACTCGCAACTTGGGGAGTTATCCATGACATAACTATACTCAATAATGCCCTAATATATCCAGCACCAAGTGGCTTAGAGCTAATCACCTATGCTAGAACTAGCAAACCGCAAAGAGAAGTAACAGCCGCCCGCGATTCAGTGACGCGTCAGAAGCTATCGCCACTCAGTCTCTCAGAGACTCAGACAGCTATTTACGAACCTACTGCAGTAGGGATCTGCAAGACAGGAAACAGCCGAGGCGGTAGGGTGGTCCCTGAGATCTGATCGACACGCGCGCGACCAGACCCAGACCCAGACCCAGACCCGCCAGTGGCCTTGATCCTTTCAAAAGTCAATTCGCTTCACTTCGCTTCGATGAAGTTTGACGCGATTAGTAGCCGGACAGCTAAGATGGGGACAACTTTGATGCCATGAGCCGTTATTTTCACCACCAATGCAACACACACAGCGGATGTTTAACAGCCCGCAGGCTCATGTGGCGCCTTTTCCGGGCGAGCTCCGGCGCTCCTTTACTGGTCTACCGTCAATTGCTCGATCTGAGGTTGGGCCATCCTTGACGGGCAACGGGGCTGCTTTGAACCATTGTAGAGGGTCCAGCCCGGTCCATGCTCTTGGACCAAAGCTCCACGCCGGCATTCGTTTCTGCTCACGTTAGAATCCAACCTACTGCTTTCATGGCAGATTCTTTTTGGGTGGGCCTTACAATGATTCGAGGAACCTTAGGATACAGTAGCGGGCGAACATTATGTTCTGATCTAAGCTTGGTTCAGCAGTCGGTACTGGAACCATAGGATCCTCATATCCGTGCACCTGGCAGCCTGGTGGTCAGTTCTTTGGTCGGAGATTTTAGTTCGTGGCTCGTTAGTGAAGAAGTCAACGGTTGCCGGGATAGTTCTTCTGTTCTTCGCCGGTCACCTCATCAAGGAATCGCATAATACGGAGTACCTGGTTTCTGGGCGTCACTATCTTGGTGGGTATCTGACCGAGAAGCGCCATTTCTGGGCGTCACCCTTGTCCTTTTGAGCTCTCAATCAGTCATGAGTAGCATCAACAATGACACGTTCCGTCAGTCCCTTTGAGAATGTCGATCTATCCCGTTTTCTTAATTCTCCATCACCCACCAACTTTTCACAAACTAGTGCGCCGGGGCGACAAGCCTCCCGTGCGACACTAGCGATTGATTGGAGACAATTGGATCGCCCTGACGACTTGGGTAATCTTGTGGCTGTTTCCCTTCAGGCTATCCCTGACCGGATGATCAACATGGCATTCTCCTATTTCACGATTCTGCCTGAACCGCCTTCAGTCGCCAGTCTATCCGAGTTAACCCCAGAGATCAAAATCTAGTGCCTCCCATTGTCAATCCTCTCGACCACAGCTTGAAGTCCGTTTCACATGAGCCACCTAGCTTCACAGTGAGCCACAACCACACAAGTCCTTCAAAGGCTCAAACTCGTTCGCCCGTCGTCATTGTCATTCGGCCAGCGATCCGAGCTCCCGGTCGTACGACCACTATTTGGACTAACGACATGTGCGCGCCCTACCACCAGCTGTCTTGTCTGGACCCCGAATGGGTTCCTGGGACGCCAACGAGCCAATCAAAGGCCAATCTAATTAAAGTTGGCGGATGAAAAGCTCCGATTTGCTTTAACAAAAATACTTGCTGATGGATTCGCGTGGTCATCCAGAGAGCCAGATGTCGTATGTTCAATTGAAGAAAAAGGTCAGAAACATACAACGATCCTGTGTCAGACACTTGCACCAAAAATAAATGTGGGATCTTGCCAACTTGTGGCACAATTATGGCGCCAAATCTAAGTCATTGGGCCTTCAGGTAGAGCGTCGCCCGCTGCCTGCCTTTCGCCACCAGCCTGTCAACAGGGGTCCAGAACCTTTATTGCTGATCTTCACCATTTTAGATATCTCCCATGCCAATCTTCAGCAATGACGCCATGACGACGATGCTCCGTCTTCAGCGTTACAGTTACAACTTACAAGTACTCTTCGCTGATGCCAGAACCAAAACAGTAATTGGCCGGCTTCACTGGTACCGGGAGCTCCGTAGCCGGGGTCACTGTGGCTCGTGAAACGATTGCCAATATTGATCGTCCTTCTTCAAGCTCTGTGCCGACGTGTAAGCCGCGGGTGGTCCTCTTGGTTTGAGAGTTGAGGGGCCGAAGTCCCCGACATTAATGACTTTGTTGGAACTGTCAATGTCCCTTTGCGATGACAGTAATTGGCTGCCGTAATGATTCTCAAACTCCAGCCAACGTCATGCAAGATTATCAAGCGATCTGTGCAAGGCTTTGGATGCAGAGAGCAGCCAGGCTAGCAGGCTAGGCAGCTCCCTCACATGTGGCGAAAGGCATTGCGCCGCCTTGCATATGGATCTAGAACGGACAGCTGCGTGGGTATCTCTCTCCGTTTTCAGCCCTGTTCACGAACGGTCGTCTTTCATCATATGCGTCAGTCCCGTCAATTAACGAATGTGGCAAATGCCAGCCGACTGGTAACGGCTATGCAAGTCGTCAGCATTCAAGTTCCAGTTCCGTTTTGGTTAGTAGATTACTGTGCAACTTTTCAAACGCTACCTACGAATGACATGCCGACACCAACTTTACATATGTACCATCAAATGCCGGAAGGCCCCTTGCAACACTGTTGAACTCAGTTCAATCGACCATTCTCCAGAATTCGGATCAGTTTGGAGATTTTGTCTCCTTGCCGACCAATATTGAATCATTATCATTCTCTCGATGACGGCAAGTTCCAGCTTACAAGTAACGAAGAGTTTGATAAAACTTGGAATAAACACTAAAACATGGCTGAACTAAGGAAGTTAAACGACCCCGGACTAAGGGCGGAAATAAACGGACTATTGCACACAATGTCTCCTTTGAACGGTGAAATGCTCACCTCTAGCCACCTATGTTAGCATAGCCAGCCTCAAGCCAACGACATGCAAGGCATGCCGCTCAGGCATTGATTGCTATGATCCATCTGCACCCCTTCGACTCCAACACACTTTTATTAACGAGACATGTACAACACCACTCAGTTGTGGTTGAAGTTACGTGGGCTTCAAGTGGCAAATGAAATATTTATCTTCTAGACCAGTATGCGGATACCAACGTGAACCGATATTGGCATGAGCTCCAGCCAAGCACAGCTAATCATGTCCACGGACCAACCAACAGCCTTCTCAACATGTTAGGATAACGACTGTCTCCGGCAGTTTCCTACAATCGATAGGATAGTAGCTTCTCGGATGGCAGTCACATGGTCAGGCATTGTCAGCCGTTCAGGTGTCCTGGCTTGTTTCTTACAAAGAAACCCTCATTAAGACCTATCTGTTGGGGATACCACCATCGGGAACTCCGTGACCTTAGCCCATTGGGAGATAGAAGCCTGGCTCAGTTCAGGAAGAGGTAAGTGAAGAAGGGTTATAGGGTCTATCCACCCACAATACATGCTTGTGGGTGGTCAACAGGACGCACATCCTGCCCAACAAAAGTGTGATTGCTGCTGCATGATACTTTCACTACATGGGCAATCATGTCTTAAGTTCATTTCTTGGGCACCAATACCAGTCCAAAGCAAGGATAGCTGACCCCTGGACAGCTGAAAAGCCGACTTGTCAGAATCCAGCATCTCAAGAGATGCACAAGCTCGAAGATTTCAGAATCGTCGAGTGCACCCGAGTGTGGTGTCTGGCTAGCAGCAGCGTATTGTCACTTCAAACTTGATTCAGGGTCATGCATATTGTGCGATGTGGCAGACGCCACTACGTCGGTTGTATTAGTGGGATTACTCGGGCAGCCAAGCGGTGTTGATGTCCAGCGTCTTGGAAGAGCACGGAAAATAAGTCTTGCCCACATCCCTTTTGCTTGCACCGGGGCATTGCTTTGCCGGCATATCTCGATGGATCTTTGTACAGCCGTTGAGACCCGAGCTAGCCAGGCCGGATCACAACAAAGCCGTTTGATCAGCTACTAGGCTTCCGAGCAGCCCTATGCCCATCAAGTCTTACCCCATAACGGAGCTGCACACGACCCAAGCCTGGTTCAAAAGTCTATGTTTCGTTTTATGGGCTGGGAGAGAGCTGGAGGCCTGGCCACGGTGGACAAGACGGGGGCTGCAAGAGCTTTCGGTACCGAGTGCACCGAGTAGTCGGCCATGAGTTCGCTAGCAATGGTCCCTTCTTGCTGTGAGCTGATTCTGATTCACACGTGAGTAACACAAGCTTGAGTCTGGCAGTGCGCTACCGCAATCATAGCTCAAGTGCTGAGCGTTGGCCCGATCAATATCGGAGGCAAAGTATTCCCCTGCGAAATAACCAATCGGGCCGTGTTTCAAACATTCAACGGGCAATAAGCGCTCGAGTTTAATGAACCAACATGGTGTTGCCATTTGCCGCGCCTGTGGTGCGATAGAGGCGCTCCAGAACAGTCTAGACGCGCTCTTAAAGGTGTAAGTGGTGTTTCACTCTCCCGGATGCACCTCTATCCGCGAACTAATATCAAGTGCCTCTTCTAATGAATAAGGTTGAATTCAGAAGTTCAGCTCGACATGGATCCTTCAGATGCCGGGTGCCGATCACATTCCAACATTATCAGCAAAGCTATTCCTTCATGCTGGAGTGCGTAGGATTCCTTTAGATATGAACAAGACCGTTGCTTTGGATAAACTTATGAAAATGTCATTAGTGCCATTTAATGACCATGATTCCTAGTTAGTCTAGGTATCCATCGTAGACTCATCATAAAAAGAACAAAACTTTCATCAGAGGAACATTTCATCTCGTTCGGATTCTTCTTGAATCAAGCCTCAAGCATGTAGTTGAGACACTTGACCGTTGTCTCACCATTTAGACAGCGGAGCGATCATAGGTTCGTAGGAATAAAATGGTGTAGTCTGTTAGTCATAATGTTTGAGTTGCCGTTGACAATTCTGTTCATCGGATGCTGTGAGCATGGTAAAGTTTGAGTGGCCCCAACCAGAGGGTTGAACTGTTGACAGTCACCGCTGAGACATGGTAACGACTGCCAGTGTGGACACGTTAAGCCAGCACGGAGATGAGATTGTCATTACAACTATGAAGCATCGAGAAGTCACTCAATTGATCACGATCTTCATCAGTGCTCGACAGAAAACGAGCTTTAATAGCGTGTCTTCAGTAAGCTGTTACTTGACCAGTAAATGTCCTCAATCAATCCGTGGCACAGACAAATATTATATTGTTTTCACACCACCTTGGGCATGTCTGTTACACTATCACTGCTCTAAATTCACCTGCTGGTCTGCATTTTTGGGAGCAACATTCTGTTTCATGGTGGAAAGCTACCTGGCATCGTAATTATATTCATCACACGACAAACAGTACCCCAAAGGTGACTGTGAAGAAGGCTCATTGATTTCGTGGCGTCTAAGTAAACCTTGTTATACATTCTCCCTTCTTACCCCCGTCTAATCCTTCTTCAATGGCAAGAATGTCTCCTCAATACCATCGGCAGTAATGATGAGCATTTGGAGGTTATCGCCAACCTCAATGTGACGCTCCACCGCACCGTCGAATGCATCCTTGACGACAGTCTCAACCTCTGTTCGTGTCAAGGGTCGTCGCTCCCGCTCCTTCAGCTCGTGGCCCTCTCCGCTACCGGGAATGTACTGGTTCTTGAAGTTGACTTGGTTGTCCAGGAAAGGCATAATCAGACTGCCCGCAGCACCGCCTGCTCGGCACTGCTCTCGTTCGTAGCTTCCGACGGGGTCATATGAGTACACAGCGCCCTTGCCCTCCTCGTCCAAACCGCCGAGCATCGCATGCGAGTAGTAGGGGAAGAATCGCTTCGAATAGAGAACGGTGGAGAGACGCTTCGCGCAGGCGTTGATGGTCATGGGCTTTCCGTGGCGGTAACGGTAGATCTTGCAGATGGTATCGAGGTGGTCGCGGAGGGCCTCGCCGTCAGCAGCAAATCCAACGACCGAGAGGACTAGTGTAGCATCCTCCTGAGAGGCAGTGGTGCCGCCAATTCGGAAGACCTTGGGGGACATGCGAGAGTTGATGCTGTAACCACTGGTGTGGCGGGTGTCGCCGGCCATGATAGTGAAGTCGGCGCCAGCGATGGCAAGAGTAGAGCCACCATTGTCGGTGTAGCTTGGTTTGGTTAGCTATGAACTCTGGAAATGCCTGAAAGAGGTGGCTCACGGGTTAAATCGATGTTCTCGAAACTCGCCGTGGTTGGTCTTGGGAGCATCGGAGAACGAGTAGTTAGGCCCGTTCATCAAGGGGTTCTGGCTGAACATGGCAGCCATAATTGCGGATTATGTGATGGGGAGTTCGATTATGCGAGATCCAGGATAACTTGCGATGCGCGGAGGCGATGGAACTCGAAGTCGGTGGTTGATGATGTTGACTTTGATGTTGCCTTGTCACTGACCATAGAGCTGAGGTTAAGACGCACGCGTCAAGCTTGCAGCCTTGCCCACCTAACCTGTAGAGCTGGGGTAGCTTCGATGACTAAGCCAACGCTTGACAGGGGTTCACCTCCTAAAGTTCACCTAACAACCGTCGTCATTTTGAAGGTCTCATCTCAGAGACAATTTGTTGACTTTGCTCTTGCTGAGTTTCGTTTCCGAATCGCTGTGTTTTGAAGCGGCTGCATCGCCTGCGAATTGATAATGATAGGTGATATTCGCTCCAAAGCGCTGCAGAAGATAGCTTCGCTATCCGCATCTAGCTCTACGACATCATTCGACCGATCCGATCTCGACCGACTATGTAGGGCCTGTCATGCTGGTGCGAAGAGCAAGGACTATGTCAATGGCCACCAGAGCAAGAGCTCGCTGGGCCGGGTGCCTATGGTAGGTTGTTCAGGGAATATGGGGATGTTGTAGTGGAATTAACAAATGTAGTCTATACGCGAATTCGAGGTCCTGATCGCATTGTGTAAGACGGCACCGAAAATCAAATCGAGCCAAAGCGCGCAGAGGCTCTCGTACCAGCTATTCCCGTATATTCTCGAAGCACACGTACAGGTGTTTGTCCCTTCGCCGTTCTTCCGAAAGATCGATCCATCCCCTACCGAAGCCCTGGCCTTCCATGTGACAGGGGCTCTACTGGCACTTGGCATCAACTACGATGAGCTTCAGGAGAACGTCACCGATAAGATCTGGGCCTTTGTGAACTCTTGTAGACGAGCCACCGAGAGCATCATCTCCCCTCAAGCAGGAGACCCTGAGAATCCTCACCTGGAGGATGCAGTTCGTACTGTGACAATCGCTGTGGCCCTCCTTGGATTTCTCGATGCTGCCGCTGCCCAGGCCGACTTCTGGAGAGCTGGTAGTCGACAGGCCCTTATCAAGAAGATTAGAGAGCTCCTTTCTGAGCCTTTCCTCATTGCAGTGGAAACAGCGCTATCCACCATCCGCAACTGTCATAGCCAGGATCGGGAGGTCAAGGAATGGAAGAGATATCTGCGCCACTATGCCTCATCAGGACGACCCCTAGGAGCTATGCTCCTGCACCGAAGCTTTGCTCGTCTTGTCGTCTCTAGTACTTCGCTGATGGTGAAAGACCCTCGTTCTTTGCGAGAGTCCCATGTTCTGGATATCTACATTGCCCAGGGTGAGGATCTGCGCAACATTGCTTCCTCTGCGCATGAGGGCGACTTTAAGACTGTCGAGGACTATGCGACATTGGCGATCGAAGAGATCCAGTATATCGAGGGAGGTGCTGATTTTATTCGCATGGGATCCCCTGACCAGCAGAGCCTCGCATACGCTGTCAAGGCTGCGGCCCTCATCTCCTATTTGAACTGTGCTCTGCTCAATGAAGATGCTGCTGATACAGAGATTCTTATGAACTGGCTTCAAGAGACCCTTGATGACTCTGTTCAGATGGCTGATCCAACTCTTGCCTCGGTCACCCTGCGATGCTTGGCTCTGATTTGCCAGATCTCACCGTCCTTCTCGTCTAATGTCAGCCGTATCCTGCCCAGATTCATCGTACAGGATGCGCCCCAGAAGGATATCGTCACCATCGCTTCCAACAGCTTGGCCTATGCCCTCAAGATGCTCTCCAAGGATGCTGTCATTGGTACACTCTATACCCTTGGCAACGTTCTCAGCCCTGGGTCTGACCAGGGGTTTGTCGACGATCAGATTGATGGAACAGCAAGCGAGACTGGGCTCAACCCAATATATACCAACCGTCAGTCCATCGGGAGCTCCATCTCCCTCCAGATGTATGGTGAGGAAGAGACCGCGATTGTTTCTGGTAACGTTGTGCAAACTATTTGTGGCATTGCTGCCGCTTTCAAAGACGAGAAGATTACTGCACTGGCTCAGTCTATGCTTCAGCAAAAGCTTGAAAAGGTCAATACAGGCGTTGATGCCCGGATCATCAGCGGAGCAGCTGCTCTGGCTTTGGAGGGCGGACAGCTTGAGTTCCGCTCTTTGCTTAAGTTGTTCAGCAAATTGTGCCATACCGGAGTTGTTGAAAGCCAATCATTCTTCTTGGAAGCTGTAAGTTAACTAGTCCTACTCTCTACATAAGTATTTACTGACTTGCCTAGGTGAGAAACGCCCGCACCTTTATTTCCGGCAACCTACGACGGGACTCCCCGCTGTTCGATATCTACTTCGAGCACTTGCTTGACAGCATTATTGGTCTTGGTGATGTCCATTCTTCTGGTCACACCAAGGAATCTGATGTGCAGATGGCTGCAAAGGAGATCGCTGAGCTTCTGCACCCCCTGGCAATCTTCATGTCCAGTAATGACTTTGCTTCTGAACCCATCACCGACGATGAGACATATTCCCTCCTCAGAGATGCCTGGTTCAACATTGTAGTCCATGGCTTCACTACCAACACAGACCGTGGCAAGCAGTATATGCGAGAGTTGCGTATGATTGCCATTCACTCCCCACCTCTCGTGGCCGAGCAGCGAGGTGAGCAGGTTGAGAGTGACATTGAACTCAACACCGTTCTGTGGCGTGGTATGAGCAACGACAGAGAGTCCATGCAGAAGAAGCTCCTGAGTGATCTTGTACCCTCCAAGTCCAACGAAATCAGGAGCCTCAGCTACCGCAAGGTGATCTTCCTGCAAGCAGCCTACCTGATGGAAATCCTCCGAGCCGAGTCTGGTGACTGCACCAAGGTCTTGTCCTACTTCTTGGAACCAAGCATGTCCAAGGGCGAAGTGAGTAGCGCCATGGAGGGTGTTGCTGCTGCCGTCATGGATAAGTATATTCAGAAGACTCAAAGCGGCGTGGAGCCAACCTTTTCTGCCCACTACGCCGCTGAACAGCTCGCTACAATTTTCTGTAGCTGCTGCCATCGCATTGAGCGAGTTCAACAGGCTGCATTCGTTTGCGCAGACCGCTTTCTCCGCGAAATTCCCTCGGCTCTTTGTTATAGGTCGTCACTCTTTGCCCTGATAGAGCTGCTCTCACTTATGTGGTCTAGCTGCTTGGAAGCAGAGACAGATGTTTACGCTCCTAGGTCTACGTTCACATCAGAACTCGGCGGAGTGACCGTGCAGCTTTCAGACGACTATGACTTCCGAAGATGGACGGTAGATATCCTCAACCGTAAGGCCAGGGTGTGGGTCAATGCTGCCATTAACATCTCTCCTCTTGATGTCAAGGGTATTCTGCAGACCTATCTCTCCGAATTCAGTGATGAGGGAGCCTATGGCCATGTTTCCCTGGGAAGGTCTTTTGCTCTTGAGTTGGGATCAATTATTCCCTCAACAGACAATCGCCTACAGTCCATGGACAAGATTGGTAACTCGAGTGTAAACACGGCCTCTGCCTTTGTTGCACAGTACACAACTCGACAAGAATATCGGTATGGCGAGACGCTTCCTGATCGTGGTACAGAACTTATGAGTTTCATGAACCACAATCGTCGCATGTCATTTGTACAGTCATCCGTTAAAGAGAGTGCCAACGCCACGACTGCATTGGCTCATATTGAGGCCAGAATTCTGAGCAAGAAGAGCACCTCCATCGACGAGGTCCGAGATATCCTTCGCAGGGCAGCAGCTCTCCTCTGCCGCACAAACAAGGACGAAGCTGCTGTTGCCCATCACCTCGTGAGCATCCCGTTCGCCCTCTTCACCAAGCAGTCTATCAACCTTGGTGTCTCCCTCTGGTTGGGTGTGATCAACGAAAACCCAAGACAGGAGTCGAGGCTATTGAACGAGATTGCCCAGCAATGGGAGTTCACTCTTACACGAAGAGTCGGCCTTTTCAGTCCAACCTTAAATCATGTTGACCCCTTCTTCTTGAAGGAGGAATTTGCACCCAGTGAACTGGAGGCTCTGGCTAAAAAGAAGCAGGTGGTGCATGACATTCTTTCTCCTCACACTCGACTGCTCCAGTTCTTTGCCAGCCACTACAACGCTACCAGACACGGAAGCCCTGATATTCAGAAGGTCTTCCTCCGTATGCTTGACCTTACGCTGGAGGCAATGAAGCAATCTGCGACCCATCCTATGGCCAGAGAGATTCGATTCCAGATCATCTTATTCGGTCTCCGTATCCTGCGCTCTAGTACCACTCTCAAGCCCGCAGCACAATGGAGGCTCAAGGAGCGAATCCTCACGGCTGGCCTGTCTTGGTTCAGGTCATCGCCCAAGTGGTCATTTGGAAGCAATCTCTTGCAGATGAAGACCGAGATCCGTCTCATCTCTGATGTTCTAGCAGCCCTGCAGCAGGTTGCTTTCATCGGCGCCCAGACTGTTGGCAACGTAAAGTCGCTGCAGTCTAAGGAGCAGTTGCTTGACCTTCTGCTTAGAAACGAGCAATTGCGCCTGATTGTTTGGGTCAACCCGCTCAACAATGCTGGCAACCAGACATTGACTCAGACTGCCAAGGCACCAACTGAGGCCGCCCTCCTACCGCTCATTCGAACCGCTTGGTGGCAGGATCCCGCTATCGCGATCGAACTCGCCACCAGATTCCCTTTCCCTCGCTTGCAGCGCGATATTAGGTTCTTGCTCCTCACCATGCCTGAAAAGGCCATCTTTGAGCCCGAGGCTCTGCACCTTATCTTTGGAGGATTCCTTCCTGATGATATTGGCCCGCAGCAGCTCAAGGTATGTCTCATGCGCCTATTGACATTTGCAATGCTAACATCGGACAGTATTTGTTGTACTGGGAGCCTGTGAACCCCGTGACAGCCGTTACCATGTTCCTGCCCGCGTACCAGTATCATCCTTTCATTATTCAGTACGCCATGCGTGCGCTGGAGAGCCATTCCGTAGACGTGACCTTCTTCTACGTCCCCCAAATCGTCCAGTCTCTCCGTTACGACAGTCTTGGATATGTCAAGCGATATATTCTGGAAACAGCTCAGTTCTCTCAGCTGTTTGCCCACCAGATTATCTGGAATATGAAGGCCAACTCGTACAAGGACGATGACGCTCAGATCCCCGACGAAATCAAGCCAACTCTTGATACGGTCATGACACAGATGGTTGATGGTTTCGCGACTGAAGACCGTGACTTCTACGAGAGAGAATTTGCTTTCTTTGATGAAGTTACCGACATTTCCGGCAAGCTCAAGCCTTTCATCAAGAAGTCTAAGCCGGAGAAGAAGCAGAAGATCGAAGAGGAGTTGCGCAAGATCAAAGTCGAGGTCGGCGTCTATCTCCCTAGTAACCCTGATGGTGTCGTTATTGGCATTGACCGCAAGTCTGGAAAGCCTCTGCAGAGTCACGCCAAGGCACCATATATGGCGACATTCCGTATTCAGAAGAACAAAGGCGGTGTCTCTGAGGTGGACGAGATGATGGAGGAGAAGGACGGAGAGGACCATGGAACCCCTGAGAGGACGGTGGAGGTTTGGCAATCCGCCATTTTCAAGGTCGGTGATGATTGTCGACAGGATGTGCTCGCTTTGCAGATGATTGCAGCGTTCCGAGG
Organism: Fusarium sp. NRRL 53497; assembly: GCA_013184445.1. Lineage (NCBI taxonomy): Eukaryota > Fungi > Ascomycota > Sordariomycetes > Hypocreales > Nectriaceae > Fusarium > Fusarium sp. NRRL 53497. The sequence continues at coordinate 46,890 of JABCJZ010000010.1, read as the reverse complement.
CATCTTCCATGATGTCGGCCTCGACGTTTATGTCTTCCCTTACCGAGTCACAGCTACAGCTCCCGGTTGCGGTGTCATCGACGTGCTTCCCAACTCGATTTCACGAGATATGCTTGGCCGTGAGGCTGTCAACGGTCTATACGATTACTTCGTCTCCAAGTACGGCAACGAGAACTCGCTCCGATTCCAGCGAGCCCGCAGCAACTTTGTCAAGTCGATGGCTGCCTACTCAGTCATCTCCTACCTGTTGCAGTTCAAGGATCGACACAACGGCAACATCATGGTCGACGACGCAGGCCACATCCTGCACATTGATTTTGGTTTCTGCTTTGACATCGCCCCTGGAGGTATCAAGTTCGAACGCGCCCCTTTTAAGCTCACAACTGAGATGGTGGCTGTCATGGGTGGCTCAATGGAGCACCAGAGTTTCAAGGCCTTCGAGGAGCTCTGCGTAAAGGCTTTCCTCGCCAGTCGCCAGTACTGCGAGAAGTTGAGCCAGATCGTCTGGCTCATGATGGACAGCGGTTTGCCCTGCTTCAAGCCCGAGAGTGTCAAGCATTTCCGTGAGCGCTTTGTCCTGGACAAGAGCGAGCGCGACGCTGCCAACTTTATGAAGCATCTCATCAAGACCAGTTACTCGAGCCATAGCACGGGTATCTACGACCAGTTCCAGCTTCTGACCAACGGCATTCCTTACTAAGAGATGACATAGGAGGAGGATCAGTTGTGAATGGATCATTTGGTTTTCATTATAGTATAGCCCTTATCTAGTTCTTTTCCTGACTCTTTTTAAAAGAGATAATACTCTTAATAATATACATATTATACAGACAACCCCTCCACTATTCAAGCGACCATGAGGCTCTTGCAAAACCGCCCCGCACTTGAACATTCTTCCACATGCATATCCAAGCTCTTTGGATATTAGTTATATGGACGAAAACCCCATGAAATTGATCCATTCGACTTCCCTTCTCGCCTGTGGGCGAGGGAGGTGGCTTGGAGTATCTTAACGTGTTACGATCTCCCCGACTCAGCTTCATTTCGGTTTCTGGGAGGAACCCTTGAGCATATGAGTCGGGGCGTTGTAACTCGTGTAATCAACGTGGACAAAGGCTCTGTCAACGATTGGCACAGACTCGAGGAAGTACGTCAGCACCTCGCTAAGATCGTGACTATCCTTGAGAGGCGTCGCAGCAGAAAGAACAATATCGACTTCGACAAAGAGCTTGTCACCGGCGTGGTAGGCGCGCAAGTTTTGGATCTGGCGAATAGCTGTGGCGAAACGCATGGTCAAGTACAACAGCAAGTTGCGCTCGTCGGGCTGTGCTGAGAAGCCTGAGAGGTTACGGACATGGTGCGCCGACGTGTGGCTCCAGTTGAAGATGACAACAAGGGAGAGAAGTAGACCACCGACAGCGTCAAGCCACCATATTTTTGCGTAGTAACCGACTAGAAGTCGTCGTTAGTAGAGTTCAGTCTTGTGTATGTAGTACGTTGTGACCACTTACTAATAGGAAATAGAATGGAGCCTGTGTTGAAGATAACATCCGTCTTTGCATCCTCAGCCCTGTCGTTTGGTTAGACATCCACCATGAATGTGAAAGATAGAAGGTCGACTTACAATGCCCTGACGCTGGAGTTCTTGACGACACGGCACCAGATCCAGCAAGCGCCCTTGATGACAATGGTAGAGACCATGATAGCAATAGCCGGGACACCCAGCTCGAGGATGGCATGCTCCGTGCTCATAAGGCGAGAAATACATTCGAGACCGACCTGGCAAAAAGATGTGATCATGATGATGGAAAAGACAAGCACGCCGAGGGGCTCAAGCCTAGAGTACATGTTAGCTTCTATTTTCTTTGATCTCATCCATTAAACGTAGGCAGCGAAACTTACTTGCGGCGACCAACGGGATAACTGTATTGGTCATGATGACTGGAGGAAATGAGACGGGTGGTTATCCAGACGATGACGGTGCTGAGAAAGTCCAGAACGGCATCAACCAAACTAGCAAGGACGGACATGGATGGGACAGACATGATGACGACGAGCTTTCCGGCGAGGAGAATAGCGTTGGCAAGGAAGTTGACCCAGATAGCCAATGTTACGATAGGGTCATCGCTGTCGATCTCAGCATCCTCCAGCCAAGGCAGTAAGGGTTTAGGGCCGGCGTCGTCGTCTTTGCTAACAGGCCGCGCGGTTGGTTCCTCGTCCTCGTCTTCGGAATGATCCTGACGTTGTAGAAGGGGAAGGTTCTCAGAGGACCGGAAGATGTCTTGAGGCGTGCGGGTAGCAGGGAGCTTGGTAGTCGAGCTGCTAGGCTTGACACTGACGGTGCCATAGGAGCCTGGGGTGATGGATGCAGATGCAGGAGTCGAGCCAGTGAGAGGAGGCGAGTCGGATGTGGTGGAAGGTTCCTCGTTAATGGTATCTGGGACGTCAAGTGGTCGGAAAGCAGAAGCCTCAAGCTCTGCTTGGTATTCATTAAGGAGATCGTGGGGAATGGCCGAATCAAGGAGAGCATCGATGTACAGATATTGCTGGATCAAATCGTTTGTTCTTTCATAATACTCGCGCCTGGCAGGTTTTGTTAGCAGCTACGCGAGGCAGAAGCAGAGACGCGCTTCCAATGGCGCCGTTGAGAACTCACAGAGATCTGGACATGGTAGATAGCTCCTCCTCGGGCTTCCAGTACTGCTCCCATCGATATCGAGGGTTGCTTCGGCCAATTAGCTTGGCGCTGCGGTTCTGGGGACCGTGAAGCAGCTGGGTGAGTCGGCGCTCATCAGCGAGCAGCTTGCCAAGCTCATCGTGATCGTGACGGAGCAATCCGGTCTCCTCATCATCAGGGCCCATCCAGAAAGATGGAGGATGTGCAGGAACAGAACTGCTCATGCTCTGGATGCTCTGCTGCGAGCGGCTGCGGATGAGAGACTGGAGCGCACCACTGCGCGTGCCCAGAGGGTTGTGGCTATCATCATTAGATAGGAAAGAAGGGCGCCGTAAATGGGCATGCTTTGAGGGAGTGTTTGGAGAGCTCATTGTCGCAAAGGATGTCGCCTTTTTCGCAGCGACTGGCGAGAGAGATTGGCGGTTGCGTTTATGATGGACGAGTTGCAAATATATATCGCGAAGAAAATAAAAGATAAAACGTGTAACGAGTCAGGTTTGAGGTTTGGCCGGGGGGTTGAAGCGTCAAGGTTCCATGGAAGCAGAAACAAATGTGACTATCCCGTACTTAGTCGAAACGTTGTTTTTCCGAGTTTCCGTATCAACAAAGAGATAAGATTAGCAACCAAGAAAAAAAGGACTCTTACAAGAATGGAATATTAAAAAAGGGTCTCTTCTGGGTCTAAAGAAGCGAAAAAGGTTTCAGTCATGGAGAGGCGAGAGATTGATTAGATCCAATGCATCAAGACTATTCGCCCACATGCTTGCTCGATACTCCGCCACGGCGTCCTAAAGACCCTGGCGCCCTTTGGCCCTTGGTCCTTAAAAGCTGAAGAGTCTCCATCGCGACGGGGTCCCTGGCTCCGGAGAAGGCTTAGCCAGATCCCCTTGATGGGTCTTTGTCTTTTTGGTGTTTTAATGCTGAGAGAGGAAAGGTCCCTTGAAATACTCCGTAGAGGGGTAAAGCCATTGATGTAACTCGGGCTCGAGTCTGAGTTTCATGATTGTACTGAAATAGCTGTGATGTTGTTTTAGGTTGAGCCTCTTCCTACGGCAGAGGAAGGTCGAGAAGTGTGACGATGTCTTGGCATGGTTACTCATCAGTTCTGGGCAATCGGCCTGAAAGCTTAAGGTAGGCGAGCTCCTCCAGCGGCAGGCCTCCACCTCCACTGCGAAGCGCCAATTCAAATATCGGAAGCTCCATTGGATCCCTTGAGTGACTGACTGAAGCAAAGCTTGATCTGCCGAGGTTTCACAGAACATCCCGTCCGCCCCCTGGTTGCAGAGAAGATGGGGTAACAGAACCTATACTTTAATAATATGCTTATCACTATTATCAGGCTAAATCAATGGTGTTGGTGTTTTCATTGTTCCCTCTCTCCTCTGTTGGCCTATTGGTTGATGTCGTTCGCTTAACCTTCTCTCGGGACATTCCAGTTATACAACTAATTGATGTTAGTTAGTTCCTTGCCTCATCGATGGATAGATGACTGGGGTTGTGCTTTGTAGAGGCTGGATAACATAATACCTTATCTGTACAAAAAAGAATTGGGGAGCGGTGTGTTCATTCAATAGCCGCAGCCAAGATTATTAACATGCATGGACATCATCATGGCAGCATCACAGAGTTGCACGCTATGAGCGAGCGTTCAAATCTCAGTTGACCATGCACAAGGTCATTCATTGGTTATGAACAACCAGATGCAAACGCCGAAGCAGGCCGAGTAAGTTGACCTCTTGGTCTAAAGTCTCTTTCAACTTTCCTCCAGCAATTGATATGGAAGTTGTGAGCTTGAAATAATTATCGGTGGCTGGGTTTGCCCTGTGGCTTTGTCTACACTTTCACATGCCCTTCCCTCCCTCTCACCTGAAGCATGTAACGCATCAGAATGCGTGCCTCAGGATCGTCGATCTTCACTTCTATCTTGAGGTTAATGGTCCCTTATTGTTTCAATACATGCGCAGATTGCAATAGATTGTGGAGATGGGGCTGTGTGATATGATTCGGAAGGTTTTCAATATTCAACCGCCATACCATATACCATACTACAATATTCTACATATTTATCTCAGAATGTCTCACCTACACCGTGCGGCACGTATCGTGTTCTTGCCTGTCTCTCCGTTAGCGTATCGGGGGGTGATCGTGTTGATCCACCGAGGCCGCGCAATTCATGTGTCCTGACGTGCATCGGCATTGTCTAAGCTGCCATGTTGTACGGATCCGTCATCAGGGGAGCCAACCGGAAGAAATGTAGACATGGAAAGCAGAGCTTGCTAAAAGCGACCTTCTCAACAAAGAATTGGGCGGTGGAGCCTCTTCCTTTTCTTTGCCTTGTTTTGTTCCCCAGTCCGAAATGCCCATCATGATCTTTGAGCTCTGGTCGGACTGGTCATTGAAGAAGATAAAGATAGGCGGTTATGACGACAGGTTCAGGTTCAGACTCCATATTGCTACCCTTGCCTGGCCTTCCTGGGTTGATAAGTCAGCAAATGACGGATGAAAAAAAAGAAGAAAAAAATGAAAAGTGAGAATGGCCAGGGCTGCACGGCCATGGTATTGCACGTTTTGTTCGGTTGTTTGCTGATGTGATAAGCTGATCCCCTTGTTCATCCTTAAGTTAGACGCGCTTGTTGACGACAACAACAACACGACAATCGCAAATCTCACTCATGGTCCCCGGTTCAGTGGAGAATTGAGCGTCCATACGAACTTATGAAGTACTACAGGGAAACTGAAAGAAAGAGAAAGAAAGAGAGAGGGGCCGTATCAAACCGGTCAAGAACAAGCTTTGAGATGATGTTGGATCGGGTGATGATGGCACTTCGATTGTGTGCCTGTAATAATAGAAACTGTAACCCAATTTTGTGATCGACCACGCCCAACCCAAGTCCTAACGCTCATGGCGATGATCTCAACAGCCGGTGGCGTGAGACGATGGAGCCGCGACGAGGGAGCCCAGCCTTCTGCTGAAACTGTGGCTCCGAGCCAGAAATATCAATGGATCACACCAACGTTTGCGGGAAGTAAGTTGTAAATAACCGTCAGCAACCAATGCATTATGACTTCGAGCACAGCCATTCATCCATCCATCCGTCCATATGTATTGTCAAAGTTACTTTCCTTGCTTAGGTTCTTAGCCTTCCAATCCGGCCCAGCCCTGTCCGTACTCCGTGGAGCAACGGGAGAGCAAAGCTGGCGTGGCACGGTACACAGCAGATATTCACCCGTACAGTACACGAGTTGCTGTGTATACCGAGGAGCTTATTGTAGGTGCCTATTGTATTGTGGTTCTTTGAAGCCGTTTGAATTCCGAGACCTCGGCGGCATTGATAATGATTGTCAGTGACACGTCAAAAAAAAGAACACGAGATAGAAATAACTTCAAAACACTCAAAATACCCATTAATCTCCTCCTTGTGTTGCAGTCTGTAGTCTACACGAACCTCACATGTCTCGCTTCTCCACGGTTGGGCCCCTAATAAGAAGCATTGGCCAAGCTTTGATCTAAAAAAGACCAAGACGATCCACTTTACGAGCAGGGGCTGAGGCTGAGAGCTCTGAGCGACCAGGCGAGAGAGAAAAAGGAGGGCCCTCCCTCCCTCTCGCTTTTTTCTTAAAGAGTGATGATTTTCAAGTGACGAGCCGCGTACCTGAACTTGACCCGATCAGGCTTGAGTTTCTGTGACGATGAGTCTGCTAGTACATACTGTACCCGATTAGGTTGCATACATACACAGTGCGAGAGCAGAGAATCACTTAATTGCTGAGATATCTTTTCATCACCTGAATCTCGGGTTCTTATCCAAGTTTTGGCCCGGTCCTGCAAGAATACAGACGTCGTGAAGCCCGAGTTCTGGTGATGTTGATGAGATCGTCAGCTCCTCCTGTAGATCAACAACGTCAGTGAATGGCAAGGGCATGTTTTGAAAATATCACAAATCGAGTGATGACTAAAATGGAAAATCACGAAAGGGCGAAGGCATGGATACTCTGTACAGGCTCATATCATGTGGAACTCTCCTCGTGTCTATTTTTTTTCGACGTCGCTGATTTAGGTGTTCAGTGGAGGTTGCTCGGCTGTCGTGGATCATAGTGGAGAGCGGTCCCCTGTGCCCGCAACCCCAAGCCCGTATAGGTTGCAAGCCCAGGGGTTGAGAAGGGAAAGGGTTAAGCCAAGGTTGGTCACGGTCAGGGTCACAGCGGGAACGGCACAAGCGAAGCGATGCAGCCAATAATTAACTAACTCAACTCTCTTTGAGATCCAATATCCGAAGGCCCCGGACTGTTATTCAGTTATATGTACTATATCTGATGCTTGATAGAATAGGTATGTCAATTCGTCATGAGAGACACTTTGAGCGTTAGATGACAGATGTGAGTCAAAAATTGCCAAGCAGAGTCAAGCATTGAACCCTTATCTCCACAGGAACTCCAGTATTTCTCTTTAGTCTACAACCCAGGTATGGATATACTGTGCGCGTGCAGATATCATTGGGGAGGTTGTAGCAATGCCTTGGATACTCAAGAAACACCAAGGGGTCAATAGCACGGGTCAACGGATCATATCGGAGCAACTATCATGATCTAAGTATGTATTCATAAGCGAATGATATTGAAAAGTATAATTGTCCACTTTCATATTCACCGTCTTATTATGACTGTCAATCATGGCATCAGCGACAAAAATAACCAAGTCTTGGCCAAGAATATTGATCATCGGGAGTCGCCCTTGGTGGCTTATCATCATCAAGGATGTTTTCTTGGTTTCTTGGTTTCTTCTTCTATTGGAACAAAGAACTGGAGTATCTGGTATCGTGTCATAACGTAATTCTCCATGATTAAGAAATGCGTTGTAGAACTAGCTCGCGTCAGCAAAATGATGATGTGTGAAACGTTTAAGTACAGTACCAGAACCCATTGGCTCATGATATGCCCAGGCGTCAACTGGGCTTAGACTGTCTCACAAAGAAAGGATTCAGAGTCATACTGGTCCACATCACATCTGCATCTGCTGCATCCGCATCCGCATCCGCATCCGCATCCCCAAGGCTGAAGGGATTTCGAAGATGGAAGACATGATTTTTGGTTTGGTGCAAATGCACGCAACAGCACTATTGAAGTTGTTGGCTGTATCTTAAATGCCACGCAATTTCCCCCTACTACTAGCGCACCGGCTTCTTTAACATGTTTGATTTTAAGTGCAGTAATCAGTGTTTCTACTTGAGGAGGCGTCATAGCTGATCGGAACTATTGAGCCTTCGCGGCTTTGCCCGTCCTGGCTTGGCCCGCGCCTCTTTTGAGATGAGCCAGCCTCAGCATCAGCTTTTGAGAAGAAGGCTTTGAAATATTGTTTCGGATGTCTTGAGACAAGCATATTCAATTGGATATATCGGTAGCCATGTCATGCTTTGATCTGCCTGCGTATGCATTTGCAGTTGCAGTTGCAATTGTCGTGTAGGTCAGATCTAGGGCCAGCTGAACCTGATAAACCACATGGTCTCTCTGCATCTAATTGGTGTGGCCATCACCATGGCCGCGGCTCTGGCTCAGCGGTGACCGTGGCTTCAAGACAAGGGTTGCCTATTCTCATGGAGCAACGACGCTAAGGTTAGCAGTGAGGTGGTAGTCGGGAAGAGGATACGGGCTCCAATTGTGATGATGGGCCAGCAGGGACCATTAACTTGAGCCAGTTCAATTCAGCTGATGTCAAGAATGGATTGATGATGAGAGTTGCTGGTTTCAACTTGAGTTAATGGGGATTTAAATGGGTTATGAAAATTTTGTTGTTCATCCGAGGTTACACGGCCTGTCATGTGTTGTAGTTGTTGTTGTTGTTGTTGTTGGCTTCACGTCGAAGCCTTCTCACCTTGGCAATTGTAACAGCAATAACACTATTGAAGTTTATAGGTAAGAATTCCAAGATATCAAATTGCTGCATCTAATTCAACAGCATCACATCGTAAAAGCAACTAGTTCCACATCCGCTCGTTGGCTCCGTGAAGCGATTCTACTCTATCGAGACGGAGGCCGTGCGTTAGCCACGGGGGTTGACCTCAAGGCGAACGAACACTCTCACTCCATTTGCACTGTGCAACCCGACCCCCGTTAGTATTAGGTCAGTTGTCCATGACCATGATCATCCATGTCGATTGGAGTGAATTGTACTGCACTGTGCTGTGCTGTACTGACTGTAGCCTGTCTGTACTGTCGGGCCACCACTGAATCGGACTGGGCTGGACTCGCTTCAAACGTTACTCGCCATCTTTCTCTCATTCAAACCTCACCACCACCGCTCGCTTCTTCCCCCCTAATCATCTCCGCTTCCTAACTTTTTTACTGTTGCTTTTCTGTCGTTGACGTTAGCCGCCTGTCTCGTCCAGTTCTGCCTGTCGTTGCCTGTTGAAAGACATCAGACGATACGAGACGACAAAGACTGACCGAGCCTCTATCGTCTTACTTCTTTCTATACATACATACCTACATACATACTTTCACTCTCGCTCTCGCCTTTGCCCGACCGTCTTGTTCCGGCTTTAACCAGCCACTTTTTACTCCTAATACAAACCAAACCGTCTTTCGTTTCTGGAGATCATAATGTGAGTCTCAACTCTCTTTGCCTTGTATCAATGACACATGCCTCCAACCACCCGGTTTCTATGTTTCTGCTCTGGAACTTGTCTCGACTCTCTTCATTCCGATAAAGCCTCTCGTCCCCGACTCTACATACCCGCGCGCTGTCTCTGCCACAGCCTGCTTGCTATTCTTCCCGCTCAGTCCATTTACGTGCCAACGATTGCAACGACTCGGTACATTTTCTGTTGCCCAACTTACGCTGACTCGCGATTTTTGAATCATGCAGTTACCCGCATCTATCTTGCGCATCTTGTTTGCTTAACACGGTTCGGTTCGAATACCCTCGCTATCGCTATCCATAAATCGTACGCATCAAGGCTCGACCTGCAACCTTTGTTCTATCTTCTTTTCGATTTCATATTATCAGGTCCATCGCCGCCGTATATCGATCTCTAAACCCGTATCAATAACTTCATCTCAACTCGGACCGTTCCGAGTCTCTTTTATGGGTTGTAACTAATCCCAAACCGAATATTCTATTATTATACCTTCTACATGCCTAGATTCGGTGTTGCGTTCAACAGGCGGAAGTCAACCGCAACCTCGGAGGATTTCCAGCATGGCTCAGTGACACCAGAGCAATCATCATTCCGTGTTATTGAGAGAACTGACCCTGCGCTCGGCAAATCGTTTGACGGCGGCGCCAGAATGGCCAGGAATTCTGGTCATAACATTCCTAAGCCTAGTCATCTGGAACTCGACACTGAGGATAACATGTTTGCCGACCTCAAGAGTGGCAACAGGTGAGTTTTTTTCTTCCTCTATCCCCGCCTCCTCCCTCTGCCTGTGTGACTCGCCAAGGAATGTTGCACGACTGCCGTTGGTTCTGCAAGATAAAAATAAAACAAGTCATGCACCATGGCGCTGACTCCTTCTCAGGGGAAGTGGGGCTTCCAATACGACCAAAGCCACATCAACTGATACCTCATCAAGGCACAGCAATGCCTCAACTGCTCCGTCTTCCACGAATCTAGAGGGTCAGGACGACCATAAGCATTCTCAGAAGAAGAACCTGCACGATATCGCTCCTCGACCTGGGGTCAAGTCAAGCGGGTCCGGATTTCTGAACCGAGCGGGTCGAACTTTTTCTTTTGGAGTCCAGAAAAAACACAACGCTTCCTCCCCAAAGATCGACAACGACATCCCTCCCGTTCCCGTCATTAACCAGGATGCTTTTGGTGGAAGATCTCGAGGCCTGACCGAATCTACAACCAGCACTGCTACACCGCCCAAGTTGGAGATGGAGAATGGAGGTATGGATATGGGAGGAGATTTTGGCTCCATGTTCTCGACCTTTGATAAGAGAGCGAGCGTCGCTACCATGAGAGCCGACGGATCCGCCGCTCCTCGCTCTTTAACAAGCAACCGACCCATCCAACCTCCTCCTTTGAGCATCAACAAAATTAACAAGGTCGAGCCTGGACCTGAGTCGTGGAACAGCCGCAACGAGGATGACAACCTTCTCGGGTCTCAGCCTGGTTCCCCTGAACTCGACGATGTGCCACCCCCTGTTCCGCGCCACCAGAGTTCTTTCAAGACCTTCAACCGGCCCTCCGACATTATCGAAGATGAAGATGCAAAGCTGTTGCAGGATTCTATTACAGTGGGACGATTGCTTTCCGAATCCAACAGCCCCAACCCCCCTTCCGGCCGCTACCGACGAAACGAAGATTCTTACTCGTCTTTCGAGAGGAAGCCTCTGAACACCAGCTTCAACAGGGGAGACGACAACTTGTTCGAAGGAACTTCGGCTCATTCCTCGCGTATTACCAACCGCTTCAACTCGCGAGCCCCCAGCCCACCACGCAACAATAAGGTTATGACTCCGGCCCAGTTTGAGAAGTACCGGAAAGACAAGGAGCGTCACGATTCGAGCGACGGAGTATTGCAATCGACCGCCCACGGTGACGATGAAGATGACGACATCAATTATGACGACGACGAGGATGACATTGAGAAGTCCAAGCAGCAAGCAAAGCAAAGGAGAAAGCAGGAGGCTCACATGGCGGTCTATCGACAGCAGATGATGAAGGTCACCGGAGAGCAACCCGATATGCAGTCGCATGAACGCCCCGGGCTTGCTAGCTCGATGAGCGCACCCCAGCTTCACCTCATGAAGACACCATCTCCAGGACCTCCCACGGGTGTCTCTGACGAGGATGATGATGAGGAGGTTCCCTTGGCCATTTTGCAGGCCCACGGCTTCCCCAACAAGACCCGACCACCGGCTAGACTTAGCACCATGGGCTCTAACCCGAACCTGCGAGCATCGGCCCAGCTGGCACCCCCAAGACCCGGCTCGGCTATGGGCGAGAGCAGCCAGAACCAGCGCCACTCAATGCTCCCTGCCTTCGCACGGGGTCTTCCTCAGGATCCTTTTGTTGGCGCTGGTATCGCAAAGCCTGCTATGCGTGAATCTCTCACTTTCAGTGGCGGTCTTCCTGCTTCAGAGTCTCAGCAATCTCTGCCTCCCGGTGGCTTGGTTGGCGTGATTGCCAGCGAGGAACGCTCGAGGGCCATGCGACGAGGCGGTCCCAACGCTACCGGCCAGAAATTCGTTCCTGGTCTGAACGCACCACAGAGTTCTCCTTTCGACAATATGCCTCAAGGCATGATGAACGGCATGGGTGGTGGCATGTACAGTATGCCAGGTATGGGCATGTCTCAGCAACAGATGCCTATGCCCATGACACCGCCACAGCTCACCGTGGGAGATCAGGCACAGCTCCAGATGACGCAGCAGATGTCCCAATTCATGCAGATGCAGATGCAGTTTATGCAGATGATGGCGTCCAACAACCAACAGCAGCCACCTGGCGGAATGATGCCACCGATGCAGGTCCCTTACGGAGGACTCTCCGCTACTCAGTCTATGAACGACCTGTCATCTCGCCACTCCATGATGCTTGAGCCGACTTTGGAGCCTCCCCGTCGAATGGACGCCGGAATGCGTACTATGAGCATGGTCGCGCCCCCTTCAGGCGCCCCCTTCCTACCACCACCCGGTGGTTATGCTGGTTCGATTCACGGCATGCCCATGGGCTACACCCCATCGATTGCACCCTCTGAGCGAAGCAACATTGGTCTTCCCGGCCGATACCGCCCAGTATCACAGATGCCATCCGCTACGGTTCCTGACCCTCATCGACGAACCAGCACTATGTCTGGAGCGCTCGGCCGCTGGGATGAACCCAAGGGCAAGTCTACCATCAATGTGGTCAGCGCTTCAGGTGATGCGTCAGATGATGATGAGGAGGAGGGATGGGAGGCGATGAAGGCCAAGCGAGATAAGAAGCGCAGCATGTGGAAGTCGAAGAAGGGTCTTGGAAGCGATTTCGGAACCATGATATAATCAAAGGATAAGCGAGGAACTATTACAAAAGAGACGGAGGTAAGATTGGTTTATATGCTCTACTTTTGCATCTGGATATCCACAGGCTGGAATAACTCGACCGTCGAGTGGAGAGCCCCATACAATTGTATATTCTAGAAGAGTGCTTTTCGCCCGGGCGTCGTGGGGAAAGAAAGATATGACAGGCACCGGCTCAATGGGTTTGAGTCTGGCGCATGATAGATAAATCTTTATGTCGGTAATTGACTAATTGGGAGGTCACTTTTGGATTGGTATTTATCTTTATATGTCCGAGTTACCATGGAGCCTTTGACGTCTTTTGTTAACGTTTATATACCCCGTGCTCATAAATCTCAATGTTTGTTTTTTGTTCTGTGTACATCGCTGTTTAACCATCAATGGTACCGTTAGCCCACTCCTTTCTCTTCACACCCATCTCAACCGCAGCCAGACCCCAGTCCTCTCCGTGATTGTGGCCCTTGCCATCAATACCGGCGCGAGCCTTCGCTTGCTCCTCGGTCAGGACAGTCAGGACACCAAGAATGACGGGCACACCAGTGTCGAGCTGCACGCGCATAAGGCCCTGGCAGGTTGACTCGGCAATGTACTCAAAGTGCATGGTCTCGCCCTTAATCAGAACGCCCACAGCGATGATAGCATCAAAGGCACCGGAGGAGGCGGGAAGAGAAGTGAGATCGGTGGTGGACGAGGCCAGAAGGTCGGTAGCAGAAGGACCGCCAGTCGAGGTGCCCTGGATCTGAGAAGCGGAGAAGAGACTAAAAAATGGCGATATGTCAGCTACTCGGTGAGAATTGATGCATGTGACTGGGAAGCTTTACCGCTGGGTAGCGATGGGGAGCTCCCAGGAGCCGGGGCAGGACTGGATAACAATGTTGGACTCCTTGACACCAGCTGCGAGGAGCTTCTCCTTTGCGCCAGTCACGAGAGGGTCGATGATGGTTGAGTTCCAACGGGCGTGGACAATACCGATGCGGAGACCGGAGCCGTCGTGATGTTGGGGAGAGGGACCCTTAAGAGACATTGTGACGAATTGAAGTTTAAATAATGTGATAGATTCTTGGGACGTCTATAATTGAGATGAAGCTGTCGCGATCTGGCTAGAGGTAAATAGGTAGCTAAGAGACAAAGGTTGGTAGATGATTTGGGCTGGGAGTGGATGAAAGCTTAGCAATTCTATCTGCCAAAGGGAGGACGCGGACGCGGGGCTCACAGCGGGGTTTAGTAGGTCACGTCACAGGGGGGGACAGGGACAGAAGATGGTGGAGGTTGGATGGTGGATGGTGGATGCCTGGATGGAATGGAATGCAGGGACTTAAGGTACGTACCTGATCGGACCTTCCTAACCGCTTGGCGGTAGCTGGTGTCGTTTTGTGATGGATCTCTTGGTTAGTAGGAAGGAAGGATGAACTACCTTAGTTGATCACCTCCTTCTTCAAAGATGCTCTCTATAACATTCGTGATTAACTAGGCAAGATGAATCACCGTCATCGAAATTATCTCCCTTTCCTTTCATCTTCCTCTTCTTCAACACCCCCTGCTTCTATTCCTCCCGTATAACTCCACCAGCATAATATCCACATGATCCGTGAGGTCTCTCGGGCAACCAGATGCTGTGTTTCAATACAGCATGAACTACTTGGTGACCTCATATCTCAATTCATGATCGATATTCAAGCCATCTCATCAACAAAATGTCAATATCTGCATTGCCACCATCTACAGCGCACCTTTTGCGGTCCTCGTCTTCACTCCCAGACCCCCTCTCCCTATTAAAGGAGCTTGTTGACAACAGCATCGACGCTGGTGCGACGTCTATCGAAATTACGGTCGCGCCCAACACCGTCGACAAGATCCAAGTCCGAGACAATGGCTGTGGGATACAGCTTGAAGATTATGGCTCTCTGGGACGTCGATCTTATACAAGTAAGCTCCGAAACTTTGATGAGCTTCACTTGAAAGGCGGCACAACACTTGGTTTCCGTGGCGAGGCTCTTGCTGGTGCCAATTCCCTGGCTACGATCAAAATCACAACTCGAACAGCCCAAGATCCCGTTGCATCACTTCTTCTATTAGACAGATTGGGTGGGATCAGCAAGCAACAGCCCGTTTCCAGCCCGATCGGAACCACCGTCCAAGTTTTGAATTTGTTTCAGAATCTCCCCGTTCGGAAACAAAATGCTATCAAAGTGAGTCGAAAGACCTTGACCGATATCAGACGACTCTTGGAAAGCTATGTGGTAGCACTTCCACACGTCAAGCTCTCTTTCAAAGTGCCTGGTAGCTCAATTCAACCATGGGTTTACTCCCCACGCTCACCGCCGAGCACGCGAGAAGCAATCACACAAGTGTTTGGTCACGCTCTTACTACTCAACTTGCCGAAGTATCGTCTCATTCTACTACTGGAGGAGTTTCAACAGAAATACAACCAGAAAAAATCATAATTACAGCCTCCCTCCCACGGCCCGACAGCGATGTTAAGATCATTAAGGGCAAAGGAGCTTTCATTTCCGTGGACTCACGCCCAATTACATCAACCAGAAGTACGGGGAAGAAACTATTCTCTATCTTCAAATCGAGCATCTCGGCAGTCCTGAACACAGCCGATAACTACCGAGCGCCACCTAATTTGTTCATGCAGCTCAGCATCCGATGTCCACCAGGCTCATATGATCCCAACGTGACACCCGGGAAGGACGAACTTCTTTTTGTGGACGAGTCAGCTGTTCTTAAGTGCTTTCAGAGCCTCTGCAGTTCCATTTACAGCAAGAAGAGTTTGGCTAGCAAAGACTCGCCACGCAGGCTGATGCTGACAGAGAGGATCCTATCCCCGCAGTCGGGAGCTTCACAGACTGCAGGGCCAAAATCAAGAGATGGGGCTTATATGGACAACGCGGAAAATGACTTCCTATTGACCGACCAAGAACTTGTTGATTCTCTTAACGATGAGCTTGAGAGGGTGCTTGGTGGAGGTCATGGTGTATTCGGAAGCGGCGAGAGGGCTTCTCCTACTGCCTTCACGGTTCCGACTTCACCAAAGAAGAACACACAGTCTAGAAATCGGAACGAAATGAAGGGCCCTAAGGAAGTTCAAACAGTTCAGCAGATGATGAGAACTAGAGTGGCGGTCAATCTTTCACGAAAGGGGAGTGATTCGACCGACGTGGATGGCACAGAAGGACTGGTCCCCGTGCAACTTACTCCTCGACGAGCTACCACCCCAGTCCGAGATCAATCACAATCCAACTCTCGACGTCGAGGATTAACTCCGAGTCGCCGTTTCGGTAACATTGATGACTGTTTCCATCCAGCAAGGGACGAGCCGGTTGAAATCGCAACAGATGAAACTGCCACGCCCGAGAACACACAACGTGGAAACTACTTGGCGAGCTCGCCTCAATCAAGCCGTCTTCCACTAAAGGACTTGACAAAGTCAGACCTCAACACATTCTGGGAAGAAGAAGAAGACGACTATGATGACGGAAGTGATGACGGGTCCTTGGCTGAACTCCCTTTTGTTGAGCCAAATGCCGTCCCATCTCCTCGCACATCTCCTCGCCGCCTGGCCCCTTCTCTTCTCGGCCAGCCTTTCAGGCCTCTCACGAGACCACGGCAAATCCCCAATTCCATGTCAGACTTACAATTGGGACTGCCGGTGAACTTACAAACTCCTCCATCATCCGGCCCTACGGGTGTCGATAACTCGACTCGTCGGGAGTCTCGCCGACAATCTGCCAATAATCTCACGGCCAGAGGCCAGAGGTCCTCTCAAGGTAATACAATGCCATCAGTCAGCAGAAGGAGCGGTGACGGGCTGAGACAAGGACGCCTGCTCCTAGGAAGAGGTCCGACTGCGTCCCCTGGCAGACGTCGATCAGAACAAGTTCGGTATGGCAACGGATTGGGTAACCGCAGAATTGCCCTGACGGCCAACGGCCACGACGACTCGGACGCATATTTTAAGGAAATGTTGCACAACAGTCACGCGAACTTCGAGGACCAGGAAGGCTAGCAGCCTTTTGGCCATGGGCAGTCGTCATCTCAGGCATATGCACAATCTTGGTTGTCTGATCAAGCACCGCATAGTCCTCGAACCTTTCGTGAGGACGTGAGAGAATCTGAACGAGGTCAACATCAAAGTAGCAATCAGTGGTCACACTCTCTGCAAGCGCTCCTTATGAGGACACCGCCGCCACAAGCAACAGGGTTGGGCGAACAAAGTCCAAATGAGCCTCGCCAAACGCTGGATCGCGGACAAGACCAGTGCAGTAATGATTTTGATCCGAGGCCAGCCAAGCGGCAGCGACGTTGCTCGAGTGTTGCAACTTCGGAAAGTGAAGAAGCGGATCCCAGACGCCTCCTCATCAGACGACAACGTATTCGTGCAGGTGGAGGAAGGCTAAAACGAATTGCGTCAAAGAAACTTCCATTCGAAACAATATCACAAGACAATTCCACGAAGAAACTTTCGATTACGGCCAGGTTTGAAATGAGCGAGCTACGGGCTGCGACTCTGGAGTTAATAACCTCAGGCCGATCTGTGGAGCAAGGCCTGGTTATACAATTCAGGAACATGGAGGAAGTTGACGAGGTTGGCAGGCTGTTAAAGCAAGCTACGGGGTTGTGGTTGAAAGAAAACCCATCTATCAAGGTGGAGTATCTACTACGATCTGGAGTGAAAGGTAAATCAAAGGCGTAATGTTTTGTTTCGGGCTCAGGCGCAATGATATCTGCGGGAGGAAAGCGATTATGATGGACATTCATTTATTTATTCATTCATGCAATTGTTGTAAATTCTAGGGAAATCGAGGAGAGGAGAGGAGCTATTGTTGCGGAGATTGCTTGTACGACTGAACGACTAATTAAGGAGGCTAGAGATACCGGGCTGCCGGGCTAGATAGTTAATTCACAGTAGTCGAATAGAACTACAAACTTAGACTGAACCTGAAGGTTGGTGATCATATCTAAGACAACCCCGATATGGCTAGAGCATATGTCGGGAGCCGTATGTAGTTGTTAAGCCTGAAACGTGGTTTCTTCACTAGGTGGTACATAAAGCATAAGCCGCTTCAAGATGAGGTGTTTACCGTAACCACACTAGTGAGGCTACAGTACGAGGCAGCCCAGAAGCGTAGGAGAGCGGCCATAGCGGCTGGCTAGATTGCTGGGTCAAAGATGTTTTAACCCGACCATGACATTAGGGTAAGTTAAGCACTTACTGTACAGTATCGAAAAGTGTATGTCTAGTGATACCACCGAATAGTTGCGAGACAGACTATGTAGATCTGGGTGTGCCAGCTGGCCAGCCGCGTGGCCTCTACTGTAAATCATCATCATGGGCCATCAGCAAAAGTCAGTCGCGGGGAGCACGATATCGAGTGACATGGACATGTCATGGCCGAGATGGTGGCTGGATAGTTTCTGGGTGGGTGACTGAGACTGTCTACTGTAACATGACCAAGAGGGTGTAGTTGAAGGTGAGGGACTGGTTTCAGGGGTCTAGATCATTGATGGAACCCTATGATGATCCAATGATGAGCTGGCAAATCATCGAGATGGTGTTTTGTATGATTCCCCAATGGCAGGTGGGTTAAAACATGATATATTGACATGGTAATGATTTGGCAGACTTGGAATTTGCTAGAAGACATCGGGTATATGGATAGATGGGGATTCGGAAACGAAGTGGAGGTGGATGGGTACATAAAACCCAGATTCCAGGCAACCAAGAGGGAAGGTATATCGCTTAACGTTGACGGAGGGTCAATTTGATGATAGAACTCCAGGTTAACAAGGGTTAACGAACCCAAGGAGAACAGATCATGTTGGCATGTATCCGTATATACAAGCTAAACGATTTACGAGCTGACTGTGCATATATGTAGTTCTTGATTACGATAAAAATAAGAAAATGCCAGGTACCTTTGCGATATTAAGAGATTGCTGGTATGCTATGGCTACAGCCACGGCAGAGATGAGCTGAAGAATTAGACTGGGTGAGGGATGGCGGGAGGGATGAGATGTTTCTGAAAATAGACTGGTTGGTCCGCCCACAGGACAGGACTTGTGAAAACGGTCAGCGAATAGGGTTTAGCGAGAGTCAAGATGGGAACGGAAATATCCACGTTGACCCAACTCCCGCTCGTATCTGCGTTGTGTTGCTGCAGCACGAGGCGAAAGAGTGAGTCGACATTGGAAGAAACAACTGATGATATGGACTCTCTTCAGCTCTGTAACTTGTGGTTCAATGTCATTTTAAGAAAGAAATGCTGACTAATAGCTCAACTCAGCTCAATACGGAACCCACCCGTATTTAGATTTCAAGACTTTAACTGACATGAATGGCGATCGAGTTCGATGCACGTAAGCAGACATGATATGTTTCAGAAATGCGACCGAGCGGCTCATATATACATTGCATACAACGTTGTATGATGAGCAGCATAGAGAAAATCAAAGGTTCAGCAAGTTAAGAACGGTGATATGCGTTCCGTTCCAGGTTCCATCGTGGTGGCTGTGGCTGACATAGATCGCCTCCCTGCATAAGCCGGTTCAAAATTAGGACCCTAATATTTTATGTGCTGAATTTGATTTAAGAGTGTGATAAATAGTGCTTGATAGGTAATGCAGATGAAGGTTAAAGAAATCACGACACCTTGGGTTCAGTAAAATACAGGTAATTCCATGATATAAATAAAATGGCGATCAGATGAATAAGTAGAAATAGAAATGTTGCCCAGCGGCCGTTGCCCGTTTTTAGAAGGGACAAGCTCCATCTCGGGCTCAATCTAAGCCGCACGCCATGACGTTTTGCGCCAAACGTCACAGGCTAATGCAGATTGGGCTTTTGGGGGTGCTTGTTTTACGAAAGCTGCAGGAGATAAGTACCGGGTACATATCACCTGGTTAAATAAAGAGCTCGATTTAATAACATGATGAAAAGCCAAAACAAAATTCTAGTAGCACAAGAACTTCGAGGCCTTGCTTCAGATACTGCCATAGGCTATATCTAGATTAACCATCACTTAAACTTGGTCTCACAAGCTATGGAACCCTTCTCCTGATAAGCATCCATGGCTTGAGCCCTGAGATGGCCTGAGATAAAGATAGGACAGGCATTTTTAGCGTGGACCCAGCCACAATGCCCAGCTTTGAAAGCAATGGAACCCAGCACCAGACTTGATAGCTCCAAAAACCAATCCTTCATTCCACAAAATCTCACTCAAGGCCAGGTGTCGAAATCCTTCATCCCAGGGCTGAGTGAATTGTTGGTTTAAACGTAAATTATCGTATACTGTTTAGAAACGGAGAATGTATTGGATACGGGGTGAAAATAATCACATACTCTTTTCAGAACTCGTAATGCTCACAGCAAACAAATGAACCCACTTATGCTGCAGATCTTTACAGGGGGATCGTCAGTGACGGTTTCGTTTGCTGCGGACAACCAAGTCCCGTCCAGCTGAGCTCCTTGCTGACAGTTCTATGGATATCACCTACAGCAGCTGAGCAGCTACAGATGTTGCTGGCTCAGGGCATCTTACAGGCCCCTCTAGTGTCTTGTTCTCCCCATGCTGACTGACATGTACCTGATACTTCCAGGTTGTGCCTTTCATGGGATCCCCCGTTATTTCCCATTCGACGGACGAGGACAGGGACAGGGCGCCTCTTTTCTCTTTCTGCCCCCCAAAAAAAAGAATGAGAACCCATCCAATCCGTTCAGGTTCGATCAAACCCCATCACAGCAGCTCAGGATCAAGGCACACACGCAGAACTGACACACGACCTGCGCGCTCGCCCAGTATCCGTACAGCACACACCACACAATTTTGCTGCTCTTCTGTTGGGTCTCTCGTTTTTTCCCTCCTTCTGCTCCCTTTGGTCTCTTCCTTCCTTCCTACCTAATTTCTCACTCGCTCGTTCCATCGCTCGATTCGCTTCGCTTCCCTATTCTGTATTTCAAGTAGCTTCATCAGCTTTGTCTACCTACCCGTAGATAACTCTAGTAGCATTCACCATTTGATCCGTCTTCATCTAATCATCTACTGTCATCCGTTGCCATCTCGAGAATCACGTCGCTCGCTCGCTGGTCGGTATCAAACCTTCCGTCGGCTTACCACTCTCGACACCCAAGATGATCTCCGTCTGAGCCACCACGAACAACCCCCGATCCGATTGCTCGCCCTCCACAGCTTGACTTCATCGGCAATTCAATCTTGATTATCTCAACTTCTTGGATAACCTTAAATTTGAACTGAAGCCATGCAGCTTGGTCTGGCCAGTCAACAACTTGTCGACTGCTCGCAAGATTGCCGCCCTTGCTCACACTATTGCGGCCTCACCCAAAACCTGCCCAGGAGGCGACATGTGGCACGGTCATCGAAACCTCCATTCTCTGGCTCAGCGCCTGCTTCCTTCGCTACCGTAGATTCTTCTAATAGCTCACGTCATCAGCGTTATTCCACAATCATGACACAAGCCGCCCCTCAACAAAGGGCATGGGCCCCTCGATATGGCACGATATCCCGATTCTCAAAGAGTTTGCTGGTTGCCCTCCTCATTACATTGCATGCCGTATCGCCTGCTCATGCCGTGAGGATTCCTCTCACGAACTGCCTCAGCGACGCCTACCGCTTGTACGAACCGACCAAGCTGCAATGGGTTCCCTTATACGCCGATGCCGTGTTCGATACCGAGAACGAGAAACACAACCTTCGAGTTATTGTATGGGGGAACGTTACGGGTACCCGAACGCCCAAAACCGGTGATATCAATGACAAGATTGAACAAACGCCCGAGAAAAAACAATACGGCTACAACACTGCTACGACATATTTCCCCAAGGTTAACTTTTTGACATATACTCCGTACAACAACGGGAAATTCAATTTATGTAAAGATTCGCTGGTTAACGGTTCTTGTCCCCTTGGACCCTATATTGGAGATGTTGATTTTAAGTAAGTCTCCGTCATACGATGCGCTGAAGAACATGAGCTGACTAGGAAAACTATAGTGATGCATACAAGTTGCCTTCTATTAACATCACATGGGACGCCTACGCATCATATGCCTTTGCTTCCCTTGCACCTAGCATGTCCATTATTGATGGAACTCGCGCTGCGCCTCAGATCGGCTGTGTTTCCATGACGATAACTCCAGACCTCGGGGGTCTCTCGTGGCTGCTCAAATTCTTGCCTATGATAGTGCTGCTTTTCACAGGTTTTGCAGTCATCTTTTCAGCCATCTTCAGTCCATGGGGGTCGTCCGATATCTTCCACTGGACCTCAAACTATGGTCGCGACGTTGACCTGCTACGTCTCGTCACCCCGGGCTTTGGTGACTGTCTCCAGTACATACAGTTTATTGCGCTGACCGGCGGCCTGACTCTCGATTATCCCGGTTTCTATCAACCCATTGTCAGCCAGATGGCGTGGTCGACTCTAATGTTCAACGAAAGCTTTGTCGCGGATGCCCCCTCATGGCAGAGCGTTGTGGATGGTATCTACGTCACCAATGGTACTTACGGGCTCCAAGAGCTTGGTCAGTTGGTTGGCATGGCTGAAAGTCGAGATATCTGGGCCGGCATGATGGTTTGGCTGTGTGTCTGCATTGCCTCAGTGACTGTTCTCATCCAGGGCGGATTCGCCATCCAATGGCTACTTCGGAAGATCAACAACACCTCCGAGGAAGATTTGCGCTCCAAGAACGTCCCATTCTCCGTCGGCAACGCTATCCGCATCGTTTTCAACTATTTCTTGTTCCCTATCGTTGCCTTGTCATGCTTCCAGCTTGTTACTGCTGGTGACTCCCCGACTTATCCCATTGCTCTCGCCGTTGTCACTTTAATTTCTCTTATCGTCTTTGCCGTATATCTCTTTTATCTCATTATCAGGACGCGGCCGAAGTCCGTCCTCTACGATGATTTACCCACCGTCCTCTTGTATGGCCCTCTGTACAACACTTACTCTGATGAGGCTGCTGCGTTCGCCCTCATCCCCGTCTTCCTCACATTCCTCC
Source organism: Fusarium sp. NRRL 53497 (assembly GCA_013184445.1). Lineage (NCBI taxonomy): Eukaryota > Fungi > Ascomycota > Sordariomycetes > Hypocreales > Nectriaceae > Fusarium > Fusarium sp. NRRL 53497. The sequence continues at coordinate 24,189 of JABCJZ010000010.1, read as the reverse complement.
GAGGCATCACTGTTGGCGCTGTTCAACCAAGCGGTATTGCTCAAGTGGTGATGCTCGCCATCTGCGAAGTGATCCACATTCTCACTATCCACGCTTTCCGCCCATTCCAGCGTTCAACAGCGATGAACGCTTATCATACACTTTTTGGGGCACTTCGTCTTGTTTCCATCTTACTAATGGTAGCATTTGTACCTACTCTCGACGTTTCTGAGGGTGACAAGGGTTGGATCGGCTACATCATCTTGGGAATTCATGGTGCGGCTTTGATATTTGGTTTCTTCCTTAACGCCCTGCAAACCATCATCGAGGTCGCGGCTCGCATGCTTGGTGCTGGAGGAGATGACGCTCGAGGTTTGACCCGTGGAGGACTTACAAAGATCTTTGGTATGCGACAGCTGTCTCGCCGCGACACACAACAACGTAACACTGGTCCATCCCGAGCAAGCCAGTTGTCGACAGCAGCAATGTTGGACATGGACGATAGTGGCAAGTCAGGATATGTCATGCCAAGCGGAAGGGTTCGAAGCGAGTCTGGTGCTAGTCTCGGTGGACTCATGAACCCTCGGCATCGAAGCAGCTCGGCGCTCGATAGTATCGACGTCTACTCCGGTATGCCGCAGAACGTGGATAGCAGCAGCTCCTACATGCCGAACACGCCTGGGGAGAGGAGTACCTTTTCCTTCCTGCCCTCCCCCAGTGCTGCTCGCCATCATCCTACACAGTCGACCGATGCTGCCGATCCCTACTATCGACCTCCTCGTCGACGACAGACGATGAACGAATCGATTCACTCGGAAGGACCTGGTGGTTCCAGCGCAACGGATGTCAAGGGAGCTAACCAAGCCGGAGGCTTAGCCGATCCTGCAGACATGGGCGCGGATATTTCTCGAGGGGCAACACCGGCTCCTCCTCCTCCTGCTGGGTACTCTCAAATCAGCATACCTCCGAACCGGCCTGACTATGCTACCCGCGAAGTCGACTTTTACTATGGCGTTCGTGGGCCAGCCTTGAACTCGGACGGCCCGGGCCGGAAGCTTGGAACTGGTCCCGCTGATCCAACTGGCCCTGTGGCTACTGCGTCAGGCTGGTTCCGAAATATATTTGGTGGAAAGACAAAAGAGAAGGGCAAAGGCTTCGAGGTTGTGAGAAGCTCCCGGATGCCCCCAGCCATGATGGCTCGGAATGGTGGAGAGTCGCCCCCTGAGGGAATCCCTGTGGCTATGGGCGTACTACGGAACGGACCCATCGACTCAGACGATGAAGACGAGCCTAGACCAAGGCGGTCGCCTGGTCGCCAACCACAAAGCGCTCTGCTAGATGACAACGGTGATCCTCAAGACTCTGAGCCTGAAAGCCCTGTTTTGGAAAGGCCACGACGGACTTTCAGCGCCGGTAGCGAGGGATTCCCTCGAGAGCCAAGCAAGTCCCTGTCTAAAGCGCCGCATATCGCACTGCGCGAAGCCGAGGACGATGATGCCCCAGAGATCCCTCGCAAGAGCTCTAAGCGTGCGTCTGGCCACTTTGGAGGCAGTGATCACAGCCGAGCGCCGTCTCTCAGCCTCATGAACATGCCGGGTTCGACGATATCATTCGAATCGCAGCTGCGGGACCCTGATGCTGTAAGCCGCACTTCAAGCCACCACCGGGCTACACTGTCAGCGTCTTCACGGCTACCTTTCGAGCGAACCCACTCTCAGAAGCGATTGTCATCTAACTCATCGATCGAGTTTCCCGGCGAGTTCACGAACATCGACTTCGGCCCGTCAGTTGATGAGCGGCCAGCTAGCTTTGGCATGGTATCACAACATGGCGTCAGCCGAGTTGACCCGTTGCACCGTGACGTGGATCTACTAGGTAGCTCCGCTGAGCTTGTTGAAGATCCTCCTGCTAGACCTCGCACTTAGTCCCATGCCTCTATTGTCATAGCCAAACAAGGGGTTCATAGGTTCCCTTTATTGGTTGACCAACATGACACACTCTCCTCGTCAACACGAACATCACTACACCCATCTTGGGCTGCAACCTAATATTACTTTCCTTTTTGTTTAGTTACCTCAAGGGGTAAAACGCTATGTACACGATCTATAGATCACGGTCCACAAGGTCCTTGCACATGAGCATATATGCTCACCTCCCTCATTTCTGGTCATGAATCGAACACATTCAGTCGCAGCCGCAGTCTTACGGAGGAACTCGAGCTATGAAAGTACAAGCGAACGAGCAGGCGTTAAATATGGGGGTTTTCATGGCATCTTTTTACCTGAAGCTGACTACTTTTTTTATCTTTTTTCTTTGTGTTTTAGGGATTTTGTCTTTTGAGAATGTCCATACTAGCGTTGGCGTAACAAAAAGCTGGTCCAGGGAGGGGATTTTACACAAGGGGTCGTCGAAACCCAAGCACGTCTAATGTTTTTTTTTGTAGGATGTTTACCAAGTCTGCCTAGCAGGTTTTGTGGGAAATGAAGTGTAGTTATATAATTTTGGGGTGATCATGTCAAGATCCTGTATATGACCACCCTGAGATGATGGACAAGAGCTAGGGATTACATTTGCAAAAACTATAATGAGAAGTTGTAATGATCCTTGCACCTTGCAGTGCAGTCTTTGTTTGATGTGTTGACATTACGTCTCTTAGATTCTGTATACCTCATGTTGTAACACAAGATGGTCTTGTTCCCTGCGACAATAGTCCCTCTGTAGTATATACGTTTGTTACCCCGTCCACCCCTTGTGGTCATGTAGTCTTGACCAGTACCGTCTTGTTTATCCCCGTTCTAGATTCTTTATGTCATTCATTTCACCGTAATGAACCCAATACCCGAGCGAGCCTGACGCGCCGCCTCCTTGAGTGCCTGCTCTTCGACATCAGTCCACTTGACACTCAGGTCGTTCCAGTTCTTGCCGGGTGTGTTGTACTCCTTGCGCCACTGAGCTTGCACTTTCTGCAGACGCGACATCTCGCGCGGGTCGCCCGAGCCGCTGTACAACATGAGGGCAGTGCAGGGCGGCAAGGCAGCGTAGATGCGTGTGAGACGCTCTGTGAGGCGTACAAGGGCATGCTCGAGCTGTGACTTGTCAGAAGGGCCGGCCTCAGAGTCCTGGGAAGGACCGCCGTCGCTGTTTGCGTTGTCGACACGGTTTCGGTTCCACCAGCCTTGAAGGGCCTCAAGCTCTCGCATTCTCGCCCAGACAAAGTCAACTCCGCCGCCACGAATCTCGAGACCATCTGGATCTCCCTGCACAGCACGGATTACGTTATTGGTTACATCCTCGTCGTTCTTGCAACCGAGCTGGTGTGTTGCGCCAGCTCCAGCACCTTTAGAGGGGTCGCCCCAGTCAACAGCTGCGCTGGTTTTGCCCACCTCAATACCTCCTGCAGCACCCCCTTGGGCTTTGTATGCGGTTCCGGCTCGCGCTAGTCGGCGGAACAAATTCTCTCCCTGAGAGTCAGATGTTCCCCAGGCCTTGCCCTTTTCACACTTTTGTTTGACAAGATCGAGACATGTCTTAGAGTCTTCGATGCTGTCGTGGCCGCTTGCACCGCCTTTTTGGATCTCTTTTGATAGGTACTTTTGCGCAAGCCATTTTAGCGAGGATTTGAGAGGAGGTCCTCGAGGGTGCGGGTATATGATTGATGTGTCAATGATAAAAGGGTGAGAGATGCGAAGAGCCTTAGTGTCTGACTCTAAAGAGTGCCCTATCATGATTGTTCGAGGGGTCAGCAGCTCGAGGAGTTTCTGCTGGATGTCATGTAATGTAGTTGTTACAGGTGCAAGCATCTCTTCTGTGATGCCAGAAAATTGGGTGACGTAGTCGATGATAGGCTTATCAGGCTTGACGAGCTCGTCGAGTACCACATTGCCGAACCAGTCGACTATGCTAATTCTTGTTAAAGAGAACTCGTTCTCTCCAGTCATGCACATTTCGCAGTCTAGGGCCAGAATTTCTCGTCCTTCTGTGATGCTGCCTTTTTCAATCTCGTCGTCTGGGGCTTGTCCTTCTTCGAGGCTTTTCACCTTTGTGATTACCCAGCCCTTGGGGACAACAAACTGATCTTTGGCAACACCTTCTAGCATAGCTGGATGAACTAGATAGCCGTTGTCACTCAGATCGTCGACAGTGCAAAGAAATTCGGTGATGCGTGTCCTCTCGTTCTTCCAGCCTGAAGGCTCGTGTGCTGGTTTGACACCCTTCTTCGTTCCAGTCTTTTCCTTAGGGGTAGGAGTTGTTAGGAAGGCTGCCATTGGTGAATGCATCTTTCCATGTCGATCATCGCCTGGGGTCTTCACAGGCCACAGATGTGTGAACATGTCTGCAAATGGCTGCAGAGCCTCTGGTAGGCGCTCCTTTTTCAGTGCCCGGGGATAATAGTCGTCGGGTGATGTGACAGAAGTGCTTTCCTCCTTATTGGCGTCGTTATATGTATCGAAGTCGACGTTCTGCTTAAACATAGCTTCCTCAATACCGGGTATCATTATAGCCACAATCTTTCGGAACGCTGGGCGATGGGTAATACCGATCCATTGGGGCCCAGCTCCGTCGGCAAAGATATATGTGACCAGGTCTCGCATTTGGGAGATGTTGATCTTGGATTGCAGTCGCGCATTAGGCGAGAACGCAATGGTGGGATAATTCTTGCCCGGCTTGGGGACCTTCTTGAGCTTCTTTGAAGCTCTGGAAACGACCTGCCACTCTCCATCGTCGTCTGCATCGTGAGGCGCCGCACGCTTGAGGCTGCTGTCGCTTTGTGTTGAAGCTTCCTTTTCGAGGACCGCGATCGCCGTCGTCACAGGTACACCTTCGTCAAACTGGTCAGGGGTTTGAACTGCGTCTTTGTGGTCGCTCGAAGAGGCCTTGTCGATGGGATCGAGGATTGGATCAGCTCCTAACGTTGTAAGGGCTCTGTTGACGAGTCTGGCAGCTTTTCTCTTTGTTTTATTACCCATGGTGACTTGATTCGAGTGCGAGCCGCAGATAATGCGCCGCTATAAGTAAAGACGCGAAAAGATTGACGTCGTGAGGCTGCGATGTTGCAAGGAAATAAAAATCAAAGACGATTTAGAATGCAGGACGTATTTGGTATGCGAAAAGTACGTACCTGCCGGCTGGTTCGACAGGCGTTTTTTCCAAGGGACTCTAGCAGGTAGGGCCTAAGCTTACTGTCAGATCGACCAATAGGCGCTCTTGAAATCTTTACCACTTTACACGTCCCGTCTAACTGGACGCGACGTGAACCTGGAAGTTCATAAGATTATGAAACTGCAGTTAAATATGGATACAAAAATGTATGTATATCTCACAAATATTTTATTGAGCCTTATATCCGATCCTGATTCATAACATCTATAATATGAATATGTGCATTCGAAATCTAATCACTGACCAAAATCCATCTCAACTATCTCCAACCCTAAATTAGCCAGAGCATCAACTGGCTTTACCACAGCAAACTCAAAGAAAGCCCGGGCCTGGTCAGCCTCAGGATCATCTCTCCAAGCGTTGATAAGGGAGAGCTCTTGGTCTCTATCTGGAAGTTCGTCGATGTCATCCAGCATCTGCTTAGCAGTAGCCGAGACCTCCCACTCTTGAACATAGTCTTTGGGAACAGACTTCAGGATCATGATGAGCAGCATTTGACATAGCGACACTTGGTCAATATCCTGCAGTGTCTGTAGAGCCCTCTGGTTCAAGTCTCCTTTCGATACCGCGGATTGTGAGTTGCCGAGGGAGGCCGTGTCCGCCGCCGTGTTGGCAAGTAGTTTGGCGACGAGCAAATGGCCTTTGATGCGGAGCGGATGGTATGGCAGAATATGTCGATAAGGGTCGCAGGATGTTGCGACAAAGCATCCCGTCGCTAGAGCATATACGAAGTTGCTTTCTTCAATATATAGAATCGATACCTCTGTCAGCAACTGCGGGAGTGGCGATACCGCCCACAACTTCTCAGTAACCAATCCCTTACATTGCAGGTACCGAGCCCGCAGTGTTGCTCGACGATCTTCTGGCGATAAAGCATGATCCTTTTTGTCTATGAGATCAGACAGTTCTTCGCTGTAGCTTCTTGCTATTGACGCTTTATTCGAGTTTACCGCTGCCGGGTGTCGACCAAGCTTGTCAACATCAGCGACGAGACTATGGCGGTTCATATCGATGATGGGTGAGCCAGCGCAGACTTGGTAGACGTTCAGATCTTTCTCGCATCTGAGACACTGGCAGTCGAAGAAGTACGGTGCAAGGGCTTGCTTTCTCTTGGACAGAGGGAATGTGTAATCTGATAGTCCGTCAATAAGAATCACCAAGAGTACAGGCAAATGCATACCTGTGTAAGAAATTTCAATCTCATCATCAACCTTGATTGGTTTCTCTGCTCTCAGTATGGCCTTCCTACCAGCAAACTGAACCATGGCATTAGGGACACAGGAGTGATTGGCCATGGCGAGCTTTGGTTCGAGAAAGATGCCCACCTGGCCCAGATCGGCATCATATCTTTGAAAGGCATTTGTCTGAATCTGTGGGATGTCAGTACACTATAAGCACATCTTGGCTCATGACAAACCTTGCAGAGTAGAGCCAGTGTCTTTTTCAATTCCGCTTCACCTGTCCCCAGCCCAGTAAACGCAGCTGCGCCCATGGCCATCATCTCCATGTCCGCCCATTTCTCACTCCCCCTCCAAGACTCAACATTTCCCTCAAGACCCTCCAGCGCCGCACCAATCTGAGGCTTCACCAGCGCCTGAACCACGGCGCGTACCGGCGTCGGTAAGCCCGGATGGCCTTGTTCCGTGACCTTTTGCAGTAACTTGCACTCTTTGGAGTGGACAGCTGTCCAGTTTGCAGATTGACAGGCGGCATCGCAGTAGGATACAGCGTGGCAGCGGGAACAAGCGCGGACGTCCGCTAGCTTGAAGCAGTGGCTGCAGATGGTTTTTATGTGAGATAGGGAGGGAATGAGAATCGTGGGTGTAAATGGGAGGATGATATCGCCTGGGACAAAATCTTTGGTGGAGAATATTCCACGGCCTTTGTGGTGGTGCCTCACCTGAAAGGGCATGGATTGACTTATTTTGAGTGAGATTTAAGGATAATCTGGGTGAGGGGGGTGATAATCAGTATTCATTAGATAAGTGAGTGGTATAAGTAAGGTAGGCACCATATTTTTAGGCGTGAGCCAGTGTTGGTCGAAGATGGATGGATTATGTTACACCCAGGTATGTGAATATCCGAAATTCAATTCTCTTGCACCGAGCTCAATTCGCCGAACCACGGCATTCAATCACACGGCAATTTGCACTCATAAACATCACATATGGATTCTGACTATAAGTTTGAGACTTCAAAATAATTCTTCTATTTCTCGAAAAATGGCTTCGCGAATATATCCGTAATGCTCTACAATTCAACACGAGGAGGAACCTTACCGCTCTTCCTCAATGCCGCGAGCCGATCATGCAAATCCCGGCTCCAATGTCCACTATCCCTCTTGTTCTCCTTCAAAATCCTCGCAACATGATAGTCCCAGCAGCCCTCTCCGGTACTCGTTTCATATACTCGACACTTGGCGTCGCTGTCTCGCTGTGTGCGAGGCCATTGACCAAGCTTCGCGCCCATGTCCTCATCTAGGAAGGTATCGAGAACAAGCTGACCAACCTTGCGCTGCGTGGTATCCCATTCCTTTCCTTGCGGTACGAGGACTTCGAGCAACAACTTCATGCCGTCGTCCTTGAGAAACTCCGCCCGGATGATATCACTCTTAATAAGACCGTTGATGGCCCCAACTTTGGCTTTCGCCGTGGAGGCCAGTGTCTTGGTGTTTAGCGAAGATGAAACATGAGCGGGTACTAGAGGCGTGTAGAGAGACTCCTTCAGAGACTTGCTGGTCCTCGGGCACTGCGCCTCCATGAGGCCGGGCCACTGCTTGGTGACCTCTTTCAAGGCCGCTGCGTTGTTCTGTAGGGCGGCTCCGAGAATCGCAGCTGCTTGGTGATCCCGAGGAGTGATATCCACAGGATAAGCAACATCTGAATCCGCCATCATGCAGAATAGGGCTTTCAACACCGCTGGGTCTTCTGTAACCTTGAGACCATAGTAAATGTCATGAGAGAGCTCCTCCATTCCCTCAAGCGCATCGTCAAGTTCCTTGCCGGTGCCGGTTTCGCCAGCCTTTAACATCTTCATGGCGGTAAAAAAGGGCTTGCCAACAAATTCCTCATCTTCGGGCTCCTTGATTTTACCAATAGGTTCATAGGCCGGAGCGCCTTTGGGGATCAGAGGATCCTCCTGCTGCTGCTGATCCACGACAACAACCGCTTGGTCTACGGGGAGACCTTCAAGTGCAGGATTTCCCTCACCAGGAACATTGATCTTGGCCTCCTTCTTGCCTGTTGAAATGTCCATGCGAACGTGGAGTCCATGGGGAAGTTCTTGGTCATCATGGACGACTTGGAACTCGTCCGTCGCTTGAAATACTTTTGGGTAACATTCCTTGGGGTTGTCTGTGTGGCAGATGAGTTCCACGCCTGCGTTTGGCGATGGTTGTGAAGATGAAGATGAGGCGAGTGTAGGTGATGCGAAGACACAGAGTACGATGCCCAATACTAGGGCGACGAAAAAAAACAAGGATTTTGCCCTTGAAGGAGCCATAATGAATATGTGAGATTTCAAGAGATGCAAGCTCTCAAGTTGAATGGTGAAGGGGGTGAGGAGGTCTAATAGTCGAGTCGAGGGGTTTTATTGTTCTCGTTAAGTGGGAATATTGAAGGGATATTTGCTCTGTAGAAGGAGAACTCGAGGGTAGATGCAGTGGGTATCAAGGGTTATGCAAAAGAAAAGAGTGATAGAGTTACAATATCAAAGAAGATATTAAAAAAGTTAAGACAAATAAGAGAATACCCTTGTCTATTATAAGTTATAAACTCGAAGATATGAGTCAGTCGAGGTAAAAGGACACTTCTTTGATCATGAATCGAAGTCACTAGAAATGCAACTTGTCAAGATCCATTTAACGTCCGTGCCACTATGGGTGTTCGCTGTAGAAAAGAGTTTTGGCAAGTTTCTATTGGTTGAGACATACACTTCCGATTAGTCATGATCTTCATAACTGACTTTCATGTAAGTCAACATCATGAAAAGATTAAACACGCCAACTCTATATTTCTGACAAGTAATTGATGAAACAGCTGCCTAATGATCTTTAAATAGTGATGTCCTACCCCCACAAGGTCACATGGAGCGCGATTATTGGAAATGTCTTACGAGTCCCAGCCTTCCCTTTCCACGAGGGTCGATCAACGTTGGCTACGTTTTCAACGGTCAAAGACATTGATTATATGAGGGGTTAAAACGTGAGCAGATAACCTTGTTTCTGATCAAAGGGTTCATGTGACGGAGGGAGCATAAGTTGAAGGGGCTGGTCGCACCAGAAATAGTTCCTTGTCGCAAACAGCTTTAGTAGACGATTGTCTCACTGCGGTCCATGACCCTGTAAATTCCTCCCGAGGGGCCCCAAGACAAGATGATTCTGTCTGAATGCGGTAACTGAAGCTTGGAAATAGCCTCATGGTAAGTACACCACTCGTCATTAGGTCTCAAGGGCAGAAGGGAGTGGGTGGGAGGCTCCAAAGGTATATAAGGGTAGACAGCCCAGTTGAGTTTTGGTGATATCGACAAGCACATAATCAACCCAATTCACTACCTATATCACTAGAAACAAGCCAAAATGCTCTCCTTCAGACTTTCCTTCTTTCTAGCTCTCTTCTTCTGGGCATTTACCCTCGAGGCTGCACCAGCCATGCATCATCACCGTCATGGTAATCATCATCTTCGAAACCTTCACGCAGCAAGAGCAGCACTTCTTCATCGCGCAAGGTTGCATTCCCATCACGGCGCTCCTCGAGTTATGTTTGAGGAGCCTCAGAAACCTAGTGAGAGTGTGCGGGCACAGGCTGTGCCGGGCCATCAGATGCACAGCCATTCTGTTGAGAGGCTGACGGTATGAAGAATAAATGGTAAGTGACATGAAACGTATTTTTATAACTACCGTTTCTAACTTGAAACGTAGAGGTGCTTGCAGGAGTGAGAGAGATGTGACTAGAAGCTGGCTCTTCTAGGCTGGGACAGTTGGATGGAGCTGGTTAATAGTTACTATAGATACATGGACATATGTATGGGCGTTGAAGGAATACCTTGACCAATCGTGGTTTCTAATTTTTATATGTTACCCTCAAACTTTAACTGTTTGACTCTACACAGATATTAAAATAGTTTATTATAAGCAAATACAGTTTTTCGATTAATTAATAAATGATGATGGCCGTCTTTACCTCTATGAGACATTCCGATTGGCCACAGTCACCTAAACCTCCGCTGGAATTGGGGGAGCTCTCCCTTACATCCTACCCTAAGTTCCCGTCTGGAGAATCTGTCCTGGGATCCTCGTCTCGTATTACATTTCCTTTTCATTTCCATTTCCAATTCTATTTCCCACCATCGCCCGGCTTAACACCCCAGCCGACCGATACCTCTTCTACTGTCTTTCCCGCCTCGCCGACTCTCCTTAATCGTCCTTGATCAAAATCAATTCTACTGCTCCTCAATCGACTCCAATCCCTCGCCGCGCAAACGCTCAAGAGCTCTTGACCAGAGCTCCCTAGCGCATCACCCTGGTCTCGAGATCATCATCCCACCGAGATGCCTTCTCCACGCCGAGTACGCCTACTGATCCTGGCGACAATTGGCACCTTCATCTTTATCCTCTTCTACACCTCGGGATTTGACTCGCATCACGATGCAGAGGCCTCCACCGGTCAAGAATTCATCAAGAAGACCCAGAATGCCATGAGCGCAAACGAACGGCCCGCACCCGTCGTCGACTTTGCCACAGGGGAGAAGGCTGGACAACCTCACGCTGATAAGGATGGAGATGGCGATATCGACGCTGAAGACCAGAAGCTAGCTGCTCAAATGCAGCAACGCCTCAAGGCTGCTGAGGCCGAGGCAAAGGGCAAGGCGAACGAGAAGGGGGGTCTACGACCGGATCCTCCTAAAAAGGTCGTGGGAGTTGGAAGCTCTGCTGAAGGTCAGAACAAGGATAAGATCGTCAAGCCTGCCGGCGGAGAGAAGGTTGATGCTGCTGCTGCTGCTCCGGCTGCCGCCGAGAAGAAGCCTGAGACAGAGACGAGGAGCAAGGAGGCTATCGAGGCTCGTGAAGAGCTCGATTCCATCCTGAAGAAGTCACCTGGTAGATTAACCCGAGCTCTTAATAATAAGAGAGCAAGTTTACTAACTGTTCTACAGTTATCATTTTCTCCAAAACCTACTGCCCCTTCTCGAAGCGAGCCAAGAGCATTTTGATCGAAAAATACTCCATCACACCTGAGCCATACATCGTCGAGCTCGATGTCCACCCTCAAGGCCAAGCCCTACAAGACCAGTTACTCGAGACCACTGGCCGAAGGACCGTACCCAACATTATGGTCAACGGCGTGAGCCTGGGAGGCGCTGACGACATAACCGAGATGGACGGGGCAGGCAAGCTCGTCGGTAAGATCGTCGACCTCGGAAACAAGCACGTTGAGGTTCTGGAACGGACCAAGTAATCCGACGCATACGTGCGTGGCTTTTCTCCTTTATGATCTCTCTAATATTCACGGGGCACTTGTACAAGGATTTATTTACTGCTGGCTTTTGGGTAAGAAGGGGCTGTCGTTTTGGGCCTTGACAGCATGATTGGAGTCTGGGCGTCGGGAATTCCTTTTGTCATTGTGTGTGATGGTGTCATGAAGGGGAGTGTCGAAGAGATGCTCTCTACTGATAGTTGACTGAGACCGTGATGTACACTATAGCACAGCTAATGAATGAGATATATATACCTCTATATCCAAGCTACCTTATTCATATGCAACTCCTCTGATAAAGAAAAGATAACTCAAATTCAGCCTTGGAATGGATGATTCTGTGGCAGAGTGAGAAGTGAAGTGGTGGGTTGGTGTAATCTTACTGTGTATTAGCGCCATGAAACAACGGGATTCAAACAAGATCAGCACTCATAACCCACGTAGGCAGGTCTAGGTAAACCAACACCCAACCAAACTTGGCAATTCTAAGCCGAGGCAGGATTTTGGCATAAGTTAACTTTACGTTACTGTACAATAACATAATGAACTCCCGTTTTGGTTACATGCACTAAAAGAAAAGCCATGGCATCATGACTCGGACAATAGGCACAATAGCCGTTCATCATGTGAGGTCAATTCCTCATCGTAGGTATTTGATGTCACTGCATCACATCATCAGCGTTGAAGTTTGCCATATTTTACAATATCACCAAAGCACAGCATCGACTGTTTAGACATCTACTTGGCCTTACTCAGCGTATCAAGCTGAATCGATCAAGACCACTCAGCAACATATCTTGCAATCTCAAAATGGAGCGCGCAAATACTATGAACAAAATCCTTTCCGTCCCGGAATTGCTGGAACTCATCCTCTTGCATCTTGACATGAAGACGCTTCTTGTCTTTGCATCGCGCGTATGCCACCACTGGGCTGCGATAATCACAGAGTCACCCAGGATCCAGCAAGCGCTGTTCTTCAAACCTGTCCCTTCAAGAGGAGAAAGACCGGAATCTTTCACGCTTAATCCCTTGCTGGTTGAGAAGTTTGGGAGATGCTTCTTCGACATCGATCGCCAGTATGCATATCTTCGAAGAGCAGACTCCTTCTTTCGATTACCTTGGGCTCCTGACTTTGCGATCAAGGAACAAGGAGAAGCGAGGAGTTTATCTGTTTTGGAGAAGACAGAGTCTCTTGAGAACTTTACAATGAGCAGCTCCAGCTGGCGACGGATGCTTGTATCTCAACCACCACCTCCAGGACTGGGATACTTGAAATCCGACGGTGTTGATATCTGGTTTCACAATGTTCACACTGCTCTTATTGAGCCACGCTCTTCACAAGGTCTTTGTATGGGCCAGTTATACGACATTGTACACAGCACGACATGCGAACCAGAAAACTACTCTATGTGGTACCGAGTGAGTTGGGATGAAGCGCGGGAGTCGCGCCAGACGGAGCTGTGCTGGGAGGAGTGTGGGAGGCTTTTGGGCATGTCGAATGTGATGGTTGAGTTCTATGGTAAAGAGGCGGGAGACTGGGATTGCGGACCGTGGGATATAAGTTGTGTGAGGGAGGCGTTTAGATGTGATGATTGTGGTGGTGATAAAGTTGAAAATTGGGAGGAGGCTGAGCTGGAGGAGTTGGAGCCGTTGGGGTTGGATGTGCTGACGTCGATTTGGTGGCATAATGAGGAGGATGGTTCAGCTGTTGATGTTGATGGGAAGGGATATGGGTATAGCGAATGGCCTCGAGAGTTTGAGGTGTAATGGGTGAGGTGTGAGTAATGGGAGTGACTGTAAGATAGTCGGTAGGGTTACATTGAGTCTAGGGCTGTAGTGTGAATGATAGACAGTCAATTGTAGATCTTTATGTGTGTATTTATCATCTAAACTGATACATATAGGTTCGTTAAGACAACATAGAGTATAGAGAGGCTGTTTAGATTAATGATATCACTTCTTTTAGGTATGTAGATAATATGTATTGTTATCATGGAAAATTAATCCTCTTCGATAAGTGGAACAGATTAAGGTTAATCAAAGTGGGGTCACTGACACTAACGCCAAAGATCTAGACCCCAGTCTAGAGAGGCAGACGAGGCAAGAGGCAGACAGAGACAGTACCTAGGAGGAGAGGAGATAGGACAGTACCTTCCCTTCCCTTACCTTAGATAGGTATATAAAGACTGCACCCTTCAACCTCACCCCGCCATTCTAGAATTCTAATCAATATCGCTCATACAAATAAAAGAAACTCTTATTTATACCGCCAAACAATTGAACACAACATGGACAACGCAAACTCCGACGCGGCCTCCGTCCTCTCAGGCTCAACCGTCTTCTCCAAAGAAGCTCAAGCCCAAGTCTCACCGACAAAAGCCGAGATAGAAACACCAACAACCGATGCTACGAATCAACGCAAGAGCATGCGACAACGAGTTCGTAATGTCGTCGCCGATCTCGGACGTCCACCGACTGCTAGAGATGATGCGAAGAGTGGCAATGCGACGCAGAAGCATGTGGATGTCGGACCTGCGGCTGGGACGGTTCTGATGGGTTCTGCCACGGTTTGAGGGCAGTTTTTGGATATTGGAGTTGGGTTTTTGAATGTGAGATATGAAATGAATGAATGGAACGAGATACCTTTATTACCTTATTGTGCGAGTTTATGGAGTTAAAATTGTTAGGAAGACCTTATATGTCATGTCAAGTGAATTGGATTGAATTATCTCAGCCATCAACTTATTAGGAACAATTGAAGGATGGCGACATCAACTACAATCAAAGCCACGAAATTTCAGAAACAATAGTTTTGCCTTATACTACAATTTGTCAACATCGACACGATTTCGTTCATCGTATTACTTGGCTGTCGATCAAATACTTTCCTCTTTGAGACTTTATCTTACATCAGCACATCCACACCCACCATCAGGATCACGCTCAGCTCGATTACTGAGTCTCGTGGGTCCTCATGTCTTATGTCTTATTTAACCCGAAATATCTCGTGTAAAAGCTTCCCCATGCAGAAGTTACCGAAGGTATGCAGCTCTGGTGGGGCCGAATTAGGCGTTCCACGGAGTTGAAGCTGACAAATATCTACGTATTTAATAGAATAGACAATGTATTGCACATGTCAATGAGACGGGGGCCAGACACCAAATAGAATCAAATATATATAGGTACATCTAATAGATAAAGTAGTCGTGTTGTAGCATAGCATCAGTTTCCTCATCAGACATATCACCACTTACCTCGAACCAAGTCCATCACCATCATATCATGTCTTCTTCTATCCCCTCAACTCAACGGGCCATAGTCCTCCCTGCAAAACGAGCTCCATTCACCTCCCAAACATTCCCCGTCTATCTCCCCTCTCCTGGCGAAGTCCTCGTCCGCGTTGCCTGGACTTCCTCAACTCCCCTTGACCTTCATCGTGCTGATGGCGGTCTTCTCATCTCGGAGTACCCATCTCAGATGGGCAGTGGAGGTGCCGCTGGAAAAGTCGTCGCTGTTGGTGATGGCGGTGATCTCAAAGGCTTGAGTGTTGGAGATCGTGTTGTTGCCTTTGCGTTCCATGGCAAACAAGAAGCAAACCACCAGGAATACATCACCATTCCTGCATATCTTGCTTCCAAGATCCCTGAGAATATTTCTTACCAAGAGGCTGTGACAGTTTCAGTGAATCTGATCACTGTCTTCCACACTGCCACTGCGGATCTCAAATTGGAGCTCCCATGGCCTGTACCAGAAGGCTACACGCCTAAACAAGCGGATGGCCCTATCCTCATCTGGGGTGCTTCAAGCAGCGTGGGTATCTATGCCCTCCAGGTTTTCAGACATTGGGGCTTCAAGAAGCTCCTTGCTGTGGCTAGTGAAAAGCAGCACGAGTATCTTCGCAGTATCGGTGCAACTGAGACTTTCGACTATCACAAGGACGATGTTGTCGACCAGATCCTCAAGTCCATCAGTAACAGATCAGAGCCCAAGTTGCCCTACATCATCGACTGCATTGGCTCTCTTGATGGAACTCTAAAGCCTCTGGCCAAGATTGCTCAGCGCGGTAGTACTGTGGCTGTTATGCTCCCAGTTATCCTCAAGGATGCCACAGTGGAGGAAGAGCCCGAGTACGAAATGGATGCTTCCAAGGTGTTGGTCGGACAATGGGCCGATGGTGTTGAGGTTTGTGGTGTACGTACACATTTCTACCTCTCTGTAAGTCACCCTCAGTCTTTCCAAGTAACCCACAACTCTAATAGATACCAGAACGAGTTCCTCAAAGAAAAGGCCCAGCCAGAGATGATACCTGCATTGCTCAAAGCTGGCGTTGTTACTCCCAACAGGTATCGTGTTGTGGAGGGTTCATCAGCTGTTGAGAGAGCCCAAAAGGCGTTGGATATTCTGAGGAATAGGGGGGTTAGTGGTGAGAGACTTGTCTGGAGGATTGCCGAAGATGAATTATGAGAGGTAAAGAACCACCTCTAAAAACAGTGTTATTCTTTTTTAGTGTTGTTTGATTGTTCCCTGGGTATGTTATGTTCCTGCATAAGTAGTTACCAGCCCTTCATAAACAATCTGTCCTTTATGCCCTTGGTTCGTGATATTGTAGAAAGTATTTCAAGTCCCAGCAACCAAACACCTGAGGATTATTTAAAGTAAAATCAAGGGATCCGCTTCTTGCACTTAGCACACACTGCCCATCATGAACTGATCAATGGCTTCAGGGCCCATTTGTCTGCTCGATAGTTAGACGCTGCAACATGCACACCAAGAAACAAAACTACTCACGCAGTAAGCATTAGCTTTGTAAATTCGTCGACATCTTCCGGCTGAGCGTGCAACCAAACGCCCTTGAAGTCAAGATTCCGAACAGGGTACTGCGGCTTGGTCTGCCACGCGCGGTAGAAGGCCATTGACGAATCAGCCTCCCAGAGGTACCTTGATGCTGTGAACTGGAAATTTGGAGCATCCATGATCTCGCAGGGTGCTGCAGTGTGTTAGATGGAGTATAGCTAGAGGAGAGGGTTTGGCTTGACATACGCTCGAGGGACTTCAGTATACTTGTCATGCACACGAAAGCAAACGCCATGACAGTAGTCCGCCGTATACTCTCAGCGAGCAACCAACTCTATCCCCAGGTCAGAAGAGTTTCAGCGTCCATCACTCATTCATAACTTACCTCCCAGGTTGGCGGAGGTGGCCCTTTCATCCTAGTTGCAACCGGCTCATCACCCACTGGAAGTTCCTCCTCCACCTCCTTAAGCGCAATCATCCACGCCATAAATTGCGGCAGCTCACGCTCACTCGTGGCCCTCAATGTAACATCACCATCAAACATACGGATAGAATCCAGCACAACCAGCGCCTGCACACGCGCCAGCTTCTCCGCCGAGGTGGAAGCCCGCTCGCCCTCGCGGTGGATCTCCTTGGCCATATCGGTGATGAGTTTGTACACCCAACCTTTGTTCTCGGGCGTGCGCGCTGAGTATGCAGATGCTGCTGAGAAGGCTGCTAGCATTGTCTTTGGGAGGTTGGAGCCATGAAGACGAGGGTGGATGAAAGGGAGACGGCGGGTTCGCGCGAAGTCGCGGTAGAGGTTGGTTATGATGTCTACTGTGTAGCCCACGCGGGTGCGAGAATCGTATACGTCCAAAGGGTTGAAGTCAGCCATGCAGGAATCTGTCATGTCCAGGCGAGCCAGATCGCGGATGACGATGGGTCCTGTCGGCATTGAAGGGACAGGTGGTATGCCGAGCTTATTGTTGGGATAGTCGTCCATGTTCCATAGCTCGGAACCGACGGATGTATCGTTGGCCATGAGGTGGTCGATGATGGAGAAGTCCAGAGGAGAATCAAGCTCTATCGAAGATGTTGTGACTCTATCCAGACTATCTGGTGTGGTGTTGCTGGCGCTAGCGCTGGCGCTGTAATCTCCTCCCAAGTTGTTGATATCAAAGCCCATATCAAAGTCAGGAACCTCGTTCAACATATCATCAGTAGCACCAAGACCAGTGCATATATCGTCGTCGTGGAAGCTTGCCCCAGGTGGCGATCTCTGATAGACGCAGTCGAGTCCCTTTGCCGCACAGCGAGTACACCGCGGAGTCTTCTTGTCGCACTTGCGCTTCCCTCTCACGCAGGCGTTGCAGCTCTTCTGTCTCGAGGCAGCTGAGCGGTCCATCTTGCGCGCAGCCAGCGAGCCGAGTGAGTCCATGATATATGTATAAGTGAGAGGATATGAGTGGAGAGAAGGATGAGGGTGAGAATAATAACAAGAGGAGAGGCGGAAAACCCTCCAAGAATGTTGACGGACTTGACAATGTCGGAGAAAGGATTGTGTAGGCCTAACAGAGTGAAATAAAGTCAAGTGAGACGATAGAGAAACCCCTGATTCGTACTCTTTGCGGACTTTGCTTGGTGTAAGTCGTAAGCACTATCTACCAACTTAGTCGTTCGTGGTGTTGTTGCTCGTCTCACAGGCCGAATCGGGGACTTTTCTTAGACGGGGCGTCCGCAAACTCCGCAACTCCGCACCTCACCTCACCTAACTTACCAACTCCGTCGGTGCCCCGGAAGCCCCGTATATCCCGTATCCCAGGCGCAACAGTGGGCAACTTATCCCCCGGCTCCGATTTTGAGACCTCATCATTAGCTGCGTATACAGTCCAATCGTGTGCTGTCGAGTGTTCGTCGTCTTTTTTTTATCTTATCAGATCTCAGTGTTTCATCTGGTCACGTCATGCCATGTGGCTATATGTGTATCATCAGATCGATCTAGGCCCATATATCTACTATATTATTTTACTTGCGACATCCGTATAACGTACAACTGATAAACACTGTTCGTCCAAGCTGCAACTGAGCATGATAAAAACATACGCACGCACACTTTTGTGAACATGCATATCTTGTTCTCCCATTTTATCGTCAACCATTTCGTACACCGAGACGAGACGAGACACTCAGGCCGCTATAGAAATCAAATGATCCTCAAACGACAGCACCTCCACAACATGTTCTTCAGTACAATTCCCCCTGCCATACGCTTTGCCTCCTTTAAAATGGGTATATGCGCCTTGAAACACCCTCACGCCATCTTCGTATTTCCCATGACGTCTTGTCTTTCCGAGCTCAAAATCCGAGAGCATCCCTTGCAACCCAACCCCATTGCACCCTTGCCTTGCCTTGCCTTGCCTTGCCATTAAATGGCCTATATATCCCAAACCAAAACTAACTCCTAACAACTACCTTTCCAGCCGAGGCGGTTCATGTAAAATTAGGACCCAAGACTGGATAAGAAGAAAATCGACACAAGAAAAGTGACAGTCAACGGTCCGTTTGCCGTGCTGGAACACTGAGCGGCACTAAGTTCTGCCGAAAAAGGGCACATAGAAAATAAAAGAAAGAGAACAAGCAAGCAAGTCTTTTGCCTCGGCGAGCTTGTGGCTGAGCATCGCTGGGACAACAGCAATATTGACCGAGTCCAGCGCTACAGCTCTTGTTGTAATCGCAAGGGTGCCATGTGCTACCCCAGTGTCGTAACTTTTCGCCGTCATTCATTCGTAAACAGAGTTCCAACAAAGTTGATAGATGGTGGTGATTCCAGATACAAAGAGAGGGGTCTCGAACCCAATTCACTGACTGGATTCAGAATCTCTCCTAGTGGAAGCCGTTGGTACGGGGACCGTCGTACTGGACACCTGTCATGGAATCCGGTCCGTTGGAAACACTATTGCGAAGCGCTCGAAGGGGTGGTAGCTCCGTCCGGTTCGGGTTGCCATAAGGATCCGATTGATAAGTTCCAGCTTGAGGTGCTGGCACAGCTGCTGAAGATAGAGGAAGGCGTGAGGAGGAAGAGTTGAACTCTCCGCGGAGCTGTTGGCCTTCCGCCCGTAGCCCATGAACCTCTCGGCGAAGCATATCGTTGTCGGCTGTGAGTTTGTTGCAGATGTCTTGAAGTGTTCGAAGATTGTCTTGCTGCCTCTGGTGCTCAGCAATAGCTGTGAGATATGTTAGTTTTTACCCTTATCCTTACGCTGGGTACACGCACCTTTGGTCAAGATTTCCCACTTGGAAGCTTTGGAACCTCGTTCCTGAGGCATAAGATCTCTAAGTTGGTCAAATAGCTCCTTCATCTCTGTTCTTCTCTTGCGCTCAGCGAGCTTATGGCTCACTCTCAACTCCGGTGTTCTGCTGTACGGCTGTGAACCCGCGGGCCCGTTTCCCTCTTCGGCTTGTAGATCGCTGAGTTGCTTGTGCTGCATAGAGTGATGGTGAACAGGCGGGAAGTCGGAGGCATTGGACATGCGGGAGTACTCGCTCTCATTCAGTCTCATCTGACCGGGTGGCAGGCGAGACTCGGTCGTGAATTGGCTGCTCGCGACAGACTCAGTAATACTGCTGCGCCGTGAGTCAGTGAACGTAGGGGCACCACCAACTCGTTGGATCTCCTCCTCGGGGAAGGCCCAGGCTTGACCTTTAGTCGGTTCTGCTGCTCGGGCGATGTGTCCTGTCGCAGGTCCTGTGATAGCGGGCGCAGTTCTGCCCGTCTTAGTTTCAGGGTTTCGGTCCGCACTTGGTTGGTAGCCATTTGATATTCGATGGACCGAGAGATGGTGTGGGTTCCGTTGATTGTGGAGGGTGTTCTGGATTGAAGCAGTCGAGTGGTTGTTAGAATGATAGGGAGAGTTGTTGCCCAGGCGTAGGTCACCAAAGTTCTGGTTAATGCGACTGTCAACACTCTCCCTCCTCATTGCTGCCATGCCAGGGGCCAAGGTGTCGCCCATCGTAGGGCCGGGACCAGGACCATGGCCGTTTGACTCGATCGACGTGGGTCGGTCGCGGCGAGGATCGAGGCTGCTGGGAGTGCTGGGGGATACCATTGCGGCAACGCTCATGTTGGTCGTCGATGGCGATACAAGCCCGTTGGGAACCATGTTGGAAGCAATCGGCGACGGGGTCTTTTCGTATGACGAGGATTGATAGCCAGAGCCACTTGGGCTGAGTCCGTTCACGTTGAATGAGGCAGCAGATGTATCTAGGTAAATCAGGTCAGCCACAGAGCCGAAGCATTGGCACAAGCAACAATGAGCAGCGTACGCTTACTGGAGGCGTCTGCGTTGGAGTAGAAGCCCGAATCTCGCATGTGTGGTGGGCCGTTGGCGATGGAAGCGGGCGCGTTATCGTTGTTGAGAATATTGTTCAGTCCAGCCGATTTGGGAGGGGGTAGGCGCTGGTTGTGGACGTCCATAACGATCTAAAGCTTGAGTCGATATCGAGGATATCGAGTCACAATCAAGGCGATTCGGTTCGGTTACAGCGAGCCTGACAAAGTTCCGTAAACGCGAGCCTGGCCACGGTGACGGTGACAGCGATACGATTGTGTTGGATTGTTTGCGCTCAAGGCAGCAAGAAGCAGACGAGGTGAGAGGCGTCGGTACAACGATGCAAAGGTGGAAATTGGGACTCCCCAAGTTGGCGGGACAGGACAGGAGACAAACGCGACAATGCGAAGTCAAATTCTATAGGGAGCGGGCGTGTCAGAGCATGGGCCCTGAAGGAGGTAAGAAAGGGGCCGTGGCCGTCGACAGAATAAGATGCGATACGTTGATTGAGAGAAGTAATAAATCTTATCTGTCAATGTGAGAAGAGAAGAAGTGGAAATGGAATTGAGGAGGGAAAAGTGCCCACGAGACTGGAGATGACCCTAGCCACCTCAAGGTGAGTGACGGCCCCGGGGGATGAGCACTGCAAGGAACTTGAAGGGGAGGAACGCCTAGGTAGTATGGAGCCTGTACGGATGGCATGTACGATACAGCACTGTAAGGTACAGTACAGTACAGTACAGTACAGTACAGTAAGGTACAGTAATTACGGAGTACAGGACGGGGAGGCTGGGTTGGTGATAGAATAGAATAAGGTAAGACCCATTTCCTTGTAGTGAGGGGACGACTTGCAAACAAAAATTGCAACTCAGAAACAAGAGAAACGAGACCAGATGGTTTGAATCAAACTGAAGGTGGGTATGGGTTAGACCTGAAAGATCGATCAATCAAGTCGGACACCAGGAACATTGAAATGACTTGAGCACAAGCCTCATTTCCCCTAGCACAAATGGTAGCCTCTATGTCTCGAAACCTCTTAAAAAAGCATCGTCGTACGCTGAAAGGGTCGGGTCGTGGTCCCCTCCCCTGCACATGCATGTTCAGCACTGTACCAAGCATTGCAAGTGGCCCGGGGAGGTCAAGCCCCGAGGCAGGGGACCAGCCTGGGCGGGATTTCCATCTCAGGCGGGTCCCGTCCATCTGTCTCTGTCTGAGCAACGAGCAGCCGACCGTGAGATGGGCAGCATGTACAGGGCTTCTCAATGGTTGTTTTGTCGTCCTCCAGTTAGGTACTTCAGTAAAAGCCCAGTGCAGCATTTTCCCCATGCCGCTTGGGGTGCATTCATGTATACATCTGATCCTTGTGCAGACTTTCAACACGTACACTACTTGTCCTTGCAGTACTGCGAAACCTGTGCCGCCCATGCCTAGGTACCTTGCTCGATACCTACTTAGGTAGAAAGCTTGTGAATCGTTAGGTTGGATTCAACAAACATAATCCAAGCAACTTGGTCAGTCAACCACACAAAGTACGCATGATCTCCTTCTAACCATATGTTACCCTTTGTCTTTTTAACTGGAGTAACTTTCCAACACTTGGCAAAGCCGCTTATAAAAAATGCTCGAGTCAAAGGTAGCATGTAGGCGGTAGTGTTATGTATTGTCTACTTGAAGGACTCGTAGCCCCAACCATCGCATCCGTCCATGTGTTGAGTATAGTACATCAAACAGACAGCCGCTATCTTGGGGTGGTGCAAAGCCTCCTAGGGGTGCACCTTAGCCCTGAGGCGGCCTACGGGGTAGAGGCGACGGGGTGAGAAGCCAACATTCACCCCTGGGATGCCTTTTCTTCATTCCCCTCTGGTCCCCCGAAAACCTTGTTTCTGTCTATTGTCTGAAAGTCCAGACGTGGAGGGAGGTGCGGAGGGGATCATGGCGCCGCAACTGGAATCGAACGCCATGTGGTTGCTTGCCCAGTCTGGCTCTGTTGGCTCCTTCAAGGCCCTGTACAATCGGCTACATCATCATTCCGAGATTGAGCCCGCTGAAAGTCGTAACGACAGCACAGGTTGAATGCTGTATGTACAAAAGAGTACTCCGTATCATCAGCCTATTCGCTCGTTCAGCTACTCGCCAAGAAGTGTGTCTGGTTCAAATCGCGCTGAACGAGACGTGGATCTGACAAGCCATTGAATTATGCAATTGTTATGCTACTTGGGTCTAACTAGTCAAGTCGAACATGCTTCTCAGCCATTGAATAGTTTATCTTGTCACGAAAGCGGAGTGCAGTGATGAATGATCCCAAATCTTTCGTCTGAAATTTATTGCATCTGAGTGAGCTTGATCCGGGCAACGTCGTGTCGGCACCCGGGATACATTCACCCACATGCCAGCTGTTGCCCAACTGCCGCCAGAGACTCGGGACTGCACTGCACATATCCGCACATGTACTCTGTGCTCCGTACGTCCAACGGAAACACGTTGCTGATACTAGGTAGTCAATCACGTACACAACAGGGATTCATCCCATTAACGCAAAAGCAAATCATCCTTAGGGCAGGACTGTACGCGGCAAGACTGAAGCGAAATTCAAAATAGCCACCTTTAACCGAAAACTCTTTAAAGTCCATGTATCCTGTCGCGATCAGAAGCTCCGTGTTAGTCCACCAGAGGGTCAGTGCCTGCAGCCTGTTAAGCTCGCGGTTGGAACAAGTCCCAGATGCTTGACAATCCAAGTGATGGACGGTACTGGAAGTCTTGTGAGCGTGTGGCTTGCCCCAAGCCGGGGCACCTCGTGCGCCGTCCACTAGTGCGTCCATAACCCCGTCAGAGTTCTCGAGGCCCATGCCGTGACGCAAGGGTATTCTCAGGGCCCATGTCCTCCAGCTTGCACAGGACTGGCTCATGTCCATGTGAGCGCCCCTCCTTTTCTCGCCTCGCCCCCAAAGTTTAAACCCCCCATTGTTTGATGAGCAAGGAGCGGAGCGACTAAGCACACTAAGCACCCCAGCACCACATGCGCGATCTTCCGCAGCCACGTGAAAGCCATCTCTCAGAAGAGACTGTGCCGCAGATCGATTGGTCCACCAATGAGCCTTAACCTCCAGTGTTGGACGGAGTACATGAGGATGATGTATTTTCGTCTTCCCACTCTCCAAAGTGTCGTCGCGATGTGCGGCAATGGGGCTACGTACAGCCCCAACCTTGCGTGATGCCATGTGGCAGCTCAAAGGACCTTGGGAACATCGAACATTGTGCAGGAGATACGGCCGAGGTGGTTCGTCTTCCCTGGTGTTTTAGTTGCTCATCTATCCTAGATAGGTAAGTAAAGAGCACAGCACGTACGCACAGAACTTGTCATGCTCGAGAATTCATAAGCGTTACCGGTTTGAAACAATCGGGTAAAATTGTTGTACTGTAAGCTCGAAGCCTCGTCAATCATTGCTAAAATTATAGTCCAAAAGTCTGAGAAC